>SJYQ01021749.1:36855-47307 GCA_006410935.1 Redunca redunca
TATATGCCTTGCACTGCTAATCTTCAAGGAACTTTTTAAGTAAAAGAGTAAAAACTAAAATAGATGTTATAAAAGTGACTACAAGCTAAAGTACAAAAGTAAATGATATAGTTCTGCAATCACATATCTAAAGATTCTTCCACATTAACTTACGTAACTTAGGTTTTCCAATTTCTTAAACCATTACCTGAAATCATGAAATAGAGTTAATATAGAGAGCACATTGAGTAAATAATCTTAAAGCCCCATCTCATGATCAGGCATAATTTCAAACAGATAAAAAAATATAAACTTACTATTACTTTGCTGCAGTTAGCAGTCCTAAGAATAAGACTCAGTGTTCTCACTCCTTAGTTTTTTCCTCTTACCTACAACGTGCATCACAAGTGCCATGCCAGAAGACATTTTTAAGTGTTTGGCCATGTGCTGCAAGTCCTGGCAAGAATTCTTTTAATATTTTTTCCTCACATGGAAAAGCATACAGTAGAAAAGGGATACAAAATATATTCAAGGGACATCAATGCATTGAGTTTATCACTGATGTCTCCTCTTTTTATTCCTCTTGTGCAATTGGTTCTATTGATTTATCTTCCAAATTCATAGGTGTGGTGGCATATGTGTTGCCTCTGTCAATCTTCAGTCTCTTAAAAGTCTCTAGTCAGCTTTTCTTATACTATTAAATTCCTAACAAGTCCTATTACTCCCTCTATTGATTTTCTTTTCTAGCAATTTACTTTTCTATACCTAATCAGAGTACTTTTTCTAAATTATGAGTAACAATGTTATCCTCTCCAAAACATTTTAAATGGTTCTTACTTAGGAAAAATGCCCACATGTTGAGATTATCATTCTTTTAAAGCTCTTAACAGTTGAATATTCATTACTGTGTTGTTGTTTAGTTGCTAAATCAACTTTGACTTTTTTTGCAATCCCATGGACTGTAGCCCTCTAGGCTCTTCTGTCCATGGGATTTCCCAGGCAAGAACACTGGAGTAGGTTGCCATTTCCTTCTTCAGGGGATCTTCCTAATCCAGGGATTGTTTCCTGAATTCTTTACCACTGAGCCACTAAGGAGCCCAATATTCACTATTATTCATGACATAATCACTCTTTATTTTTCCATTTAATACCCATCCCTCCACAATTTATTTATACTCTCCTTTCTATTCCCTGCTTATCGTCTTATTCGATTTAAAAGGCCTGTATTTGATATCACTCTTTATGATTGATTTACCCATCTGCCATGTAGAAGTTACTATTTCCCTTTGATATTATTGTATATTTATAGAGTTGTTTTAAAGATAGAACGATTGTATTTCTTTCTGTGTATATGTATTTGTGTGCAGGCTGTCAAAAAATAATTACTTTTCAATTTCAATGTTCCTAGTATAGTACAGACATATGTACACACGAACAGACACATGTGTTAGAGAAATAAGAACAGCTTTCTTTGTAAGGATATTAAACATTGTAAACAAATAATCTAAAGTGAATTCTGTTGTTAAAGTGCATTTTAAGCATGTGGTTGAATTTAGCAACATATACAAATAATATGACATAAGACAATGATTCCATCTAAACTCCTTTCTTTTTGACTTACGGGTTTTTATATTTAATGAATTTTATGCACTGAGAGCACAATGGATAATACTGTTGCAAGTTGTTCCTACTAAACAAGTATTTCTCTAAACTTGGAATAAAATAGTGAGAGTGATAATACATTGCTGTAGTTAACACTCCCCCGAGTATAAAAATCGCCTCTTTAAAATGATGTGTTCAAGGCTATAACCTTCACTTGTATTCTATGAGATATAATATGACTGATGAATGAATCCTCATTTTCTCTCATGTCATTTCACTCCTGGTTATGTGCTTCATCTTGACCATTTTTATGGTGAATAATGCTGGAATCATAGAGTACACATTCTCTTTTCTGACTTTTCCGGTCAAGGCTAGAAATAGAGACTCTCTTTTTAGCTTTGCATAAACCTGAAAAGAAGCAGAGTTTGCATTTATGTCACAAGGAATTTCATAGAATAAAAGGTAGCTGAAATGTGTGAATTGTGATAAGAATGGCCTCTTCTATGTCAGAAGCATTTTTTGAGGTTTTTACTTGGTAACATTCTTTTCCTCGCTATGGATCAGAAAATTTAGAGGAAATGAAAGTTTATGTCTGTATTCAATTTGAATTATATGTGAAGAGCCCAGGACCATTCTTATTATGTTCACAGTAGACATTTGAATTACTGTAGGACTAGCAACATTTATGAGAAAAATCATCTTATTTATATGTATACAGGTATACAAGACAAGGTCAAATTTGCAAAAGTGAGTTTTTTTCTGAAGTAAAGAAGGCTTGTTCTATGTAAATATATGGAAAAATTCAGTGAATGCATAAAATGAAGATTACTAATGAAAAAGCTTCAAAGTGTACTCAATTATTCTGTCATACTGCTTTGGAGCTGTTGCAATGATTTGGTTATTTTCTGCTTATTTTAGGCTAACAAGCCAAGTAAATATGGTATAACTTGAACAATAAAGCTTAGTCATAAATATCCAAGCAATACAATATTGGAAAAATCATTGACATGGCATGTGAAAGCACATATGTCATGTATATGGTGTATATTTGTGTGTGTGTGTGTGTGTGGGGTGAGTTTGCTTTTTTTCATATATTTCTAAGGTTTGGTAATTTGGTAGAAAAAAGAACTATAAGTAAATCTATAATGCTTATTCTTTACAATAAAATAATGTGCCTTATAGTTGCTTACTCATCTGACTACTTGAAAAAGTTTGATTAGATAGAACAGTAATTTAAGGTCAGTAACTACAATTCCAGTTATACATATAAAGAAAAAGTCAGTGACTGCTTAATTTTGTGACATTTCTTTTGAAGCAAAAACCTGACATTTCTTAAAATATTAAAAATTAAAGATTTACTATTTTAAACATTCATTTTAATTTAAAAATTGAGTGTTATTAGAAATACTTAAATTTTAAAATGTGTTCTGTGATGAAGAAAGTTTGAGACTATGACTTACCTTGAGAAAGATGTATATGTATTTAGTGTTCACATACATATATATGTATATAAATTCGTATCCTACTCATCAATAGAAGACAAGAAAAATATAAATCTAAGATTCTTGATGTCAGTAAAACAGGAAATATGTGTTAAAATGTGCCAATAAAACAGGAAAAAGTGAAATATAATAAATAAGAAAAATATATATTAGGCAAAGGAAATTTTAAAGTATTAACACAATATAATTAAACTCTACGCTTATGCATTGATTTCTGTTAGTTCTAGCACTATGCTGTATGACATCTAAGATTTACAATGAATGTTTACATAATTCATATAGTCCAGTGACATAGATATCAGAAGCATATACCCAAGGGAAAAAGCTAAATGTTTTTCACAACCCACTTTATTAGAATCTCTGCTTTTGCTTGCTGTAATTTGTCACACTGTTATTTCAAAAATTTTAAATGATCATCATCCAAAAATATTTTCTGTTCAATTAACATAAGAACAGATTCACTTCAATCACAGTAATAAAAATAATATCAAAACATCTATTAAGTATAGTTCTCCAGTGAGCCTTGTAAAGATGACAAAGTTTGAGACCTGGCAAGGAATTTGAAGTGTATTTCAGCTATCAGTATCCAAAAATAGCAAATGACAAAATAGTAGTTAATAGTTGATGCTGTGATTCTCCCACCAGAAATGTACCCATTAGCTACAACCTCAGAAATATTTGAAGATATATGCACATGGGCATTTAGTATTCCACTGTATATAATAGCCAATGACAACAAGAATAACCTGAACATCCATTTACTGAACTTTGCTTGCATAAGAATGAACAATTTCCTCACAATGTAAAATGAGTATATGGAACTACTTTAAATTATATGAGAAACTATCTGAGATAAATTATTTAGTATTAAAAAAAAGTAAATAAAAGTGCAGGAGATGAAGTTTTAGGAAGACAGACAGCTCCAGTTATATTGAATATTTATACCTTTGATATATTAGACTATATTTCATGTCATAAGGTGAGGACAGATGTTATCTTTATATTCACTTTGTTTTTATAGTTACAGGTTATCTTAATTCTTTATCATCATCACATGTTCATTTCGTAGTAAGTAAAAGTACTAACATGTATCCAATTTTCCCTGACATGAGATCCTGTCCACACTTGACCCCATCACTCTTTTTATTTTTTTTAACCACTTATCATTTATTTATTATTATTATTTTTTACTTTTCAATATTGTATTGGTTTTGCCATACATCAACATGAATTCTAGGTGGTTCCCCTGCCAAAGGTTGGACTGCCTAATCATACCAAAATCCTTAGAGTCTTCAGATCAGATTTTACTTCTTATACTTCCCTGGTGGCTCAGAGGTTAAAGCGTCTGCCTGCAATGCTGGAGACCTGGGTTCGATCCCTGGGTCAGGAAGATCCCCTGGAGAAGGAAATGGCAACCCACTCCAGTATTCTTGCCTGGAGAATCCCATGGATGGAGGAGCCTGGTGGGCTACCGTCCACGGGTGGAAAGAGTCGGACATGACTGAGTGATTTAACTAACTAACTATACCTCCAGTGTTTTGTAAATGGTTGGTTATTTTTTAAGTGTCCTGAAATATCTCCCATCTCTTTTGTTTGCCATTAACTGGATATAACACCTATTCATATTTTATAATTACCTCATACATCACCAATTCCAGAAAAGGCTTCTTCAAATCTTCCCTCTCTTCCCTCAACATATTTCCATATATATTTCAATAACATCATTTCATATTTCCTTTGTCTGTATATTTCATGTTACACTAAAATGTAAATCCATTAAATTAATGTTTATGTCTTTATCTCTGCCTATATAATGTATTGCACAGCTGCTGACACACAGTTCAGTTCAGTTCAGTCGCTCAGTCATGTCTGTCTCTTTGCGACTCCATGAATCGCAGCATGCCAGGCCTCCCTGTCCATCACCAACTCCTGGAATTCACTCAAACTCATGTCCATCGAGTCAGTGATGCCATCCAGCCATCGCATCCTCTGTTGTCCCCTTCTCCTCTTGCCCGCAATCCCTCCCAGCATCAGGGTCTTTTCCAATGAGTCAGCTCTTCGCATCAGGTGGCCAAAATATTGGGGTCTCAGCTTCATCATCAGTCCTTCCGATGAACACTTAGGACTGATCTCCTTTAGAATGGACTGGTTGGACTTCCTTGCAATCCAAGGGACTCTCAAGAGTCTTCTCCAACACCACAGTTCAAAAACATCAATTCTTCAGTGCTCAGCTTTCTTCACAGTCCAACTCTCACATCCATACATGACCACTAGAGAAAAACCATAACCTTGACTAGACAGAGTGTCTATAATTTGCATGTAGTGAAAAAATAAAAGAAGAATATAAGAAATAATACAGATATTTAAAAGGCTGGGTGTAGTTTAGAACACATATTTGAGTATCATTCACTGTTTTATGATTTATCTTTACTAGTATGTAAGTTCCCTTCAGTAGGCATTTTCATTCATGTATTTCATTTTTGGGTTCCTAATGCCTAAAAAGATACCTGGAATGTGTATATATATATATGTATATATTCCAGTGATCTCTAGGGATCACTTCATAATTTCCAGTGAAATACTGTGTCATTTTTAAAAGGAGTAATTACCAACCTGCAGTAATGATCAAATGATACGTGGTAAAGTTCAACTTGTATTTGTGTCCATCACTCTAGAATAATACATACAATAATGAAGTAAAAGTTCCTCAGTTTCTCTATTTCAGAAACATTTGTAAGAAGGCTAATGGTTGCTATTGATTGAATAATTGAGTGATTGATTTGGCGTTAATGTCACATCTTTGTAGCAATCTATAAGTAATAATTAGTCTGTAATGCTCTGTTTGGGCTCAAATATCATCAACGAATAATTGCTGTCACCACAAACCAGAAAAGACAGAACTGACATTCACTGCCTTTGCACTTAGCCTTATTTTCTCTATATATTTTGAGGGAGTCTAAGACATAAGTGATTTCTTCAAAACAGACTTAAAAGTAGTCCAACAGAAATCACTCCAAAGGGGACTGGAGCCAGAAGCTCAATTAGCTGATATCCTACAAAAGGATTTAAATTATTTGGGTTCTATTGTATGCTCGTTTTCCTCTAGGCAAAATAAGCACTACTTCTTTAAAAGGACAAAAGCAAAAATGCTGTACATTATATTATTACTGATAGTTGTAAATGATCAATTCTAATATGATTTAGTGAGTTATCATCAATTCTTATTCAGTACTTACGTATATATATGTATATCTCATAGTAATTATATTTGTAAATAATGACATGGGTAAATTTTTACTTTTATGTTCTCATGAAATCACTGCAGATTAACTTGTTTAAAGAGAATAGATTTTTTTTTTGTAAAAACATATTGACTTAGTTTTTATGAGGGTTCTTTATATTAAGAAAATAATTCTTATTTAGAAAAAATTGTTAAACGGATCAGGTATGGAGTACAAGCTTTAGAAATAGGAAAGTTTGGGAGTTTTTTGTTCATTTTGTTGAATAGTACAACAGGAGAGCACAGAGGTAAGGAGACTACTAGTGACGGAAGGCTAACTGCTTTGATGAAAGGTCAATGAAAGTTTATAACACAAGCTTACATTTGATAGCAGAAGGAACGCTAAGATAATGAACACATAGTACTAAATTTCTGTATAGTGGTCACAGTGACTCTGTGCTAGGTCTTCCATGCAATAAATATAATCTTCAACAAAGTTAAAATTATGCATGGATTTGTTAGTAGTTATAAGGTAGAATTATTAGAGACTCAGTGTAAGGTTTGGGGCCTCAGTTTTGTTTTGTTTTGTTTTTGTTTTTGTTTTTGTTTTTTTAATTTCACCTCATTTTCTCACATAATCGTTTTGCTCCATTCAGTTCAGTTCATTCGCTCAGTCGTGTCGGACTCTTTGCTCCATTAGCCTGACGCTATACTTGTTGCTCCAATCTAGGCATTCAGAGGAATGCAGCGCTGGTCTGAGGATCATAAAACATTCAGATCCAGGACAAGCAATCATTAACTGCTGTCCAATTTATCAAGGAGGAAAATTCAAGATGGATCATTAACTTTTAAATATACATCTGGTCCCTAAATGGAGACGGCAATGGCACCCCACTCCAGTACTCTTGCCTGGAAAATCCCATAGACGGAGGGAAGAGCCTGGTAGGCTGTAGTCCATGGGGTCGCAAAGAGTCGGACACGACTGAGGGACTTCACTTTTCACTTTCATGCATTGGAGAAGGAAATGGCAACCCACTCCAGTGTTCTTACCTGGAGAATCCCAGGGACGGGGGAGCCTGGTGGGCTGCCGTCTATGGAGTCGCACAAAGTCGGACACGACTGAAGGGACTTAGCAGCAGCAGGTCCCTGAATAATGGTCTGGGGTCTTGAGAAAGGGTTGAGGGCTGGCACTCAGTGTCTGGAGAACCTGAGAAACTGGGAACCCAAAGAAGCCGTAAAAATGACCAAATGGACGTTGTGATATTTAACTGCTTGGTCAGAAACTACTTACATTGGGCTCTGAGCCAAACAAAAAGGAACAGATCAATTCTAATAAAGATATAAACTGTTTTTATTTTGCTTTTGCAGATATTCCGCCCCTTCTCAGTGTCTATGCTGAGAGTTTTGTATCTCTGTCCTCTAAAATAAACTTTCTCTGTGTGAGTGTTTGCGAGTTTGTGCAATTCGTTATTCAGCTCCGCAAACAGAATTTGGTTTTCTGTTTCAGTTATATTGGTTGGCTCATTAATTAGCTTGGGTTGAAATTAAGTGGATTAAAGTTTTTTCCTATTTAATTTTCTCTTTTTTTTTACTTCAAAGTGTTATAAATAGGATTATCTGGAAGACATACAAGAGGGAAAGAGTAAAAGCAAACAGAATATAGACATCTTTGATAAAAGTGTTCAGTTAAATGGAGAGGACTTTGCATTTCCGGAAGACATTAAAAGGGGTCATTGAAGTTTTATCTAAAATTTCAAAAGATCAGAGGATACCAGCTGATATCCAGTTTAAAACTGGAACTATATGTTTGAAAATGTATGTCACCTAAAGAACAAATGAATAAACTTTAAAGTTTCAAGGTCATATGAATTTTCTTTTCTTAAAATTTCCCAATCCAGGAATTGAACCAGGGTCTCCTGCATTGCAGGCATATTCTTTACCAACTGAGCTATCAGGGAAATCTCTTAATACCTACTAGTCATTAAAATCATGCTACCTTTTAGGTTCAGTCTATTTCCTAATTGAACTACTAATGCTCTCCAGAAACTTTTACTTTTTATTTTTTTGAAGTAATTGGTTGTCTTCTTTATACTGACAAAAATGCATCAATATCATTCCCAATGTAAAGCCTCACATAACTATATTATCAATTGGAAAGTCTAATGTGATGTCAAAACTTTTTAATTGTTTTATAATGACATATGGAAGGTAAACTCTGTGTCCATGAATGAACTTTCTTGATTTTATCCTCTGTTTAACTAATAACTCTACTGTGTATAGAATTTATTTTCAAAATAACTTCAACTTGAACATGAGCAGCATCAATCACTCCTTTATGTTTTAGTGTCCAAAGTTGTTAACAAGAACGTACCTGAGCAGGTGATCTCACTGGAAGCATTTAGGATACCTTTTCTTAATGTAGTGGTATAAAATTTAATGATAACAGAGGAGAAAGAAAATAAAAAGTAAAAGGATCCTAATTCTTATGTTTCATCACTTTACAAACATTTTGGAAATATTGTGAATATAAAATTTAATCATTTTGAAGTATATAATTCAATGGAATTTATTTCATCTTCAGTGTGCAACCATAACTCCTATTTAGTTTCAAAACGATTATATTACCCTCCATATAAACCCTATGTTCACAAAGCAGTCACTACCTAGTCCCACACCTCCAGCCCTGTCAACCACTAACCTGTTCTGGATACCTCATGTAATTGGAATCTATTCAATGTCATCTTTTATTTTTGGCTCCTTTAATTTGGAATAATATTTCTGAGGTTCAACCACACTGTAGATGAGGTCAGTTTAAATTTCTTTTTATAATTGAGTAATATTCCATAAATGAATATACCCCATCTTGTTTATCCGTTCATCCAGTAATGAATCTGGTTCCACTTTTTGCTATTGTAAATAGTGCTGCTATGGACATTTAGGTACAAATATTTGTTTCAATATGTGCTTTCAGTTTGGGAGGATATGCCATTAAGAGTGAAAATTCTGGGCATATGGTAAATTATATTTTTAACTTATGGATGTTACAAAAATTTTTTCATAGTTTGGTGGTCTTTCATACATCATCTTTGATTAATAAAGTTATTCAAGTCTTTTACCCAATTTTTAATTGTATTGTCTTTTGGTGTTAAGGTACAAGAATTCTTTACAAGGTCTGAATACTGGACACCTCTCAAATATATGTTTTGAAAAATATAAGCTCTTATTATGTAGGTTACTTTTTTTTTTTTACTTTTCTGATAGTGTCTTTTGATGCACAACAGCTTTTGTTTGTTTATTTTTATTTACCTATGACATTCAATTTATCTAAGTCTTTTTTGCTTCTAAGGGTGTCCTGTATAACAGTCCACAACCAAATCCAAGGTAACAGAGATTTACTTCTATGTTTTCTTCTAAGAGTTTTATATTTTTAGCTCTTAAACTCAAGAAATTGATCAATCATGAGTCAATTTTTTGCACCATGCTATTTTGCCCATACTTTTGTCCAGTCACTCTTATTAATATTTTTGATAGGTTTTTATTAAATAGATAACTTAAGTATTTCTAATTGTCCTACCTTCATAGTAAAATATTTTACTAGGCTGTATGTAAGTTATGAATATAATAAATGTACAATTTAGATTTTTAAAAAATAAATTTGTNATAAATTTGTTTTCACTGTACTGATACAGTATCTCCTGAGTACAGTTTTTTAATCTTTATTTGCTTACTTTTAAGTCATCAGTTTTCTTCAAACCTATCATTAGCATTTTTGTATGTTCATATCCATGTATGTTATTATAGCCACTATTCCTAAATTTGTAGGTGATCTTTCCCTCTGTGCATATGAAAGAACACTACAGAATAACAGGCTTTATCTCAGGAGGCACTTGTGGGAATCACAAGGGCAAACAAGGAGATCATTGCTTCCTTAAATAATCAAGGGAGACTAGTGAAGATATAGTTCTGATTTTTTTAGAAAGCCTTGTTTCAATCTCTTGTTTCACTCTAAAGGTAAACTGCCTCTTTCCCCCATGTTGGTTAGGGAAGAAGGGTAACTAAAATCAACCAATGATACCATTGCCTAAAATATTATTTGATTAAGTTCTTTAATATTCAACCTTCTCATTTTCACTTTTCTGTTAATCTCAG
>SJYQ01021749.1:49453-69729 GCA_006410935.1 Redunca redunca
AGCACTAACCTTAGTCTAGGAACTTTTAAGTTTTTCCTACATTTTAATTAATTTACTCCTCAATTCTAAAAGCGATTGCTGGTATTAGGATGATTTTATAGAGATGGACATGTTAAGTCAGTTACTAAGGTCACACAATACCAAGTTGCAGACTTAGGATTTGGGTCCAGTCTGTCTGCCTTTCAGAAACATATTTTGAACCACTACACTCTACTGATGCTTAGTGTAGCTTAGTGTATGTTCTATAAATTGTATATTTACTAATATAGTAGGATATAATAGAGTAGATATTTATACAGTAGATATATACTATAATACATATATTTGTGTGTGTATATATATATAATACAGTAGAATAATTAGTGTAATAAACTGTACCTGAAAATACATAATAAGCAGAATGATGGTCCCGAATTTGCCTATATTCTAATACCAAGAATCTGTGATTTTTGTACAGTATATGGCAAAAGAAAATTTGAATCCTTCTGATAGTCAGAGGGAGAGGGAAGGGCAAAGAAAGAGAGAGATGCAACCACAAAAGAAAGTTCAGAGAGATACCATGTGAATATAATTTGACTTGCCATTGCTAGTTTTGAAGATGAAGGAAAAGCTTGTAAGCCAAGGAATCAAGCAAGCAAAAGAAATTTAAAAAACTCAAGAAAATGGATTCTCCCTTATATCTTCCAGGAAGGAATACAGCCTTGATGGAATCTTGATTTTAACCTAGCTAGACCTTTTAGACTTTTGACTAGGAAAACTGTAAGAATTGGAAGATAATTAATTTGTGTTACTTTTGGTTATTAAGACTATGGTAAATGGTTACAGCAGCAACAGAATGGAATAGTTAAATGATAGACTACTGATGTTTGGTTTTAGTTTACAATGACTGTTTGCATGCTAAGTCCCTTCAGTTGTGTCCGACTCTGAGACCCTATGGGCTGTAGCAAACTAGGCACCTCTGTCCATGGGGTTCTCCAGGAAAGGATAGTGGAATGGGTTGCCATTTCCTATTCTAGGGGATCCTCCCAACCCAGGGATCAAACTCACATCTCTTATGTCTCCTGCACTGACAAATACTTAACTACCAGCACCACATGGGAAGCCATAACAACTGCTTAACAGTTTGTTACGGTAATGTTCCAATAGCCCATTATAATTTGTTACTTAATTTGAAGTTTTATAATGACATACATAATACAGTCAGCATTTTATTGTATGAACCTTTGCTTAAGTTATTATAATTTAAAAATTATCATTCATTATTCTTTATAGCATTATAATTATCTACCTTTACCTCAGGAGGTGGAATTTAAGATCCAAAGAGTGATGATTTAATTTTCCAAGAATGGGAAAAATTAGTTGGTTACCAAAAAGACAAAAGCTCTAAACTTCTCAGCTCTAAATTTCTCTAAGTCTAGTTAGGGTGAGAATTAACGTTCAAAATTGTTAATTAATCAGAAATGAAGTAAGTCATGGAAAATGTTGTTGTTAATTGAAATTTACACACTTGTAAGAGGAGTGAACAATGATGAAGAGTCAATAAATTGTAACTTAAATAACATTCTGCAGTAAAATATTAGCATGACTTTGGACACAGTAATTCATCTGTCACTCCAAACTGAAGGGATTGTGCTCAATTATATTGAGATCTATGGTGAATAAAGAAAGACAGTATGGTTACAGTGAGCAAAGAGGAAAATAATGCCTGGATAAATCTGGAGAGATAGAAAGAGCAAGGCCATGTGGGTTTTTGAAAGCCATGGTTATCTTTTGCCTTTATTTGTGTGTGTGTGTGTGTGTGTGTGTGTGTGTGTGTGTGTAATTGAGCACAATCAAAAGATGAAAAGACATGAATGTGCTTTAACCAAGCAATTTTCACATAACTGGTTCTAAAGGAGAAAGAGATTCAAAAAGACTGATTAGGGGTTCACTGAAACACTACAGATGATCAACAGCAGTGGTCAGAACTAAGATGTTAACAGAAAAAAAAAAAAAGTCACCGTAGGACTAAGGCAGATTGAATGAAGGGGAAGAGAAAAAGAGAGGAAATACCTTTGTCATGATCTGTTGCACTCTTGACCACAGTGGAGTCTACTGGAAAAGGCAAAGTGAGGGGATGAGGAGGGAATAACTCAGAGAGAAACAGACAAATCCTATGGGGCCATATAAAGTTTTAAATGGCCTATTTGTCAAAATGATGGGTATGAAAGGCAGTCATTTCAAGGCTAGGTTTGAAAAGATAGTGAAAAAATTAGCATGGAGATATCACATGTGATACCATTCACATAAATTGGTATGTAAAGACATTCAAATACGTAAACTAATTAGGGAGAAAATATAAACAGAAGACAGGGATATGGACACTTTTATTATAATGACAAATTCTTTCAGGTTGTGTCCATGGCAATGACTAGGAGAAAATGCTTTATGAGCACACTTGCAGTGCACTGGTGCCTAAGTTTTCTTTTAAAAATATTTTTGAAGTATAATAGAGAAAAAAATTTAATAGAATGATAGTCAAATTTTTAAATTCAATCTGTAATAATAGAATCAAAATTATATAATTCCTATATGTGTCAAATTACTGTCTCATTAGGTTTTCTAAGGAAGAATGTTTGATATATTACTGAGTATGAACTTTAATTGGAGAAGGAAATGGCAGCCCACTCCAGTCTTCTTGCCTGGAGAATCCCAGGGACGGGGGAGCCTGGTGGGCTGCCGTCTATGGGGTCGCACAGACTCGGACACGACTGAAGCGACTTAGCAGCAGTAGCAGCAGCAGCATGAACTTTAATGTTTTTCAGTAAAAATGAGGAAATGTGTAGCAGAATTATAAAAGCTTCTATAAACACTGAGGTTACACTGAAGTTAATGTGAAGAATCTACTGGAGGCAGTGTATAGATACTGCATAGAATATCAATTATATAGCACACTTCCTAATTACATAATTTATTTTAGTTTATTATTTTGAAAACTGCCTTACTGTTCAACTTTGATTATTCTTTCCTTAAACTGTTTGTTCCTTAAGAAATGGACACATTTGGAGTTAATTCCCTGAACATTAGTCTTAAGGGAAATTGTTTTCTTTCTTTTTTTTTTTTTAATTGAACCTATGCATTGAAGGTGAAAGTTTTGTAGGCACATTTGAATCAATAAAAATGGAATCTGTGAGAATAGCCTTGGGATGTCACTGATTAAGAAATGACAAATGATTGTCTTTTCTTTCTAAGCTAAGATAGGGAATTGTCAGGTCAGAGATATTGCCCAACAGTTAGTAAGATTTACTGGTGGTTTTAAGGACACCATACAATCCATGCTAAAATACAAAGGGAAAGGTGCAATGAAGATTCCAAGATCCCTAAAGGATGCATCTCAAGCCGACTTCTCAAGAATAGGTCAAGGTAGAAAGGACAGTCGCTTGCATTATAAAACATGGTGTAATTAGGTTATGAAGCATTTCCATTTTATACTTATATAGCTTACATGCTATTTTCCAGAGAGTATGTTTCATTATTTATAGATTCTTTAATACCAAAGGCAACTCTAAAGCAGGTATAGTCTAGTAAAGCATTTTAAAGATAAGTATTCCCCTCCTATTAAATCCCATTAGTTTGTTTTTAGGATATCTATTCTTAGCATGTTTGCAATGAGATTAGATCATGTTCTTTCATCCTAAGGAGTGTCTCTTCATTAAAGAGAACATTTTATAGATGAACTATTTGTTAGTCATCTTCTGTCCTCCATCATTATCTCCATACTGTATGTTTTATAGACACATTAACATTTTCTGTCTTACATTTTGTGTTATATTTTCTACAAAGATTAATCGTACTAACATGACAATGAATGAGATTTTTAAACATATTATAAATAGGAATTTTCTTTGCCAAACTTGTTAAACATCATATGTCTTCAGAGTTGTTTTAACATTTTTTGTCAGTGTAATTACTCTTATCCTCCAGTGACCACAATCATTTGAGATTTTTATATATGCTTATGTAAGCCTTTATTCAATGTTTAACTTTCATAAGGTCAACTTTACTTCCTTTTCTGGACAAAGTTTTCACAGGTCTTTAACTGGTTTAACTGGTGGCTTCAATTAAGATCATAAAAATATTTTCTCATTCTGAAGAATTATCATTTACACAAGTCTGGTTTTAATTCTATAAATCTATTTTTGAAGCATTTTTTTTTTGTATAGCTTTGTCGTAGAGATTAATGTAGTAATTTTCCCATGTACCATACTTTTTGACTGATGAGATGGTAACTGAAGAACATTATGGTGTGAATTCTGGAATACACTTGGTTTGTGAATTTAACAGTACCCCAACAACAATAGGAAAGTGTTTTGGACATTAGTTTCCAGGTGTCAGTGTTTTACACAGTTTATATATACCTAATAGGGATGGCACAGTTTTGCTCCTTTGTTTATTCAAATCCAATGAATTGAATCTTGCAATTATTTTCGTTATAATATTCAGGCTATTAGAAAACAATGGTAAAGACCACACTTCTTTCTGATGAACCACTATTCCCTAAAGTTTAATACAGCATTCACACAATTGAACTTCCTTTGCTTGGTTCTCTAAGCCATACAGTCACTGACCTTTAAACCCATCAGGGATTGTATCTGATCCCCTATGTTTGTAATGAATAAGCCCTCTGCCACCACTGTTGGCAGCTTTGCTAAAGTTATTATTAAATTAATCCATATAATTAGAGCTTTGTTTTCTCTTAAGGCCAATTTCCAATCATTCCTGGTCTCCTTGAAAATAGCTTTTCTAATGCCTTTATTTGTGTTCAAAAAAAGACTTTTTCATCATCCTGACAACATTCTAGGGCTGTTATTCCAATCCTACTGAGACTCTCCAAACAAGATCCCAACATACCCACATAATATTTGAAACAATGGGGCTGGTGCTTATCAAGTCACCATATAAGTAGTTACCATGAAGAAATGAGCAGGAGTTCAGTCTTTCTTCTGTGGGGATAACAAGTCCTGAGGTTTCTCCCCTTATTGTCTTTGGTGATCATTAGACAAGAGGCGGATAACTAAGAGTGTTCCTCCCCTTTGGTGAGATGCTCATTTGGATACTGCACACTTGAATCACTCTCTAGTGTTATAGTCCTTTAATGGATAAACCTTTTCATTCATTATGTCTTCTGCTTCTACTTATAACTTTTCTTTCCACCTAAGAATGATTTTTTAACCTTAGTAGGTTTCCTTATGGACCTATAGAGCTGGTAATAAAAGCAGTCTTATTAACACTTGGTTACTCCCATCCCTGTCTCTAGGCAGATGAGGAATTTGAAAAGTAGAGAATATAGGCCAAGCCCTGCTACTTGGTAATATAACTGCATTCATAGGTAGTCATAATTGGGCCACAAGAGTTGATATTGTGACTGATCCCAAAATACCTTTAGAAATATGTGCAGTAAATTCAATAACATCAAAATCAGATCTTAGGCATTCTTTAGACAGTCAACATTTTAAAATGGGTCTGGCATCACTGGAGAAGGAGTAATAGAAGAAAAATTTTTCTTAGATGAAAAGTTGGAGTGTTTTATAATTGCATGTCCCTACTCTTTAATTCCTACCACTAGATTCTACAAACAATTTCAGTGAGGATCTTGTATTACTTGTTCTCATACTCAAAGTTAGGACATGTTCATCTGAATGATTAAGACAAACCATAGTCTTTTTAGCCACCTATTTTTAATAACAAGTGTTTCTATTGCCTGTTTTTTTTTTTTTTTGATTAGAAAAAATCTCTGCATGTTATATGTATTTTGATAGATTCATAAAATGTCTCCCTGACTCTTTCAGTATAGTAATAACAGTATAAAAATTGTGTAGCTTGAAGAGAAGAAATTCACCCATATAGGCAACACTGACAGAAAATTGCTGTTCTAATGCTTGTCTTGTATTCTCTGATGTACGTCTGTTACATGATTAGAAAAACTGAAATAATTACTGGTGTCAGGCCTGCATAACTTGTATTTGTAACCCTTAAGGCTACCAGTAGAGGTTGTGTGGTATGAGCTATAAGTCTTCATTCTTGAAACTTCAGCCACAGCCATGTTGAATCATTTCCTTTCCGGTTGATATTGGATGAAGTTCTGGATATAGGAGACATTTGTAGGGAGCTACAGGAATTTTTTATCTCTCAACCTATCAGGGATTGACTGAGTCCTGACATGTCCTTTCATTTTCTGAATCCAAAAATGTAACTAGGCTTCCCCGGTGGCTCAGTTCGTAAAGAATTCACCTGAAATGTGGGAAACCTAGGTTCGATCCCCGGGTTGGGAAGATCCCCTAGAGGAAGGTGTAGAAACCCACTCCAGTATTCTTGCCCAGAAAATCCCCATGGATAGAGAAGCCTGGTGTGCTGCAGTCCATGGCATCACAAAGAGTCAGACACAACTGAGTGACTAAGCACAGCACATAAATCTACCTAGAGCACTGCCCTAGCATCCCATGGCCTTCCTGAGCTTCTGTTTTCTATCAGTTTTGTTTAAAGAACACCATTTTATAGTGATTTTAAGTCACAATTTACATACAATGAAAAGAAAACTGTTAGACATGAGAACAACTATCTATTCTTAACAACTTGGTGATGTCATATATGTTTACATGTACTCTCACACAGGAACACATACATTTGTGATCACTTCTCAGACAAAGGATAGAGTTCTTATCATTTCTGGAAGTGCCACTTTGATCTTTCCAATCAACCTACTGATACNGATACTTTGATTTATTATCACCATAAGTAAGTTTTGCCTAATTTTGAACTTTATATAAATGCATTCATACAGGATTTTCATTTGTATGTTTCATTTGCATATTTGACATTTTTTAGTTACTGTACTCTATTTGCAATTCATAAATGCTTCTGAATGCATCAGCATCTTGTAGTTAAATGCCAAGTGCTGTTCAATTTTATGGATATACACAATTTGTTATCAATTCTCCTATTAAGGATCAGATTATTTTGAATAAAATATGTTTGAACAATTTGATAAAATAAAATAAATATGAAGAATACAATATAAAAATTTTAAACAAATGTTTAAGTACACATTATCACACACAGGTACATATCAAGGAGTCCATATGCTGTCTTTGACTCTATTAAAAGCTTCAAAATGAGTTTATCAGACTGATAAAATAAGTTACCCTTCATTATGGATAATGTTTTGCATAGCCTATCTTTGTCAATTTAGCTTTCAATTTCAGGTGTTCTGGAATATTTTAGTATTAAGCATTCAAGATTGAAGCATTTTAATAAAGAATAACATTGTTGAGAATGTTTCTGTGTTTAATTGACTGTTCAAGCAACTACTTTTATGAAATGCCTGTTGTTCTTTTATACATTTTGTATTGGTTAGATTCTTTGTCTTTTGTTTATTGATTTCTAGCATTTCATTTTATAAAGATGAGATCTTTCCTAATGTATGTAATTCTGCAATATTTTATTCCAGTCTATAGCTTGATTTTTATTTTCTTTACATTGATTTTTTATGACTTTTTATTTGTTGTTTTGTTTTTAATTAAAATAATTTATTGTTTAAAGTAGTTTTGTGTTTACTGAAAATGGATCAAAAAGAAGAGTTCTCTCTCCACTCCATAGCTTACCTTATTATTAACATTATGCCTTTGTTAAAATTGATATAACAAATATTGATTGTAATATTGTATATAACTAAAGCCCATAATTTAGATTAGTTAACTCTTTGTACCATACAGTTCTATAGGTTTTGACAGGTGGATCCAAGAATCCACCATTACTGTGTCATACAGAGTGTGTGTTGTGCTTGCTAAGTCGCTGCAGTCATGTTTGACTCTTTGTGACACCATGGTCTTTAGCCTGCCAGGTTCCTCTGACTATAGGATTCTCCTGTCAAGAATACTGAAGTGGGTTGCCATGCCCTCCTCCAGGGGATCTTCCTTACACAGATATGGAACCCATATCTCTTATGTCTCCTGCATTGGCAGGCAGGTTCTTTACCACTAGCGCCACCTGGGAAAACCCTTGACATACAAAGCACTGGAATTTGAAAATCCTATGTTCTTCCATGAATTCATCCCTTAACTTCAGCAGTTTCCAAAGTTTTGGAAACTTTGAAACTTTAGAAACTTTCTAAAGGTTTGCCTTTTTACAGAATAAAATATATTTAAATCATACAGTGTTTAATCTTTTCAGACTAGCTTGTTTCACTGAGAAATATGAATTTAAACTTCCTTTATCTCTTTTTTAAAAAGGGTTATAATTTATTTCTCCAGAGTTGAGAGAAAATATAGAAAATATTCAATATAACTAGAAAGGGCAGAAAAAGATTAAACATATAAGAAAAGAAACAAAAAACCAGGGACATGAATAAAATAATTGTGAATATGGTAAATATTAAACAAACTATATCAATAAAACTTCTAAGCTTGAATGACTTAAATATACCACTGATAAAGTGGTTAATAAATACAAAATATCATTAGATGTTGTTTAAAATGAACTCACTTTAAATATAAGTATACAGAAAGCTTAAAGTGAAGAGATACAGATATTCCAAGCTAGTAGTAATCAAACTTTGAATTATCTATATTAATTTCAATCACAGCCAATATCAGATCAATATTATATCGGGAATAAATAGGAACAATACTTAATGATAAAAAAGAACAGTTTTCCAAGAAAACAAAACCCTAGTCACTATGTATGTACTTAACTATATAACATTAAAATACATTGTCTTTTGATGACTATATTTTAGCTTCTACTAAATCAAAACTATTGTTTTATTTTCTTTATTGATGATGTCTATTGTTTCTTTATAAGAATATTTGCCTACCTTGTGTCATAAAGCCATGGTTTCTTTTTCCAATATGCTTTTTTTTGTTGTTCCATTTATCACATTTGTGTCTGTGTTGCTATTCAGTGCATAGTCATGTCCGACTCTTTGCAACCCCATGGAGTGCAGCAAGCCAGACTTCCCTATCCTTCACCATCTCCTGGAGACTGCTCAGATTCATGTCCTTTGAGTCGGTGATGCCATCCAACCATCTTGTCCTCTGTAATCCCTTCTCCTCCTGCCTTCAATCTTTCCCAACATCAGAGTCTTTTCTAATGAATCAACTCTTCTCATCAGGTGGCGAAAGTATTGGAGCTTCAGCTTCAGCATCAGTCCCTCCAATGAATATGCAGGATTGATTTCCTTTAGTATTGACTGGTTGGATCTCCTTGCAGTCCAAGGAACTCTCAAGAGTCTTCTCCAACACCACAGCTCAACACCACAACAATTCTTCGAAATTATGGTCCAACTCTAATAGACGTACATGACTATTGGGAAAACCATAGCTTTGACTACAGACCTTAGTTGGCAAAGTAATGTCTCTAATTTTTAATGCTTTGTCTAGGTTTGTCACAGCTTTTCTTCCAAGGAGCAAACGTCTTTAAATTTCATGGCTACACTCACCATCTGCAGTGATTTTGGAGCCCAAGAAAATAAAGCCTCTCAGTGTTTTCCTTGTTGCCAGATCCATTTGCTATGAAGTGATAGGATCAGATGCCATGATCTTAGTTTTCTGAATGTTGAGTCTTAAGCCAGGGTTTTCACACACCTCTTTCACTTTCATCATGAGACTTTTCAGTTCCTCTTTGCTTTCTGGCATAAGGATGGTGTCATCTGATAACTGAGATACCTGATATTTCTCCTGGCAATCTTGATTCCAGCTTGTGCTTCATCCAGCGCAGCATTTGGCATGAGGTATTTTGGATATAAGTTAAATAAGCAGGGTGACAGTATATAGCCTTGATGCACTGCTTTCCAACTTGAAAACAGTCCATCATTCTATGTCTGGTCCTAACTGCTGATTCTTGACCTCCATACAGATTTTTCAGAAGGAAGATAAGGTGATCTGGTATTACCATCTTGTTAAGAATTTTCTGAAGTTTGTTGTAAACACAGAGCCAAAGGCTTTAGCATATTCAGTGAAGCAGAAGTTGATGTTTTTCTGGAATCGTCTTGGTTCACCTATAATCCAGTGGATGTTGGCAATTTTATCTCTGGTTCATCTGCCTTTTTTGCAGTCAACTTGAACATCTGGAGACTATTAGTTCATGTGCTGTTGAAGCCAAGCTTCTCTTCAAGAAAATTAGAGTTACCAAGGGGAAATTTCATGCAAAGATGGCACAATAAAGGACAGAAATGGTATGAACCTAACAGAAGCAGAAGATATTGAGAAGAGGTGGCAAGAATACAAAGAAGAACTATAAGAAAAAGACCTACATGACCCAGATAATCACAATGGTGTGATCACTCACCTAGAGTCAGACATCTTGGAAGGTGAAGTTAAGTGGGCCTTAGGAAGCACCACAATGAACAAAGCTAGTGAGGGTAATGGGATTCCAGTTGATCTATTTCAAATCCTAAAAGATGATACTGTGAAAGTACTACACTCAGTATGCCAGCAAATTTGGAAAACTCAGCAGTGGCCACAGGACTGGAAAAGGTGTTTTCATTCCAATCCCAAAGAAAGGCAATGCCAAAGAATGTTCAAACTGCCGCACAATTGCACTCATATCACACGCTAGTAAAGTAATGCTCAAAATTCTCAAAATTCTCCAAGTCAGGCTTCAAAAGTATGTGAACCATGTACTTCCAGATGTTCAAGCTGGATTTAGAAAAGGCAGAGGAACCAGAGATCAAATGGTCAATATCTGTTGGATTATCAAAAAAGCATGAAAGTTCCAGAAAAACATCTATTTCTGCTTTATTGACTATGCCAAAGCCTTTGACTGTGTGGATCAGAATAAACTGTGGAAAATTCTGAAAGAGATGGGAATACCAGACCACCTAACCTGCCTCTTGAGAAATCTGTATGCAAGTCAGGAAGCAACCGTTAGAATTGTAGATGGAACAACAAACTGGGTCCAAATCGGGAAAGGGGTATGTTAAGGCTGTATATTGTCACCCTGCTTATTGAACTTATATGCAGAGTACATCATGAGAAACGCTGACCTGGATAAAATACAAGCTGGAATCAAGATTCCTGGGAGGAATATCAATAATTTCTGATATGCAGATTACACCACCCTTATGGCAGAAAGAGAAGAACTAAAGAGCCTCTTGATGAAAATGAAAGAGGAGAGTGAAATTTGGTTTAAAACTCAACATTCAGAAAACTAAGATCATGGCATGCGGTCCCATCACTTCATGGGAAGTAGACTGGGAAACAGTGCAAACAGTGGCAGACTTTACCTTTGGGGCTCCAAAATCACTGCAGATGGTGACTGAAGCCATGAAATTTAAAGACACTTGCTCCTTGGAAGAAAAGCTGTGACCAACCTAGACAGCGTATTAAAAAGCAGAGACATTACTTTGCCAACAAAGTCAAAGTCTGTGGTTTTTCCAGTAGTCATGTATGGATGTGAGAGTTAGAGTATAAAGAAACCTGAGTGCCAAATAATTGATGCCTTTGAACTGTGGTGTTCGAGAACCTTGAGAGTCTCTTGGACAGCAAGGAGATCCAACCAGTCAATCTTAAAGGAAAACAGTTCTGACTATTCATTGGAAGGTCTGATGCTGAAGCTGAAACTGCAATACTCTGGCCACCTAATGCAAAGAACTTACTCATTTGAAAAGACCCTGATGCCTGGAAAGATTGAAGGCAAGAGAAGAAGGGGATGTCAGAGGATGAGATGGTTACATGGCATAACTGACTCAAAGGACATGATTTTGTTTAAACTCTGGGAGTTGGTGATGGACAGGGAAGCCTGGCATGCTGCAGTTCATGGGGTCACAAAGAGTCAGACATGACAGAGTGACTGAATTGACTGAACTGAACTGAAGTCTAGCGTGGAATATTTTGAGCATTACCTTTCCAGCATGTGAAATGAGTGCAGTTGTGCAGAACTTTGAGTATCTTTAGCATCCCTCTTCTTTGATATTGAAATGAAAATGATCTTTTCTGGTCCTGTGGACACTGCTGAGTTTTTTCACATTTGTTGTCATATTGAGCACAGCACTTTAACAGCATCAGCTTTTAAAATTTGTAACAGCTCAACTGAAATCCCATCACCTCTAGTAGCTTTGTTTGTAGTGTTGCTTCCTAAGGCCCACTTAACTTTGCACTCTAAGATGTCTGGCTCTAGCAATCATACCATTGTGGTTATCTGGGTCATTAAGATCTTTTTTGTATAGTTCTTTTATGTCTTTAATCTCAAATTAATTATTATGGATGATATGATCTGTAGATGGAGTTTCTTATTTTTTTTTTAAATACTGATAACCAAGTTGCTACAGCAGGATGTATTGAAAATACTTTCACAATGAAATTGCATTGATACCTTTTTCTAAACTCAAATGACTATATCTGTGAGTTTACTTCCACATTTTCTATAGTTCTTATTAGTCTTTCTAATGCCTCACTGGTTTCATTATCACAGTTATATAGGAAATCTTGCAATATAGTAACATAAGTTATCCTTGCTTTTGTTTTCAAAATTGTTTAGGCTACTCTATGGTTTTTGCATTCTCATGTTTATTTTAAATTTAGT
This sequence comes from Redunca redunca, assembly GCA_006410935.1. NCBI lineage: Eukaryota > Metazoa > Chordata > Mammalia > Artiodactyla > Bovidae > Redunca > Redunca redunca. The sequence continues at coordinate 62,012 of SJYQ01021749.1, forward strand.
TGTCAATTTGTTATTAAAAATACTTATTGGAATTTTGATATGGATAGTATCGACTCTGTATATGATATTTACAACTCTTTTTGGCCCCATAGACTGTAGCCTGCCAGGCTCCTCTGTCTATGGAATTTTCTAGACAAGAATACTATAGCAGGGTGCCATTTCCTACTCCAGAGGAAATTCCCAAACGAGAGACTGAACCCTAGTCTCTCATGTCTCCTGCATTCTTTACCACTAGCACCACCTTGCAACCCCACATTATAAAGAGAAGGGGGGGGGGAACATATAATATAGATTATACATAAACAGGCTGTGGGAAGTTGGATAATTCCAGCTCATCACAGTAGTACATAGCAAAATGTGATGAAGACCCCACGTGCACTTAAAAAATGTGTATTATGCACATATTAGATTTCGTTCTAGGAAAATATTATTAGTATTGATTTGGTAAATATTACTGTCCAAATGTTTTATATCTTTACTGGTATTTGTTTTTCTGTTTGTTAAGCACTAAAAATAGTATTTTAAAATATCCGAGTATAGTTCAGTCTCTCAGTCATGTCCAATTTTTTTGTGATTCCATGAACTGCAGCATGCCAGGCTTCCCTCTCCATCACCAACTCCCAGAGCTTCCTCAAACTCATGTCCATTGCAGTCCAAGGGACTCTCAAGAGTCTTCTCCAACATCACAGTTCAAAAGCATCAATTCTTCGACACTTAGCCTTATTTACCGTTCATAACTGTACATAACTACTGGAAAAACCATAGCTTTGACTAGACAGATCTTTGTTAGTAATGTCTCTGTTTTTTAATATGCTGTCTAGGTTGTCTAGGTTTTCTTCCAAGGGGAAAGCATCTTTTAATTTCATGGCTCCAAGTGTGTGTGTGTGTGTGTGTGTGTGTGTGTGTGTGTGTGTGTGTGTGTGTGTATATATAATAAACTGTATTTAGATGCAGCTAGTTTCATGGTGTATGCATGCCTGCTCAGTTGCTCAATCATGTCCAACTCTTTGCGACCTCATTGACTGTAGCCTGCCAGACTCCCAAGAGTCTTCTCCAATGCCACAGTTCAAAAGCATCAATTCTTCGGCGCTCAGCTTTCTTCACAATCCAATTCTCACATCCATACATGACCACTGGAAAAACCATAGCCTTGACTAGACAGACCTTTGTTGGCAAAGTAATGTCTCTGCTTTTCAATATGCTATCTAGGTTGGTCATAACTTTCCTTCCAAGGAGTAAGTGTCTTTTAATTTCATGGCTGCAGTCACCATTTGCAGTAATTTTGGAGCCCCCCAAAATAAAGTCTGACACTGTTTCCACTGTTTCCCCATCTATTTCCCATGAAGTGATGGGACCAGATGCCATGATCTTTGTTTTCTGAGTGTTGAACTTTAAGCCAACTTTTTCACTCTCCTCTTTCACTTTCATCAAGAGACTTTTTAGTTCCTCTTCACTTTCTGCCATAAGGGTGGTGTCATCTGCATATCTAAGGTTATTGATATTTCTCCTGGCAATCTTGATTCCAGCTTGTGCTTTTTGTAGCCCAGGGTTTCTCATGATGCACTCTGCATAAAAGTTAAATAAGCAGAGTGACAATATACAAACTTGATGTACTCCTTTTCCTATTTGGAACCAGTCTGTTGTTCCTACAATTAATGAACCAATATTAACAAATTATTATTGACTAAAGTCTATATTTCATTTGGAGCCCTGAAGAATTGATGCTTTTGAACTGTAATGTTGGAGAAAACTCTTGAGAGTCCCTTGGACTGCAAGGAGATCCAACCAGTCCATTCTAAAGGAGATCATCCCTGGGTGTTCTTTGGAAGGACTGATGCTAAAGCTGAAACTCCAATATTTTGGCCACCTCATGCACAGAGCTGACTCATTGGAAAAGACTCTGATGCTGGGAAAGATTGGGGGCAGGAGGAAAAGGGGATGACAGAGGATGAGATGGCTGGATGGCATCACCGACTCGATAGACATGAGTTTGAGTGAACTCTGGGAGTTGGTGATGGACAGGGAGGCCTGGTGTGCTGGGATTCATTGGGTCGCAAAGAGTCGGACATGACTGAGAGACTGAACTGAACTGAACATTTTACATAGTATATTTTATCTTTTCCACACTGTATTTATTCCTCATATTCCTTAGGCTTCTCTATGTTGTATGATTGTTTCTCAGACTCTCTTTGTTTTTTATTACTTCCAAAGATTTGAGGAGTCCATGTTATGTCTTTAGTAATATGTTCCTCTAATAGGATTTATTTGATGTTCTTTTTCAAGATTATACTAGGACTATGGTTTGGGGAAAAACACCACGGGGGTAAAGTGGGGTAAAGTGCCGTTTCATCACATCATGTCAAGGGTATTACTTTCAAAATGATGTATTACTCTCAGTGTTAACTTTGTTGACTTAGTGTTTGTACAGTGTCTCCTCTGTAAAGATACTCTATTTTCCCCCATTCCTTAGTGTGTTCTTGGGAGAAAGCCACTATGTTTTATCAACATTTTATGGGTGGGACTCATGCTTCACCTCCTTGAAGGACTTAAGAACACAGTCTGAATGGAACTTGTTTGTATGTGGGGAAATTTCTGTATTAATAAGAGTGTACAGCATTAAGTGAACCTACCTATTCTTTGTACCTAAATTGTTATTTGCTGTTTTAACTATATGTGGACAACATAATGACTCAATGGGATCATCTATTCTAAAATATCATAATTTTGGTTATATATAGAAAAAATAAAACCTGATCATTCCCATAATAAAATTCAACTGTGATTTCAATTTGTATACTACTTTAAGTTTTATGAAATGCACTTCATGTATTTAGAACTTTCCTGATGGCTCAGCTGGTAAAGAATCCTCCTGCAATGCGGGAGAACTGGTTTCAATCTCTGGGTTGGGACAATCCCCTGAAGAAGGCATGGTTACCCACTCCAGTATTCTGGCCTGGACAATTCCATAGACTGTATAGTCCATGGGGTCACAAAGGGTCAGATATGACTGAGAGACTTTCACCTTTGTGTAGTTTTAAAATTTCTTTTAGTTCCATTCACAATAGTTATTGTTACATATTTTTAAGATAAGTCCTTTTTATCATTATAAAATATTCTTCTTTATCATCTCTCAAAGTTTATTTTGTTTGGTATTAATATAGCCCCACATATACCCTTACAATTATTATTTTCTATGTTTTTATTCCTTTACTTTAAATGTATTTGTACTGTTAAGTTGAAATCATGGCTGTTGGAATGTACAAATAGTTAAGTATTTTTTAGTGGATTCTCATAGTCTATTCCTTGAGGTTTTGGTCTGTTAATATGTACTGATATATTTGTATTATATTTGTTCTACTTGTTCTTTTTTTTTTTTAACTCCTTCTTTGTTTCTTGTCATTGTTTATGAAGCAGTGTTCCTGTCTCTCTTTCCCCTTTTTTCTCCCCTATAGTTTAAATTTCACTCTGATATTTTCAGCTTTATCTTCTTATTATTTAGTGGTTGTGCTAANCAATTCCAGTTACTTTTTACACACTAGGTGATTATTTCTATATAATTTACTTTTACTGTGTTGTATAAACCTCATAATACATTGCTATTATCCTAGATTTAAACAATAAATTATTTTTAAGGAATATGTCTAAAATCTTATATTTACCAAGTGTTTTTCCCTTTCCAAGGCTCCTCATTTCTTATGTCAAGGATTCAACCTAGTATTATTTCTATACAGCCTAACCATATGATATCCCCTTAGTATTTTTTGAAATGAAAGTCTTATTATAGTGAATTCTCTCAGCATTTTTCTCTGAAATGTTATTATTTCTTCATTTTGGAAGGTTACTTTACTCAATAATTTTGCATTTCACTAATTCTAATTCCGAGCATATGTTTATTTTTTGGATGCTTTAAATATCTCTTTGTTCACAATAGAATCAGATTAAAAGTGATAAAAATAATAAGAAAACATTTGCAAATTAATAATACACTTATCATAACTAAAGAGGAAATCATAAAAATTAAGAAACATCAATTTATTTTCTAAAACTTAGTTTTCATTGGTTAATCTTGGTGTGCCCCCATTTACGTTTTTTGTAATTATTTTCATTGAAATTTACTGAAATTGGATATATGGACCATAGCCCATCACTAACTTGGAGAATGATCACCATTATCTCTTTTAAAAATTATTCTCTGCCGTACTTTTTCCTCTCTTTTTAACTACATGTATATTAATTGGTTCTCTAAGTACATATACTTTTGTTAGTTCACATATCTGCGTTGTTTCCTTCCATTGAGATGGAGATACAAACAGACACACATATATATGTGTATGTATATATAACAGTTTTCTCCTGATTTTGTTGTTGCTCATCTCAGTCATGTCTGGCTCTTTGCCACCCCATGGATCATAACCTGCCAGGATCCTCTGTCCACGGGAGTTCCCAGATAAGAATATAGAATGGATTGCCATTTCTTTCTTCTGGAGATCTTCCTGACCCAGGGAACAAACGTGCCTCTCCTGCTTGGCAGTGGATTCTTTACTGCTGAGCCAACTGGGAAGCCATTATCTATCTATCTGTCTACCTATCCATGTAATATTATGTGTGTGTGTGTGTGTGCGTGTGTGCATATATATAATTTTCCTTTTACTTTACTAATTAATTTAAATTACTATGTTCTGGGTATTATAGATGATACGGTGTCTTGTTTTGATTCTAGAAACTATTTGAATGGGGCTATGTTGGTCTTTTCTTCTTAGGGTGTACTTTTTTATTCATAGAATACATTCCTTTCTCCTGGGGCATGGGTTTTCTCAAGTCTTAATGCCCAAGATACTCACTTAAGATGAAGCATTCTGGTTGTGTCAAAACTCCTATCTCTTCCCACTCTTTGCAGTGGCTGACACTACCTGTTAAAATCTTAGATTCCCAGAAGTGTCTTTTTCTGGGCCTACCTCCCTATATATGTACAGATTAAGATTCTACTATAAATTTTAGCAGGAATCTTACAAAGTTACCTTGGTTAGGCCCTTCTGTGGTTCTCTGGTTCTCTCCTCTTTGTACCCTGTCCAGGAAATTAATGCCACAATAGGAGACCTGGATTCTGCTCTCTGTTTTCTCTGTAGTATCGCTAATCTCTGTACACAGGATAAACATCCCTACAATAAAGCTTTTCCCAAACAAATGCTAGATTGAATTTATATCTTAATCTGTTGCTTCCCCTCTGCTCTTCAGTTCTTATCATCAGAAACTTCATATATTTTGTCCAGATTTTTACTTGCTTACTATGAGAGTGTAAGTCCAACTAATGTATTTTAGCTTAAGCTAGAAATCTTTATGGTGTAAATATATTGCATATCAGTGGCTTTCTATTTAGGTTTTATTTATCATAGAACTGGATATTAACATAAAGTCATGAAGCCAATACCTAATATAAGTAAATTTAAAGATAAAAAGTTGTTTTATCCGAAAGAAATATGCAAAAAGACACTGTTAAGACTGACACACAATGTACTATTTTTGAAGATGTATATTAACATTATTAAAATGAGATATATTGTAATTGTTATCAATGATTATTTTTTAGCACCTCTCAGGAAGAGCTCTTTGGCTTTCCTCACTAAAGTTTGAGCAGAATGTTAGAAAATTCCAAATATAATTTTAAGGATGTATAAATATTATTTATAAGAGTTGGTCAATATTGCTTACTTTTGCATTTAGAAGCACTTTCAACAAAAATTAAGTGAGCAAACAATTAATAGACTTCTATATTTAATTTTTAAAGGAAGGGTGATTAGAAATGAATTTGCTTTGATTTTGCAAACTTTGCTTCAAAATGTTGTATTATTCTGGGTTCTTCAGAGAAACAGAAAACATATAACATGTTATATAGGTTATGTATGTGTGTGTGTATACATACACAGACACACACATACACACACTGCTTGAAGTTCTGTCCACTGGGAATATTTCTTTTTAACACTGTCCTACAAGGATGTCTCAGAAAATGATTGCAGTGTTACAGTCCAGCTTTCATTGATTCCTGAAAATCATGAAGAAAACTTTTTAAACCAGATCCAGGACTTTTCTTCTTCTGTCACCTGCAGAAGGAACTTCTCATGAGGCTATAAACACAGTCTGGGTAGAGCAGTCAGTGTAGCAGAAGTGGGGACCATGGGCATTTGGGTCACTTCTTTCTGTCCCTTAACCTGAGTTTTTGGGACATGTCCAGGCCTGATCACATATGAACCAGTTCCATTTGAGGACAGAATGCTGTCATGCACACTCAACTTTATGGCTCGATAGGTCAGATAATACACAGTTTGTAAAGAGCATCTCAGACTGCAACCTTGCAGTGACCACACTTGGTACTCCATGGGTTAAGAAATTAGTTTGTAAGCCTCCGTAGTAAGCCAAGAGGTTTTCCTCCAAAGGAGACTAGTTATCCACAGAGGACGGCAGGGCCTTGTTCCAAAATCAGGAGGGTCTGTAATGCAATTCACCTGTCACAGGCTCCAACCAAAATCTGTTCCTGCCACTACTACTTTAAGAACTTCTGGATCTACAGGGTTATATGGCCAAAGTGATGGAGTAGCTTGCACACCAGCCCAGACCTATTACAGTCAAAGCCAGCAGTTTTTCAGGTAACTTGGTAAATGGATTTGGAGAGAACACCCAAATGAGGAATATGTTGCCTCCAAAATCTAAAGAGGCCCACTAACCCATTGTGCTATTTTTTTTTTCTTTTTTGGTTGTAGGATGTGCCAGAAGTGACAATGTGTTATTTACCACAAGATGGGTTTGGGGACACCTGGGGTGCAGTATGAGATGAACTGCAGGCAAAACTCTATTGGTCACCCGAGTTTCATACTCCTTTATTCGGGTTGGCAGATCACACTGATACTTTGCTTCTCCTGGATTTGATATCAGTTCAATGTCTAATAATACCAAACTGATCAGTTATTCCCTTCTCCCCAGTGTACAGTTCTCCTTAAAAAAAAAAAAAAAAAAGGCATAGGTTTCTTTGGGGAAGACTTGGAGAAAGAATAAGAAATGTTTGGTTTATACTGGGGTCCTTCCTCAAGAAGACTTGGAATCCTTTTTATTCAAGGGATTCTTGGTCTAGCGCAGGAACTGATTGATTCTGTTTTTATGATTCATGTTGGTGCTTTGCTCTCTTGACCTTGAACTTTTTGGCTTTTATAGGTTAAGTATGAATTTAGTAGCCCTCCTATCCACTTTTAGGAACACTGTAATCAGTTAACCAATGCCATAAATCTATGTGAGTCAAACTATTCTGCTGTTTGACTCAGCTGACCACAATGATAATCCTGCCACCTATCTTTTGCCAGGTGAGCGCGCTTAACCTCTGTCACTCTGGGATCCAATTACTCCCACTGCACTTAGGTTTTCCAGTTCAGTGATAGCAGGTCCATTGTATCACAGAAAACAGTGATAACAAAGCTCTTCAAGGATGACTGGGCTACCTCATAGGTTTGTATCCCACAATAGTGATGAAAGATATGTTTTTTGTACCCTTTCAGTGTGGGTGAGTAGATGTTAAATAACAAAGCTACTCTAACATTCCAATCTCCCTTAAGACTATTTTCCTCCCTTTATTTTCCTGAGGAAAACCCAGACAAATACAGATGTTATTTACATAAAATATGATTTATATATACATAATGTATATATATATTATAAATATACATAACATT
>SJYQ01021762.1:0-60644 GCA_006410935.1 Redunca redunca
CCGTGGTGGGATGTTCAACAACTCATTAGATGTTTAATCCAAAATTGGGGGGAGAGATCTGGGGAGGTGTGGTGATCACAGACTCTCCATAAAGTGGAGAATGAGTGAGTGAATGGGTTAGATGAGGTATTGAGAGGGTGTGGGACTGGCCCTGCACACTGACTTTACTGCTGAAACTGCCTGAGCGGGTATACAGGTGGGAAGATGTGATCCTGGACGAGCCCACTCCCTTCCTGACTTCCCAGGTGGCACTAGTGGTAAATAACCCGCCTGCCTTTGCAGGAGACAGAAGAGATGCAGGTTTGACCCCTAGGTTGGGATCCCCTGGAGCAGGGCATGGCAATCCACTTTATTCTTGCCTGGAGAATCCCATGGACAGAGGAGCCTGGAGGGCTGCAGTCCATAGGGTCGCACAGAGTTGGACATGACTGAAGCAACTTAGCAGCAGCAGATATGATAACCAATGGCCTGGTGATCCATGGTCAAATTTCCTGGAATGTGTCCCCATGGGTAGGCCACAAGAAAAGACAAGGAAGAAAATACAGAAGTCCAAGGATCCAGGAGACTCAGATCCAAGAAACATATTAATGCAGCAACCGTTGTGTGCCTGGTACTATGTTCCATGTATATTATTCAATTTGATCCTTAAGTCAATCCATTTATGGATTCAACAAATATTTGTTGAGTACCTACTATGTGCCAGGCACTGGACTAGGTGCTGGGTATATACTAGTGAATAAAACTGTCCCAGCCCTCATGGAGCTTAGGGTATATACAGGGGAGGTTATTATTCCCATCTGATGAAGCTCAGAGAGATCCAAGGTCACAAAGCTGGTGAGAGGTGGGCTGTCTGGCTCCATGTCCAGAATGCTTCAGGGCACCACGGCATGGCACCTGGCGGAGGATGGAGTGAGGCTAAGGCTTGGGACTGTCTGCCCAGCCCACAGCCGGGGCCCTGTTGTCTCTCCTCACCAGGCTACCTCCTCCACTTCCTGTCAGCTCATGGCTGTAGGACTTGGGCTCTCTTCTCTCAGCTCCTAGAGTGGGAAGGAACCAGCAGGTTGACAGGTTTCACGCTCCCGTCTTTCAAGTGAGGAAACTGAGGTATAGGGAGAGGTTGTAAGGTCACCCTGCAAATTGGTGACAGAGCTGGGATTAAAACCTGGATCTCGAACCCCCCAGCACCGTGACTTCCCAGGCTAAGAGCAGAACCTAACCTCACTCTCCGACACTCAACACATACCCAACATGCACCCACCAGGCACACACACACACTGCCACAGTCCTTTCCCCAGGTCACCTGTCTCCAGTTGAAGGTACCACTTTGGATTCCCACAGCTAGATCACCTGTGCACTCATACCTATGCACTAAACGGGGAGGGGTGTAAATGGCTCTAAGGAGCTAAGATTAATGGGTGTCTCAGGCCCAGGGGAGCTAATACACTGGGAAGTGATGGGAACGGTGGCAAGCTGGCAAGTTGTGCCTATCTGAAAATGTGGCCATCGTCAGCTCCAGTCAGACACTGCACGTGCCCAAATGCTTGCTAAGAGGAACAAGAAGGCTTGGTTTTATGACATCGCCTGATTTACACATGAGTAACAGAATTACAGGGCTTCCCTGGTGGCTCAGTGGTAAAGAATCTGCCTGCCAATGCAGGGGACGCAGGTTTGATGCCGAGGTCAGGAAGATCCCCTGGAGAAGGAAATAGAATCTACTCCAGTATGCTTGCCTGAGAGATCCCATGGACAGAGGAGCCTGGCGGGCTACAGCCCATGGGGTCATAAAAGAGCTGGACATGACTGAGCAGCTAAACAGCAACAGCGTTAGGCTTACACATTTTTTCCAGCATTGGCAAATGGTGTTTTTTTTTGGCTTCAAAGAAATAGGTATGGAAGTATGGCTTGCAATGAGAAACTTCCCTTTGACCCTCAGGGGCCCTGCCAATCTAGGAAGACTGACCAGTTTGTCCATGAAATCCAAGGAGCCCTCCAGGTCTGAGGAACCTGAATCGTGTCTGGTGGCTTTTGTCATAAACCCCGGTGGCTCTCAGTCTTGTCAGTGCACTAGAATCATGGGGGAGCTTTGCTAATCCTGCTGCCCAGGCTGTACCCAGCATCCTGGAGAGGGCCCAGGCACCAGCTGAAAAGGTCCTCAGGTCATCCTCAGGCACACCAGGCACCCCTGGCCTCATGGGTAGCTTGTTAGAAATGCAAAATCTCAAGCCTCACCCTAGACCAACTGACTCAGCACCTCTGAGCTGGAGCCTAGCAATTTGTGGTTTAACCTATCCTCCAGGTGATCCTGATTCTCAATAAGCTTTGAGGCTCATCATTTAAGACTGAGGTGAGAGGTACAGGTGGTGGCTGCCCATAACCTGACATCTGAAAGCAGGCAGCTTAACAAGACACCTTCAGTGTAAAGATGCTTTTAAAAAACTTTACTCTGGTTTATTAATCCCAAGGGTCAGGGGACACTACAGGTTGGACTACTCTCCCTTGGAAACCTTCCCCACCCTGACCTTGAAATTGTTAAACACCTTTCCTTTCCAATCTGAGGCCAGAAGCCCTCCTCATTCCTGAAATTCCCCAACACAAGGCTGGCACATAATAGGTATGCACCTAAATGTCAGTTTCTTTCCTTTCTGTTTCCTCTTAGAATTTATAAGCAGTGGCTTACATACGTCCTCCTGCTGTTTTGATTTGTATTGAAGTTAGTCACATTACCAGAGTGCTCTCTGTGGCCAGCCAGGGATTATGAAATACTGGGTCTCATCCAGTAGGGGCTGCTTGTCTTTAAGACTTTTGCTGATGCGGGGAGCTCTACAGAGAAGTGGAGATGAGGGCAAGTCACACTGACGGTCTTATATCTCTACAAAAGGACCTATCCTATTTCTTTGATTCTATGACACAAGAGAGTTACCAAAAGCTTTTCTGGGGCAAAAAAATAAAAAACCAAAAACAAAAACCAGGCACATTATGTGTGTGTATCAATTATAAAATCATTGATATTTATATTTTTAAAAAGTGAAAACCTCATATCTCAGAGGCAATGAAATGGGATTTTCCTGTGAATAGTGGTTGGAAGGAAATATGTAGAAATACAACAGATGTTGGTTACAGATTATCGTTTGGTCTTTCGGGGTTCTTGTAATGGGTATTAACATGGGGGTTGAGATTACAAAATAAAATCTACAAAGAAAAAGAAATCCCACTAACCACAGTCTCTTCGGAAAGATATGACAGCAAAAAGCTTTTGGGAAATCTGCTGTAACATGGTCCTAGTTCTTAGGGCTTGGATTTTATCCTCAATTTCTTCCCTTGCAATGGGAATCATAGTCTTGTTCATGGTTGGTTAGAGAATCAAATGCAGGGATTACTGAAGGAAGAGAAGATACAAATCCTTAAATACTTAGTGGGGGAAGGGGGTGTTTCTGGGACCCCCCCCCCAAGAATCCCAAACCCAGCCTTGCAGTGGACCTCCTCTCAGCAATGTAGGGAATAGTTCATATCCTCTTACTTCCACAGAGGCCCCCACCTTATTTGATGGGAAACTTCAATGCCTTGGACTGTCGCCAAAATCTCAGATCCATCGGAGCCTGAAAACCCATTGTGTTGAGACGGCACACGGATGCCTGATATGACCCAGGGACAGTCAAATGGCCCGTGATTCCCTCACTGTGGTCTCTTTTTTTGGAGGAAAGGCCCTGATAAAATACAAAGGTGCTATTTTAGCAAGATTAACGCTGAGATTTAGAATATGGATTGTAACCTACAGATGGACTGTTTTTGACCTTCACGGGGTTTTTAAATATTTGAGTTTCCCACAAGACAGTCATAACCCCTTTCATTCCTGCAGTTGCTGCTTGGGGTGTGCTGGAGCTGGGTGTGGCAGTCCTGATGGGGTCACCTGGGCCCCAGGGCATTGGGGAACTTCCAGAGAGCTGGACACCAGGGCATCATCAGCCCTGGGCTTTCTGTGACAGCCTGTGCTCAAGAATGCGAGGAGTAGGAAGGGCTTCTCATCGAGATTATAAAAGTTTTACAACTTCGAGGTCAAAGTGGGGAGGTTCCATCCACTAAGGGAGAACAGCCAGCCTGTGGTGCTCCACTCACTCAGCAGCAGCCCCCTCGGTGCCCATGAGCCAGTTTTCACATTGAATCCCCCCAACAGAGCAGGAGGTGTCCTCATTTACAGATGACTAAACTGAGACTGGGAGAGGCCAGGTCTCACCGGTGCCTCCCCCCTTCAGGAAAGCTGTACCTGCCTCTCTCCCCTCCGTTCCCCAAGGCTGGCAGGCCTAGGGAGGAGGTTAAGAGACTGTGGGAGGGGTTCTCCTCTGTGCCTTGATTGTTCTGCGCTCTCTGCTTGGGCTGGGGTTCTCCAGGGCCCTGTGGCCAGATCTCTCAGCCCCAGCAGCCTCACCCTCCCGGTAGAGGTGGGGCTGGGAAAACTTACCAACTTGTCTGGGCATGGGAAAGGGAATGGCTAACCTCACCTCTGACTTGTCCTCCAGGCCCAGAGGCTGTAAATAGTGAGTTCTTTTTTTTTTTAAGATCTTTTCAAAAATTTATTTTACTTTTGGCTGTGCTGGGCCTTTGTTGCTGTGGGCTTTTCTTTCCTCGTGGCAGGTGGGAGCTACTCTCTAGTTACGGAGCGCAGGCTTCTCATTGCAGAGCACAGGCTCCAGGGCCTGCGGGCTTCAGTAGTTGCAGCCTGTGGACTCGATAGTTGCAATTCCCAGCTCTAGAGCACAGGCTCGATAGTTGTGGCATAGGGGCTTAGTTGCTCCACGGCATGTGGGATCTTTCTGGACCAGGGATCAAACCCGTGTCTCCTGCATTAGTGGGCAGATTTTTTACCACTGAGCCACCAGGCAAGCCCCTGGTATATTCTTAATAGGATTGCAAGAAACACTTGTGTTTACTAGGGCAGCTCTTCTTATGTAACGTATCTTACAGCGTTCAGAAAACATGGCAAAGGTGTTAAACGTCCCCCACGATGCAGTCAGCTAAAGATGACCATTCTGAGTATTTGGAGTTATCTTTTCTTTCTGTCCAAAGTGATATTAAGGGGCAGGGATCACAGGTATTTAGTTGTTTGGAGTTTTTTTATCCACTTCATTTTTTTTAGCTTTTTGGGAAACTTTTTTTTTTTTAATCCTTCCTATGGGCACAGAGAATGCATAGCACAGTCTTCAGGAAATACTTGTTCGATGAAAGAAGACAAGCAGAGCCAGGTAATGGTTGGAGCCAGAATGCTGACTGACTTTGACGCGCGCAGCACAGGGCTGAGAGTCCCATCACCATTCACCGTCCAACACTTTTTGGCACCCCTGCTGTGTGTTCAGCCCTCATCCAACATCACTGATGTTTGTTGACCTTTAATGTGAGACGTGCATGTGGGGAGGAAGAGTCCCAACCCAGTAGCCCTGGAGTCAGCCAGGGTCTCAGCCTCCCCCCACAGTTACCAGCAGAATAGAACCCCAGGACTAAAGTCCCTTTGAATACCCTGAAGGGTTGTTAAGAAAGGAGACAGTGCTGGAAGAGCCAGTATTCAAAGAAAGCAGGAGGGGTGAAGCGGGACAAAGGAAGGCTGTGGGCTATCAGCACAGAGGCAAAGGTCACAGAGTTTCTCTTCCTGGAGACTTCCAAGAAGGTGGTATCTCTGTGGACTGGGTCAGTGGCCACCCACCAGGGCAGGCGGAGGGACCAGGGACTTCAGGAGACCTTCAAGAGACCTTCAAGAAAGCAAGGATGCCGGGACAGACCGGCAGAGGAAGGTGTTGTGGGACTTAGTGGGGGACGATGATTTTTCTCACCAGGTGGAGCAGGCTGCAGACGCGGGTAGGGAGGCACAGGCTTTGTGGTTCTCTGTTGGCTCAAGGTCCTTTCAGATCTGGGAGCATGTGGGAGGCTCAGGACAGAGCTGGCCCACTCTACAAAGGTACTTAAGGATTCTTCCTGGAAACCAACAGGAGGAAGCTAACAATGCCAGGCTCCTGGCCCAGCGGAGAGGCTGGCATGGGCCAGTGGCCCATGGCCAGTGGAGAGGCTGCAGGGCAAGGGTTTGAACCCCTGGGTTTGAATCCACACTCTGCCACTTTCAAGCTGGGTGACAGTAGGCAGGAAAGAGATTTGAGCTCTCTGAGTTTTACTGTCTTCCACTATGAAATGGGGATTAGAAAGACCCACCAAAAACCTAGTTCCTCTGTTCACCTTCTCCTCTCAGTGTTGGGAAGAGGACTATGCAAGATAAACTGGGCCAAAGGGCCTAACACATCTAGGTGCTCAGTAAGTCTAATCTCCCATAAACGGTGGTTCTCAGAATAGACTATTCTTGGGGACAAGGTTAAACTGAGGTTCTTCCTCGCCCCATGAGCAGGTCTGCAGTGACCTCGGGATTTTCCTTTATCACAAGATTCTGGCCCAGGTGATGGCAAGACCCCAAAGGAGCACTAAATATGCTAAAAGGCTATTGCCAGGCTGGGGCTCTGACGAGGGTCTACCTCAAAACCTTCATGGCCACTGGACCACAGCCCCTCCCTCCAGAGAGCAATGGACTCTCCCAACACGTGGGCCGTGTTGCTGGGATGCAGTGTGAGTTTGTCTGCCTTCTCCACCCCATGCCAACCTGCCCAGCAGGCCCCACTGCCTTGGCAACGCATTGCAAAGTCCACACAAAGGAAAACTGCATGAGGGAGGCTGGTCCTGCCCAATGCCAGGGGAAGGGTTTCCAAGGCAATGCTGACGTCACTAGGTTCAGCTGGCGGCAGAGCCAAGCCCTGAATGGAGGCACCTGGGTGTTCGCACTACAGCCCCACAGAGGAAGGTGACCCATGGGCCCTCCTGGGCCCAGGTGTGGGCCCCATACAGATCTGGGTTCAAAACCAAGCCCTGCCCCTGACTTGCTTGGCAGTTTTGAGCAAAGCCACAAGGCCCGAGACTCGGTCATCTCATTGTTAGTAAAATAGAACTAACAATATTTACCTTGCAATGAAGGTGAAAAGAAATAATGAATAATAGACAGGTGCATGGTAAATTGTCAAAACCTAGTCCAGGGGTGAGAGGCAGCTTCAGGTGTTTGCAAGGGGGCCCCTGACTGTTGGGCCCCTTAATGTGGGGTCCAGGAGAGATGCCTCACTGTTGAGGAGGAGAAGGCACAGATTTGCCAGCTCTCCATGGATGAGTGGGCAGGAAAAGGATGGTACTGGTGAGGACAGGCATGGGATGGGAGGCTGTAGGGTCTGGATGGCAGCTCGAGGGTGTTCTGGTCTCACGCCCTCAGTCAGCAGATGAGGGTTTAGAGGTCCAGGAAGCGGGTGTGCCTGCCCCAATCATACCCTGCATTATGAAGGAGCCAGGTTGTCAGCTAGGGTCCCCTGTGCCCAGTGAGCGGGCCCTGGGGGAGGAGCCATCTCTGCTCTTCACACTGCGGGAATAACAGACTGCTCTGCAGGGAATCAGCAGAAAGTCGGGAGCACAAAGGGGGAGAGGATGTGGCCTGAGCTCGGTGGAGTTGCGGGTTGGAGTTCACCCCAAGGCGCCCGGCAGCAGGGAAGCCAGGCAGCAGAGGGCTGACCGAGGCCACTCGGGTTCCCTCTTTGTCACCTCCTCCTCCTCAGAGGAAGAGGCCAGGCAGCACTTTCAGAAAGTGTCCTTGGCCGCTTTCATCCCTAAGCTCTGGCCAGGGAGCCCAGTCTGTATCTAGCAGTGCCCCCCTTTACCCCACACCCACCCTAGCCTGCTCTGCACGCAGGGTGAGGGCCTCCTGGGCCTCAGCGCATGGCTGAGGGCGATTCCAGGAAGACGCCTTGGGCTGCCTTTCCAGCTGCTCCCTCCAGCTCTTTCATCCCAGACTGCCATGTACACGGTACGAGCCCCTTCAGGCTCTCCATTTTTGAGGAAATTGCTAGGGCCTGTTCCCCTACGGTGGCTCAGCCTGTGCTCTGGCTCCTGTTCTGCCGGGCTCTGCTCAGCGTCCACCCCAATGCCTGTGCTGGGGCTCTCCTCTGATCCATGAGACCTCTAAGGGCCCTCAGCTCCCTTGGAGGGAGGACAGACCTCCCATGGAGACTTGTCAGCCTCTCAGGATGTTTCTGTAAGTTCTAGATAGCAGACTGGACCTAAATGCCCCTCTCTCATGTTAGGAAGGCCACAGCCCCTCAATCTGTTCCCCCTCTTTTGCCACCCAGGGTGAGGGATCGGGCCTGCTGCCGAGGAGAGGAAGGCATGTGCTGCCCAGCAGCCCTGATAGGGTCCCAAGGAAGAGTAGAGACCCTCAGGTTACTTTGCAAGGCCATGTAGTCCCTGCTGATCAGAGGAGAAAAGAGTCAAGGGACAGTGTTCTGTGAGTGTTGACTGCCATACCACTAGTTACTAGGATTAGTTGAAACTGTACTGTCAGATACCTTCCCAGCAAGAAGAGCCAAGCAGGCTATTTCTTTCAGAAAACAAAAAAACACTAGACCAAAGCTGCTGTTGTAATCAAGAGAAAATGAACTGGTGTGTTTTGCTGTGGCCTACCTTTGGGTCCCTATGGATCTTTTGCCTTTCTTGACCTTGAACTGACTTGTGCTCACCCCACTGTAGCCTCCTGCTCAGTTGAACTGGGATATGTCACTGTTTGGCTTCAAACTGGTTCTGTAAGGGCGGCCACAGTCTATTGTCCTAGGGGCGGGAGAGTCACTCACTGGGGTGCCCTGGAGGAAGCAAATGTGTAGCAGCAGGAGGTCCCAAGGTACAGGTCCCTTTCTGAGATAGAGGGCCCAGTGCCTTGGAAGCAAAACTGGGTGCCCACTTGAGACACACTCTCTCAGCAGATGGGAGCTGCCTGACTCACCCTTTCCCTGTGTGGGCCTCTTGAAGGAGGGAGATTTTGGATCTAAGTTTGAAAGTACCTCGCAAGAGGGTCCCTCTTCCCAAACCAGGTGATGGGCTTTTTAAGGCTGCATCCTTCAGCCTCCTCGCTGGAGGAGGATGGGCCCAGCCTCAGGGCTGGAGGCCTAGTGTACCCTCCCAGGACACACTGAGGAGGAGCCCAGCTCCTTGGGCCACTTGCTCTGACCTTAGAGGGGTTAAGTGACGATTCACCCTGGGCCGGGCCTTTAAACGCACTGGGGGTTCAATTCTCAGCTCGAACCTAGCACCTATTTGCATAAGATGGTTTGGCAGGAGGAAATAAGCCAGCATTCAGCTTGGGGGGAACTCCTGCTGTAGCCTGCCATGGGAGCTGTCCTTAGCCCACCTGCCTTGTGACCCTGGCTCCTGACTCCCATTGAACTCTACAGACTCCTCAGCAAAAACATCTGGCCCCTGCTTGGCAGCAAGTGGCCTCAATGAAGCAAGACCCAGCTGCTGAGGATAAGGACACCATGCTCCCTCCTGGTGAAACCCTGGGGCTTCCACTCCTCTGAGGCTGAAATCACAGCAGAGATGCCTGGGGAGCCATGGGGGATGAGGCTACTGGGCCCACATTTTGTGCTAGCCCCTGCCTGAGACTCTTCCACACACATTATGTCATTGTACCTTTACAAGACCTGCTGAAGAAGGTAGTATCTTTTCCAGGGAACCAGGGAGGAAATTCAGGAGTCACAGGTCATGCCCCAAGAAGCCAGGATGACCCAGGCCTGTCCTGTATTGCACATAATCTTTGACTGGGAGAAGGTGGGTGGGTGCCTGTCTCCCCAAGGTTCTCCAAAAGCTGGAAAGAACTCCCTTTGCCCACTTGGAATTGTGGGCCAGGAATCGGGGGGAGCTTCTTCTTCCTTCTTCTCACTAGAATGTTGATACCAGGTGAGCATACAGTGACAGGTGGGACCCTACTTGAGAAATGGCCAAACTAATGCTGGAATCAAGATTGCTGGGAGAAATATCAATAACCTCAGATATGCAAATGACACCACCCTTATGGCAGAAAGTAAAGAGGAACTAAAAAGCCTCTTGATGAAAGTGAAAGAGGAGAGTAAAAAAATTGGCTTAAAGCTCAACATCCAGAAAACGAAGATCATGGCATCCGGTCCCATCACTTCATGGCAAATAGATGGGGAAACAGTGGAAACAGTGTCAGACTTTATTTTGGGGGGCTACAAAAACTGCAGATGGTGATTGCAGCCATGAAATTAAAAGACGCTTACTCCTTGGAAGAAAAGTTATGAGCAACCTAGATAGCATATTCAAAAGCAGAGATGTTACTTTGCCAACAAAGGTCTATCTAGTCAAGGCTATGGTTTTTCCTGTGGTCATGTATGGATGTGAGAGTTGGACTGTGAAGAAGGCTGAGCGCCAAAGAATTGATGCTTTTGAACTGTGGTGTTGGAGAAGACTCTTGAAAGTCCCTTGGACTGCAAGGAGATCCAACCAGTCCATTCTGAAGAAGATTAGCCCTGGGATTTCTTCTGGAGGGAATGATGTTGAAGCTGAAACTCCAGTACTTTGGCCACCTTATGTGAAGAGTCGATTCATTGGAAAAGACTCTGATGCTGGGAGGGATTGGGGGAAGGAGAAGGGGATGACAGAGGATGAGATGGCTGGATGGCATCACGGACTCAATGGACGTGAATCTGAGTGAACTCTGGGAGTTGGTGATAGACAGGGAGGCCTGGCGTGCTGCGATTCATGGGGTCGCGAGGAGTCGGACACGGCTGAGCGACTGAACTGAACTGAATGCCAGTGAGCATGGCACTGATACTCTGGGAGTGAGCTGACAGACTCTCAAGGCTAAGACAGGCTCACCCAGCAGAAAGGTGAAAGTGGAGGGCTGGTCTGAAGCCTTGCTCTCAGATTGACTGTCCACTCCAAAATGGACCCCTGTACATCCCCAACCCTTATCCTTTCCACATTCAGACCAGAAACATCGTGTTCTGGGGTCTTCCCTCTGGAAACAGAGGCAGGGCTGGCATTAGCCTGGGAGCCTCAGACAAGCCCGCATCCCAAGCTGGTGCCTGAAGGCCTGGTTTCCTTCGGGCTGATCAACAGCAATACTCTGAACAAGGGCCTTAATCTCTCTGGCCCTAATTCTCTCGTTTGCAAAAGCAGCCCTGCCTGAAAAGGCTGTTGTGGAAGCAGATGAGATCTGTGTGTCCAGCTCTATAATCAGGCAGGTGCTAAACAAAGGGAGGATGGTGACCCTTCCCCCAACCACACAATGGAGGGGTTAAAAACCAGGAGGGACAGTCTGTGGGAAGAAGCAGAGGCCCCACCCCCACCTAGACTGCTCAGCCTCTTGGCCCAGGAATGTTGAGCCAGGAAGGCTAGTGACTCATAATGACCTCACTCTAATTGGCCTTTGTTGTTCTTGCTGTCAAATGGACACAGGGCTCTTGATTAAGCATGAAGTGTCCCCATGAAGGGTCTTGGGTGACTGTGGAACTCTTAATACTCTCTCCACTCCCCCTTGCTCTTACTCATCTAGGAAGTCACGTGAAGGAGGGAGATCCCAGAAAAGAGTAAGAAACAAACAAAATAAGCTTCGCTTTCAGTCCAGCACCTGGAGCTAGCTGGACCTCACCTCGCTCCTCATCAGAGCTGGCAGCTCCTTCTCTGTCACTTTTCCGCAAACAACCAAAGGCAAGTTACCATTTAACCAGCCCCTGGGAACTGGGGCCGAACTCTCCAAATGGCAAACCAGCCGGACCTGTTTTCTGGAATGAAATAAACCGACCAGACCTAATTCATGGCTGTCGTCAAACAACCCTCCACCTCCCCCTTGCCCAGACTAGAAAAATGACCTTTCTGAGCTTCCAGGACTCAAGAGCCAAGGGGAGAGAAGAGGCTACTGGGAGGAGCCAGGGCCAGTCCTCAGGGGAGAAGACACAGACAGTCAAATGAGCGAGCAAGCGCTGTCGGCCCAGAGCTGGCTAGATGAGTCCAGAGCAATCCATAGTGCACTGGAGGGGCAGGCTGGAAACCTACAGACTGGGAGCCCTGGGAGCCGGGGAGGTAGCAGAGCCCAGCCTCCCACTCCAGCACCAGAGGCCAGTGGCCAGAGGTCTCTTCTCTTAAGCTCTTCTTGAACCAGGTTAGCTCTTAATCACGTGAGGGGCACGCACATGTCTGGTAGCCATAGATGCAATCAATGCTTGTTGAAGAACTACTTGACTCTAGTCCTTTTCTCCAGGACCCCAAGCCTTGGTCAACTGAGCCTCTGGATTCCTGGGCTATCAGAACAGGAAGGGTGGAAGGCATCTTAGGGATAATGTGGGGGTGGGGGATTGTAGTTGGGATGGGAGGGGGCTTACATTTTACTTTACTATTAAAATTTTGTTTTTGCTTTAGGTGACATCAGGTTATATATTTTTACCCTTATTAAAGTTTTACATACATTTTACATTATAAAATATCTCAATCACACAGAGAAGTACAGAGTAATATTTTAGATAGCCGCATACCCACCACTAAGCTTGAACAAATGTTAACATTTTGCTCATTGTCTTTAGCCTTTTTTGATCAGAAAGTTAAATGTTGGCCGTAGAACAGAAGTGCCATCCCTAACCCATCCTTCTTCCTCCCTCTTCAGAGGCCACTAACTTGAGACAGATGCATTTCCCGTGTGTGTTTTCATACTTTTACTATATATATGGGTTCATAAGCAACCTACAGTGCTGTTTTGCATATTTATAAAATGGTGTGAGGAATGTGAGTTGCAGACTAATGCTTGGTACAGGATTTTCCTCCTTGGTACTCTGGAACCTGGCTAATCAGTTACCTCCAGTGTAGGGCCTGCAGGAAGCAGGGCCCATGACCCTCATCTTTTTCAAACAGACAGCAGCAACTCTTTCCTCTGAGGTATGCATGGGGCTTCTGCATAAGAGCTCATTTGAAAAGCAGGTTCCGTTGCTTGAAAGTTACAAATCTAATGGGAATCCCCTGTCTGACAGAGAGGGGAGGTGACAGCTTCCCCATGGGCCTCCTTGCTCAATAAAAGAAAGATAGATAGGCACCCAGACCCAAAGGCTGGCTTGCTTCTGGGTCAGAGAAAGACAAAAGCCTGGGGTCTCTGAGGAGGCCAAAGGATGGGCCCTCTGAGGGGTGGCGGGGCACAGGGAAAGCCCTTTGTGTGGCATCCATGAGACCCCTGTGGCTATTGAGCCCTGGAATAGAGCTAGCTCAAGCTGAGAGGTGCTGCAAGAGTGAACATCACACCTGATTCTGAAGATTTAGTCCAAAAAAAGAATACATAAGATCTCATAAATTTTTATACTGATTACATAGTAGAATGATAATATTTTGGATATGTGGGGTTAAGCAAAAATATATTCCTAAAATTGATTGCACTTATTTCTTTCACACTTTAAACATGTGGCCATAGAAAATCTTAAGTCATATATGTGCTGGCGTGTTTCTGCTGAACAGAGTTGCCCTGGGCCTCATGCTCAGGCCAAAGGCAAAGCAGCCAGACCACAAGAGTGAGACCAGGGCTGGAAGATGGTCTCCAGGAGCCCTGAGCTGGAGGTTTCTTTCATGGGCCACATCTGGGCACTGGATTCGGACGAGGACAGGGTGAAACCAGTAAATACCCCCTGCACCTCACTGTGAGGGGCTCCTCTCTCTGAGGCCCTCCCGCCCTGGTCCTCCAGGATCCCAGTTTGCCCTTGTCTCAGGCCTTGAGAGCTGAGTTGGAATCAGAGTAAGCATCGCCATCTGAAATTTCATCCCTCCCCTGCAGGCCCCTATGTGCATAGACCCCAGGGAATCAGAACAGCAGGGCAGTACCCTCTCCTGGGTCTCTGGCCTCCCTTTCTGTAATAAAGGCAGGGGATTGCTGACCCACCCCATCTTCCCCCGGCATTGGACTTGAGTGCTGGCGCTGGGCTCTTCATCCTGAACCCCCCACCACAGACATATGACTGGACCTTGGGAAGAGGGTCCTTGGAGTCTGTTGTGGGCTTCGGAGACTCTTCCCGTGTGTCAACAGCACACACCAGGGTCCCTGGAGGTGAGAGGGGCTGCTGAAGGGCCTGAGCCTCAGGACACAATGCCTCTAGTCTGGCATCATGGAAGATGCCCAGTCCCTGGGGGACCCTTCCCCAACCAGCTCTGTCTTCTCATGTGCCCAGGTCTCTGATTCCAGACAATTACTCTATCTTCCCCAGAGCTGGCCAAGCATGACACTTCCCTATTGAAAATTCTCAGCTATCACCCTGTGTAGAACGGAGCTGTGTAGAACAGAACTCTTCTCTGTTAAGGTAGGGGTGAGGAGAAGGGGGAGGGGGCTGTACTGCCTATCAGAAAATGAGAAATATGTCAGGTGCTTAAGCTCCTATGACAGAGAGCAACCTTTCCTCCCCATGGGGGAAAGAGAATCCAGAATGTAACAATTTTTGAGTTTCCAACATATCTGGAAAAAAAATAGCATCCTCCACTACCTACAAAATAATGTAAATGCACACAGTAAAATAGTCAAATAATATAAAAGTCACCCCCCTCCCAGATTTTAAAAACATTGACACATAATTCACCTTTCATCATTGGCCTTTGCAAATTTCAAGGTGGACACTGATGAAAGTTCTGACACTTTCCCTCCACCCTTCTCCATTTCACTTTAGGAAATCAAAATAACTGAATCTTACAAGTCTCTTGCCTGAAAATATGCCTTCTAATGTAGAAAAGGCTGGCAGCAGAGGACTGTGCTCCAGAAACTACAGACTATAAAGAATGAGTGTATACGTTGAGAGTTCACTGTTTTAATCAAATAAAGCCTATGATAAAGTTAATCTGACACATAGTTAATGAGATAATCATTGTTGCACTTCATGGGAATTAGGCATTAATGGAAAGTAGTTTTATAAATGATAGTAATTATACTGTTGCCTTTTCTCAGCCACATTTTTGAAGTTTTTTCTTCTTGTTTTGTTCCTTCCCTTGCACATGCTGTCAGTCTCTGTAATGAAGTTTCCTGTGGTTTTCTGTGCCATTTCATCACCATCCCCTCCTCACCCTGCCTCCGCTCAGGTGACTGCCAGTCAGAAAGGTTTTCTTGAGCACCCACCCAGGGCTACTGTGCCAAGAACTTGGCTCAAACTCTCTTATTTAATCCTCAGAAGAATCCCCAGAAATAGATTCACAAAAGTGAAAACTGAGGTTCAGGTTGGTCATAAAAGCAGGAATGCGCTAACCCAGGCAGTCTGTCCCTGCCCTGGAGTGAAGCCACGGTGCTGGGCAGTCCCTCTCCCTTGTTCCTGGCTGGGCTCTGCTCGCTGGGAACATCAGTGTTGGGCAGTTCAGGGCAGCAGAAGTGTCAGGCTCTGTGCTTGCCCAGGGGAACAGAGCTGGATCTCCAGGCTACAGTAGGTGGAAAGGGGGTCAAAGTGGATTGGCTTTGTAGCCACCTGGGCCAAAGTTCAAATCCCAGCAGCTCGTCAAATCCTTTTGACTTTTGACCCTGGGTGCTTCATCCATCAAATGGGGTGGAGAGTTCAGGGCTCTGATGATGATCAAGTGAGCTGATGTCTGAAGGCTGAGTGCAGTCCTGACACACAGAAGGATTAAGGAGTAGGTCTGGTGTGTTGTGAGGCAGGGGCACAGGGGTAGCAGCAGGAACAGGAGACTGTGCAGGCCCCATATCTGGGGACCTTGGCACAGGGACTTGGATCCAGAGAGGGAAACAAAAGCAAGAGCGAACTTCCCCACTGAGCTTTGTGACTAGGGACCACTCAGTCCAGTTCAGTTCAGTTCAGTTCCTCAGTCGTGTCCGAGTCTTTGTGACTGCAGCACACCATGCTTTCCTGTCCATCACCAACTCCTGGAGCTTGCTCAGACTCATGTCCATCAAGTCAGTGATGCCATCCTCTCATCCTCTGTCGTCCCCTTCTCCTCCTGCCTTCAATCTTTCCCAGCATTAGAGTCTTTTCCAGTGAGTTAGTTCTTCACATCAGGTGGCCAAAGTATTGGAGTTTCAGCTTCAGCATCAGTCCTTCCAATGAATATTCAGGACTGATTTCCTTTGGGATAGACTGGTTGGATCTCCTTGTAGTCCAAGGAACTCTCAAGAGTCTTCTCCAACACCACAGTTCAAAAGCATCAATTCTTCGGCACTCAGCTTTCTTTATAGTATAATCCTCACATCCATTTTAGGAATCAATGAACTAAAATGGACTGGAATGGGTGAATTTATTTCAGATGACCATTATATCTACTACTGTGGGCAAGAACCCCTTAGAAGAAATGGAGTAGCCATCATAGTCAACAAAACAGTCTGAAATGCAGTACTTGGGTGCAATCTCAAAAATGACAGAGTGACCTCTGTTTGTTTCCAAGGCAAACCATTCAGTATCACAGTAATCTAAGTCTATGCCCCAACCAGTAATGCTGAAAAGCTGAAATTGAACAGTTCTATGAATACCTACAAGACCTTCTAGAACGAACACCCCCCAAAATCTCCTTTTTATCATAGGAAACTGGAATGCAAACGTAGGAAGTCAAGAGATACCTGTAGTAACAGGAAAATTTGGCCTTGGAATACAAAATGAAGCAGGACAAAGGCTAACAGAGTTCTGCCAAGAGAACGCACTGGTCAGAGCAAACAATCTCTTCCAATAGCACAAGAGAAGACTCTACACAGGGACATCACCAGACTGAAATCACATTAATTATATTCTTTGCAGCCAAAGATGGAGAAGCTCTATATAGTCAGCAAAAACAAGACCGGGAGCTAACTGTGGCTCAGATCATGAACTCTTTGTTGCCAAATTCAGACTTAAATTGAAGAAAGTAGGGGAAAACCACTAGACCATTCAGGTGTGACCTAAATCAAATCCCTTACGATTATACAGTGGAAGTGAGGAATAGAGTCAAGGGATTAGATCTGATAGAGTGCCTGAAGAGCTATGGATGGAGGTTTGTGACACTGTACAGGAGGTAGTGATCAAGACCATCCCCAAGAAAAAGAAATGCAAAAAGGCAAAATGGTTGTCTGAGGAGGCCTTACAAATAGCTGAGAAAAGAAGAGATGCTAAAGGGGCCCCTCAAGGGGCAGAACAATCATAGGCTTTCTTTGGGACCAGCTGTAGGTTGGTCCAAGTTCCATGAAGGAGGAGAAAGCCACCCCCCGCCCCTTCATCGTACATCTCCTCCAAAGCCTTAGGTTCCCTCAGCAGTCTTTTCATAGCACTTTGGGTTATAAACAGGTTAAACTTCAGCTTGCAATCTGCAGCAAGGGGAGGGGGCAGGCAGCAGGAAACCCCAAGTAGGAAGAGAACAGAACAGAAAGGCTGCAAACACTGTCCAAGACAAACTTCTGCCACCTTACCTTTTTGCCCTTAGGCCTGCCCTATTTGCCATCACCAACAAAGAAAGGTTGTGTGCAAAGAAAGGTACTTTGTGTTCCTGTTGCATGGGGCCAACAGGGAACTCTTGTCACCTTGCTGGGCTGAGGATTCTAGGATGGGATCTAAACCACCAGGGTCATCTACAAAGCAGACCTGAGTGGAGACTGTGTCACCACAGCTAGAAAGGCCATCTGGGGCTCACAAAGTCCTTGAGCCCTCACCAGCTTCCCACCTGGCCCAGGTGTATTGTCATCTGGGCTGCAGATAAGCACAGAGATCAAGAGTCAAGGGACTACATCTAGGCTTTAAAATCAGCTACCCCTGGGGTTGAGTTCCAATTCTGCTGCCTTCTAGCAGTGAGACCCAGGGCAAGTGACTTGTTTCCTCTGAGTCTTAGTCTTCCCATCTGTGAAATGGGGCTGATTGTTGGTGCTAATCATTGTGAAGACACCTGTGCTCTGACTTGCATGCTGAGTCCAGTGACTTTTTCAAAAAAGGACTCTGGCAACGCCAGCCATTTTTAATGACAATATAAATATAATGATAATTCATTCTAGAAATATTTGTTGAACACCTATGATAGGCCAGGCACTGTGCAGGGTGCTCTTGGAGAAATGAAGGTAAGATGAGTCCCATCCCTCCTAGGGGACATGCACAGGAATGATTCTAACCTAAATCTGAGAGTGTTGAGTGATGTGGAGAGAGGTTGCCATGACAGGCATGAGAGAAAGCTTCCTGGAGGAGGCAGAATTTCAGCTAAGCTTGGGCAGCTGGCTAACTGTAGGTAAGGGAAGAGAGGAAGGACATTGCTACATGAAGAAGAAAGCAGAGGTGTGAAGGAGTGTGCAAGAACAGGGTACATGAAATCTCTCGTATGCAGTGGGTGATGGGGTAGGGAAGGGTGGTCAGTTCTCCTGGTGAGAGAGTGTGACTGTCCCCCAGAGATGCCACTCTACCTCTGCCTTGCTGGGTGACCTTGAGCCAGGCACTGAGCCTGATGAATGGTTCCCCATTTGTCCTCCAAGAACTTCAGTTATCCCTTTCATTTCTCCCCATTCTGCCTTCTGCACATATGCTGAATCTTTGTACAATGAAGTCTCTCAAGGTTTTGACCAAGGTTGTGAGTGATCAGTCAGAGGTGAGGAAAACAAATCATAGGAGTGGCTGGGAGCCTGGGAGGACCACCACTGTGGTCTAGGAGAGCTAGGATGAGGCCTGGGTTGAGAGGAGTGAAAGGCAGCAGGTGGTGGGTTCCCTGGCTCAGAAGGCAGAGCCTGGGTGATTGGTGGCTGGGTGCAAAGCTGTGAAACCCAGCTAGAGAGGCAACTCTTCCACCAAAGAGGGAAAGTGGGTTGGTGTGAGCACCACCTGAGGCACCTCTAAGATGTCATGTGGAGTGTCTAGTAGACCACTAGAGTTAGGAGTTAGGAGCAGGGGCTGTAGACCTGCGAATCACTAGATGGGGACCAGGCCAGAACCCCAATTAACCCATCCAGCTCAGCACCCTTGACCTATTCCTGGGATGCAGGGGTAGGAGGGACAAAGAAGATGGCAAGAAGTGACACTCCTGGGCCTCAGTTTCCCCACCTGTGGAATGAGAGGAGATGTTGGCAGCAGGTGGACAGGGGAGAGGGGTGCCAAGGGGACCAGTTCTTCTTTCACCTTTGCTTTAAAGCCCTCAAGATGGTCTGGGGAACAGCCTCTGTTCCCGTGTGGTCTCCGTGCCAATGTGCCTGGCCTCTTTCCCTTAGGAGAATCCTGAGGCACTTCTGACAACCGTGGCTTCTTCTTGCTTCCACTGTCTCTAGCTCTGGATTCTGGAGTTACTTAGGTGTTAGGTTGGCAGGTACGGAGCAAAAAGGCTTGTGCCGGGTGGTGGTGGTGGTGTGTGTGTCTTAGTACCCAGGCCCTAGCCTGCTGGCCCTTTTCTTTGTTATCTGATGGGAGGCCAGGCATTGGTGGGCATGATCATTGATATTGGTGCCTAATGAGTGACCAATATGATAGTTAGTGAGACACACTGGGCCTACTGCTCCAGCAATACACAGGGTCTTAATGATCACCTGTCCTTGGCTCTCTACTTCACACCTCAGATCAGAAAAGAGGAGGGAAGAGGAGGCCTGGAGCTGATTTCTGTCTTTCCAAAAGCCTAGCAGAAATAGAGCATTTATCTGTGTTAAGTCTTCGCAGGCTTAACTGAAATGTCAAGTTTCTTTGTTGAAGAACCTGATAATGTACATGTATTCAGTGAATATGAAACAAAACTATGCCATGCTCAGACACTTTGGTTGGTTTTATTTCATACAAAATTGCTTCCTGAATTCATAATTGCTGAAAAATGTAGTTTGATAGCACAAGGTTCATTTATTTTAAAGCATGAAGCATGTGTGTATGCTGGGGGCTAGTGCAGAGCTGCGATAGTAGAAAGCTAAGATGCTCTCATTTTACAGATGGTAAAACTGAGGTGCAGGGGCAAGGGCCGAGCTCCCGGCACATGATGAGGGTGGGGTCACACAGCAGGGCAGACCAAGCCCCAGTCTTCCTGAGCCCTAACCCTGGGCTGCCCTTGAGGCTCTGCAGCTGACAGCTCTCTGGAAACACGGTGGGTGGGAGGAGAGGGAGCTAACTCATTCTGTGCCTCTGGGCCAAGGCCATCTGCTGCCAGGAAGATAAGGAAAGGAGACCCCTGGGAGTGAACAGTCCATTGATTGGAGAGACTGAGCAAGGCAGGAAGAACGGTGGAGGTGACAACGGAGAGTGGGGGAGGGGAGGCTAAGACAGAGAAAAGCAGAGCAACAGAGACAGACACATGGAACCAGACGGAGCAGAGGAGGCGGGGCTCCGGGACCCCTGAGGAGCGGGCGGCCCAGAAGGCCGGTCCCAGGATGAGCAGAATCTGCTCTGGGCCCGCCCTCTCTGTAATACCACAGAGGATTAGGCCCGAGAGGGCCCCGAGCTGCAGAACCGAAGAATCTGAAGGCAGCACCTCCGCCTAAGCCACAGTGCAGAGGCAGTGTGCCCGCCTGGGGACCATCTGCCCCTCGACAAGCCAGCAGCCACAGCCCCCACTCCCCGAAGGCCACAGCTACTGCCGGAGACAGTCCCTTTGTTTCATGGGCCTTGCTCTGGAGAACTCTTAACCCCCATGGAAAACTCACCCCCAGAAAGTAACTGGGAGCCCAGTCTGAGGCAGGGGAAAGGGCACCAGGCTAAGAGTTCAGAGTCCACGGCTTCAGACCCTGTCCTGTCACCGACTCCCTGGCTCTCTGAGGGCTGTTAAAACCACCTGCACTGAGAGTAAAGGTCTGGGTGACTCTGGGCTCCCTGGCCCAGAACTTGTTTGGGGAAGCAGAGTGAGTGCTGAGACCTTGCTTCCTTCCCCTGCCAGCTTGCTCTCTAGGCAGGAGCCCTGCCACCGTGGAGGGGGTGTGGGGTGGGCGGGAAGGGGCAGAGGATGGGCTGGCATTAAGCGGCCTCCCTCCTCTGCCCCCTGGGGGACCTGCCAGGGCCCTCGGGCACTGTGTTTGAACAGCAAGCCAGCACCTGCATGAGGAGTGGCTGGGCACCCTGCCTGAAGCCGAAGACAAGTTGCCCGGGGACTGGGCCCAGGCCTTCTTGTTCACCCAGAAATTCCAGCCTTTTAAGGATCAAGGGCTAGAGAGGAGCCTTTTCCAGGGCACCAGGGAGCTGTTTTTCCAGCTGGGCAGTATCACCAAGCCTGGAGGGAGACTTCCCTGATCTTTGCTTGGGCATTCTGGGAAGACATTTGTCTGCTTGTGGTAAGATTCTTGTAGGACAAGCTGGCAGGCTTGGGGTCACTCTGATAAGATGGAGGCTCCAGGCCCTCATCACGGCTCTTGAGAAGGAATTCTTTTCCTAGTCAACTTTATCTGAGGTCAGTCTACACATAGTAAAGTGCACCTTACGTACAATAAGATGTACTCATTTTCGAGGTGCCAGTCCATGAGCTGATGAATGCATGTGCTTATGCAACTACCACAATAACCAGCGCATGCATGCCTTCATGGCTCCTTCAGTCGCGTCCAGCTCTTTGCGACCCTGTGGGCTGTAGCCCACCAGGCTCCTCTGTCCACGGAATTCTCCAGGCAAGAATGCTGGAGTGGGTTGCCATTCCCTTCTCCAATCAAGGTATAGAACATCTCTTGATTAGGAAAACAATTCCTTCCCAAGAGCCTTGATGAGGGGCTGGAACCTCCATCTTATCAGAGTGACCTTGCCAAGCCTGCCAGCTTGTCCTACAACAATCTTACCACAATGACTAATAAAGATTCCCTCCAGCTCCCTTCCCAGTTAATCACTACCCCCTACTCTGGCCCCAGGTGCCCACTGACCTGCTTTCTGTCCCTACACATTATTATTATTATTATCATTATTTTTTGCACCATATGGCATGTGGGATCTTAGTTCCTGGCCAGAGATCGAACCTGAGCCCCCTGCTTTGGAAGCACGGAATCTTAACTGCTGGATCACCAGGGAAGTCCCCTGGCCCTGTAGATTAGACTTCCCTGTTTAATATATATTACCATATTGCTTGTACTCTTGTGTCTGACTTTTTTCACTCAGCATAATAATTTTGAAATTCACCCATCTTATTGTGTCTATTGATGGCTCTTTCCTTTATAGTGGTGACTAATATTCCATTATAGGATATATCATAGATTGTTTATCTATCCCCTGGTTTTTGGACATTCACGTTGCTTTCAGACTGCAGCTTTTATGAATAAAGTGGATATGAACAGGTTGTATATATGTCTTTATGTGTATATATGTTTTCATTTCTCTTGCATTAGTACCTAGAAGTGGGATCACTGGGTCGTATGATAAGCATATGTTTAACTCTTTAAGAAACCACCAAACTGTTTCCCAAAATGATTGAATCTTTTTACAGTGTATGAGTGGGGGAACTTTTTGAATGCAGCCCTTTCCTGTTGTACATTTTGGCCTTTTCTCCTCCCCAGGGACTGAATTGGTTTTATAAGGTGGTTTGGTGCTTCAGGGTAGGAAGAGAGCCCCTTTGCCTCACCAAAAATTCCCCTGCTCCCCTCAGAGAGGCTGCTCAAGGTTGAGATTAATGAACTGTGCCGAATAGGGGAGGCTTAAGGATCTATTTATACCTGAGTTTAAGCAGATGCATTGTTAGCTAAAAAGCTGTAATTATTTTCCTTTTGCTAGTTCCTACCATCCCATGAGAGTGTTTTTAAACAGAGATATTGCCACGTTGGCAGTCTCACCCTGGTCTCTCTGCCTGCCTTCCTCCAAGGTAAAACCATTTCCTCCCAAGGCTGGGGGTGGTGGGTGCTTCTTTCCTCTTCACGAGCGTGGGCTGATAGCTGAAGCAGGCAGCCTGTAGCTAGATAACTTCGTTTTTTTTTGCTGTCAGTCCCACCCCAGCTCTCACCTCCCTGTCACATTTTTCTACTTTGCCATCAGTCACCAGAGAGCTTTGGACACCCCTAACTCCAAATGATGCAGCTGTCCAAAGGGAAAGGATAAAGCTTTCTTTTTGAGTTCAGACTCTTTGCTAATTGCCAAGAGGTGGAGGAAGTAAAAGAAAGATCTTCCATTGGAGCAAGAGTTTAAAGAAACCGATAAGCCTGGCACTGCACATCTGCTGGCTGGTCTTAGTTTATCCCTGTTGTAATGTTTTTAGGCCCTTGTCAATAACTGGCTCCTTCAGGGTAAATTAAGATCTTCTTTATAAGACTCTGGGCTTTCTGGGTGCTGCATTTGGTAAAGAATTCACCCGCTAATGCAGGAGACACCAAAAGATGAGGGTTCGATTTCTGGGTCGGGATTAGGAAATGGCAACCCATTCCAGTAATCTTGCCTGGAAAATTTCATGGACAGAGGAGCCTAACAGGCTACAATCTCTGGGGTCCCAAGAGTTGGACACGGCTGAGCATACATGCATAACACTCTCGGGCTGTAATATCTCTCAGACCTCAGAATACTATCCTAAGAAAACTTTCTCCCTGCTTGAAAGCACATCACTACCCATTTTAGGAGTCACTCACTTAGCTGCTTTCAAGCTCTGACTCTTTAGAAGACACTTCTTGGCAAGATCCTGCCAGTCCCTGTATGTTTTAATCAACTCCACAGACGATATGGCCCCAGACTCTCAAAATTTGACTGGGAAGATGATTGTGATATCACCCCAGATTAAGCTATCAAAATACCATTCAAGGCCTTCCTTGGTGGTCCAGTGGTTAACAATCCACCTGCCAGTGCAGGGGACACGAGTTTGATCCCTGGACCTGGAAGATCCCAGATGTCGCAAGGCAACTAAGCCTGTGCTCCACACTGAACCCACATGCCCTTGAGCCTGTATTCTGCAACAAGAGAAGCCACAGCAATGAGAAACCTGTGTGCCACAAGTAGAGAGCAGCCCCCGCTTCCCACAGCTGGAGAAAGCCGGAGAGCAGCAAAGAGCCGGTGCAGCCAAAAAAGGGAAAAAATCGACCCCTGATCATTATTGCTGTTAGCATTTATTTTATTCACAGGTTACAATATAGCTATTAATATGAAGTGCTGAATCTAATACACGTAGGTTGCCTCTTTAGGCTAACTTTTATTCTAAATTGTTGTTCAGTTATTCAGTTGTGTTCGACTCTTTGTGACCCCATAGACTGCAGCACACCAGGCTTCCCTGTCCTTCACCATCTTCACTAATTTATTCTGAATGAGCTTAATCCAAGTCTGTACTTAATCCAAGAGAGTTCCAGAAAAACATCTACTTCTGCTTTATTGACTATGCCAAAGCCTTTGACTGTGTGGACCACACCAAATTCTGGAAAATTCTGAAAGAGTTGGGAATACCAGACCACGTGACCTGCCTCTTGAGAAATCTGTATGCAGGTCAGGAAGCAAAAGTTAGAATTGGAACAACAGACTGGTTCCAAATAGGGAAAGGAGTACATCAAGGCTGTATGTTGTCACCCTGCTTAACGTATATGCAGAGTACATCATGAGAAACTCTGGGCTGGATGAAGCACAAGTTGGAATGAAGACTGCCAGGAGAAATATCAATAACCTCAGATATGCAGATGACACCACCCTTATGGCAGAAAACGAAGAACTAAAGAGCCTCTTGATGAAAGTGAAAGAGGATAGGGAAAAAGTTGGCCTAAAACTCAACATTCAGAAAACGAAGATCATGGCATCTGGTCCCATCACTTCATGGGAAATAGATGGGGAAACAGTGGAGACAGTGGCAGACTTTATTTTGGGGGGCTCCAAAATCACTGCAGATGGTGACTGCAGCCATGAAATTAAAAGACGCTTGCTCCTTGGAAGAAAAGTTATGACCAATCTAGACAGCATACTAAAAAGCAGAGACATTACTTTGCCAGCAAAGGTCTGTCTAGTCAAAGCTATGGTTTCTCCAAATCAGGTATGGACGTGAGAGTTGGACTATAAAGAAAGTTGAATGCCAAAGAATTGATGCTTTTGAACTGTGGTGTTGGAGAAGTCTCTTGAGAGCCCCTTGGACTGCAAGGAGATCCAACCAGTCCATCCTAAAGGAAATTAGTCCTGAATATTCATTGGAAGGACTGATGCTGAAGCTGAAACTCCAGTACTTTGGCCACCTAATGTGAAGAACTGACTCATTTGAACAGACCCTGATGCTGGGAAAGATTGAAGGCAGGAGAAGAAGGGGACGACAGAGGATGAGATAGTTGGATGGCATTACTGAATCAATGGACATGAGTTTGAGTAAACTCTGGGAGTTGGTAATGGACAGGGAAGCCTGGTGTGCTACAGTCCACGGGGTTGCAAAGAGTCAGACACGACTGAGCAACTGAACTGAAGTCTGTACTATCTACTATGGTAGCCACTAGCCACATGTGGCTGTTTAAATTTAAATTAATTAAGGTAAATTAAATAAAATTAAGTTTTTATTTCCTCAACTGTATCAATCACATTTCAAGTGTTCAATAGACACAAGTGGTTTAGTAGCTAACATGTTGGAGAATGTAGATGTAGGACATTTCCAACATCACCAAAAATTCTAGTGGACAGCAGTGGTTTAAACACTGAGCAGCACCAGCTTTATCATAGAGAACATTCCTGCATCATCTACCAGGATGCTTATGGGCAGGGCCTTAAAGAAAAAAAAGACCTCAAAGGTACAATCCTTGCCCAAAATGCATCCGCATCTCCGGAATGATACAGTGACACACAAGATTTAAGATGCTAGAGGACAAATATTAGACCAAGCATGATGGATACATACAAGAAAGAGAGAGAGCGCTGAGAAGTGAATTTAAAGTCCTGTGGAAACTCCAAGGAAGGGTATCTTTTGGAAGGAGTTGAACAAGACTCATTTTGAGGAGAAGGTATTTGGACCGGGCCTTGAAGGGTAGATAGAAGTTTTCCATATGTAGGAGGCAGAAGGATATTCAAAGAAAAGGGATTACATGTGCAAAGGTCCAGGGGTGGGAGGGGTGGTTGTGTTTGGGATTGTGTTAGAGTGGTAGGCAGGAATGTGGGGGTCAGACAGGCCAGATTATGAAAGGCTCTGTGCTCTGCTAAGGGGAATCCTGGAAGGTAGGGCAAGACATCAAGAGATTTGCATTTTGGGAAGGTTACCTTAGAGAAAGTGAGATGCATAACATGGAGAGACCAACCAGGACTATGGAACAACCTAGGTGCAAAAGACTTGTCCTGAACCATAGGCATGGAGAAAAGGGAACTGATCTGAGGGACAGCTGGTCTAACCTGGATAAGGCAGGTGGGAAGGGAATTTTCATGTGGTGCCCAGGGAGGTTTCATGTAGGAGAGGTGACTTCTAGAATTGATTTCCTGCTATGGCCTCTAAATTCAAAAGGCTGTTACAGTAAATACCCAAGTTAATTAGTCTGTGGAACATCAACCTTGATTCCTTCCAAACAGTGAAGCGTGAGGCTTCTCTGAGACCACAGCTTTCCATTTGAGTCAACGAAGCAACAAAACCATTGCTGGAAAATGATTTCTCTGGGGTGGGGGTGGGGGTAGGAGGGGGCCCCCAGGCTCATTACAACACAGAATGCGCAGCTGTTGGTCATCCAAACTCTCCATTTGGCTTTATTTATAATCCTAATTATACCCTCCAGGAAGAACTGCTGATCAACCCAGTTAGGAATTAAAGTTAATAAAATGAACAGACAGCAACAAATAATCAATGCAAATGCTGCCAAAAGCCATGGTCAATGGCAGAGGAGCCTGCGGCAATCGCGGGCCCCTGGTCTTCATCACACCCTTCCCCTCTCCTGTTTACTGCCCACCCCCCCCATGACTCAGTCGACCCGCTATCATCTCCTGTTGGGGTCTGTCAGGCTTCAAGTCCCCTCCCTTGCCAAGAGGCCATGTAGTGTGGAATGAGGCCACTGTATGCAGACCTCCAAGAATCAGAGACAGGAAACAGGGCCTTGGTGGCTATCTTCCTTCCCAAATCTCCTGGGTTCTCCTTTGCTGCTCCCTTTCCTGACCTCCCTACCTCCCTTTCCTCTCAGTTCCCACTATCTTCTTCTCTACCTGCCTCCATATGCCCTGAATGTTCTGAACAGGGCCTAGATTCTTGGGACATCCCAAATGGGTGAGCGGGCACTGCTGGCTTTCCTCAGCAACACTGGCAGCACAAACACAGCCTCCAGCTTTTGCGGACCTCATTCGAGGGAACTGCAGAGGGAAACAAGTCTCCCCACAGGCCCTGTTGTCGAATCAGTGGGCTCCTGACTCTGCTTCCTTGGGTCCCAGGCAGCCTGCCCCCTGCTCTTCAGTGTACAGCAGGCCCAGATGAATCAGCATGGGTTACCTGGGAGGCCAACGGCAGGTGGGGACTGGGCCATTCTCTGCAGCAGGTAGGAAAGGCACACTGGTTGGTGTCCTACCTCTGACCCTTTTGCCAGCTCCCAGAACCTGCAAACCATGTGCTTACCAGCCCACTAGGGAAAACAGCAAATCTCCCCAGGGTTTGTGGCAGTCATCCTGGGGGTTCTGGCTTCTTCTGGCCTGGTGTTTGCCCAACTCCAAACTCTTGGCTCTGCCTCCCCATTCCTGGCCCTTCGGACTTCAGGTTTCTATCTAGTCTTCTTGGCATTCTGAGATGGGCATGGACTTGGATCACACTTTGGGATGCCCAGTTTCTGCATTGCCTTAATAGGAGCTATGCCTTGACTCCAGTCCTGCCAACCCCAAATATCTACACCAGATTCTTGGCCTTTGCCCCAGGGAAGCCAGGCTGGACAACTCAAGTGACAGGGAAGTAGAGAGCCCAGCAAAGGAACGGAGAAGAAATTAGTGCTGCCTCTGGGGTGGGTCATGCCAGTGAGGGCTGTTGGAAAGACTTCATCATCAGACTTCAAGGACTCAACTCCATGGGTGGTTCACTCATCCCTCCTATTGTAACCAGTCTGTTTACTTGTCTGCCTCACCCACTAAACTGTGAGCTCTGCAAGGGTGGATTTATGTCTGATTGGCTGCTGGATCTCCACTTCCTGGTGCAGGTCCTGGCTCTCTGATCAAGTGTGTACTGAATGAAAAAAGCAGACAAATGAGTGAGTTCTTTCTCCTTTATTCCTGCCATAGTTAATGTCATCCTATCCACATAAGGACCAAGCAAGAAGCATAAGGTCATCAGGTTCTGTTGATGCTACTTAAAACACTTTTCCAACCAATGCCTTCTTTGGGGGACTCTGTGTTTCTTGTATGGGTAATTCCAGCCAGGAATTGGTGGACCAATTTCCTGGCTTTTTTTTTTTTTTTTTACTCTTCCACTTGTCCACTTCCCCTATTGCTTACAGGTATAACACAAATATAATCACACCATTCTTTTGTTAAAATGCCTTCCACGAATCTTCATTTCTCACAAAATCAAGTACAGTGTCTCTAGACGCTCCATGATTTTGGTTCAACCTATTCTTCTAGCTCATTTCTCATCAAATTTCCCTGTGGATCCTGTGAGCCAGCCCCACGGAACTTCTTACTATCTTCAAGAAAGTTATTCTTCCATCTCCACTCTTTGTTGCTTCTATCTCCACTGCAGTTTGTTCTCTGCAACAATCCCTAGCCTTTCTGAGCTCCTTAACTCAGTCCTTTAAAACTCAGCTGGAATGTCACCTCCCCTGTGGCTCCTCTGATGTCACCAGCTAGCCACCAGGCATCCCTTTCTTATGCTTCTTTGCATTTCGCACATGGATCAGAGTATTGCAGCTATAGGCTTCATATCTTCTATGCATGAACACATAAGTTCCTTGAGGGTAGGGCCTCACACTCACCTCCATGTACCCAAAGACAGCAGAGAACATTGTGTGTGGCAGGAGAATCATATACCATAGGCTGTGTGGCCTTGGAAAAGTTACGTAGCCTCTCTGTCTCTCATTTTGTTCACTTATAAAACTATCAAAATAATAGCTCCTGCCTGAGGGAATCTTCCACCAATGAGAATTAAATGAGTTACTACATGTGAAGGGCATGCAGCACATATTAAGCCCTCAGTAAATGTTACCTGGGGCTTTCCAGGTGGTAGGGTGGAAAAGAATCTGCCTGCCAATGCAGGAGACACAGCTTCAGTCCCTGAGTCGGGAAGATCCCCTGGAGGAGGAAATAGAAAACCACTCCAGTATTCTTGCCTTGAAAATTCCATGGACAGGGGAGCCTGGTGGGCCACAGTCCTAAGGGGTCACAAAGGGTCGGACAAAACTGAGCGACTGAGTACACACACACACAAATGTCAGCTACTGTTATTGACTGTGATTCTTAGGCCCTCTGTAAATGTCTTTCGAATGAATGAGAGTCTACAGAGTCTAACAAGACCCTTTTCTACCCATGAGGAATACTCAGTATCAGAATCCTTCTATTCAGATCTTAAAGGCAGGTCAGAGTACCATCTATGTCACCTATACGGGTGATAATTCATTGGTGGGTAACCATTTGCCACTTCTTCAAGTGGAGCCGAAAATGTCGGTTTAAAGAAAGATGACTGAAAAAAGCTTTAACATACTTATGAGAAGAAGGACAGGAAGGGACAGGGTTTGAGCAACTTGATAGTGGTGATACTGAAAGCGCCAGAGTCACCCATCAATCCATGAGTTAGCCACAAATTCCTTCACTGCCTTTTAGGCTAAATTACAAAGAACCAGATGAGGAAACAAATTTCTACATCCAAAAAAACCTTAATTAAATATCAATCATTTCTTCAGAGGATGATGATTATTTGATGTTAGTTCAAATTCTGGTTCATCTTACTATTTGTAAGATGCTGATATACCCCTGACTCTTGCTGATCTATAACATGGAAATAATTATTATCTCATGTGGGTTTTGTGAGGTTAAAATAATATTAAATGGGATAATTTACATATAACATAAAGCATTGTGATCATAGGTGTGTACGAAATTAGAGTCTGAAATAATTTTGAAATGTATGCTGTACCTGGATCAAAAAAAAAAAAAAAATGCTTACTTCCTAAGCAAGACTAACAGTGGGCAGTTACAGGTATATTTCTCATTCTTATATTCTAGTCAGAAAAAAAGACCCATTGAGCTGTGGTCCAAACATTTTGTTAATGACTAGAAAAAACAGTTAAAAAAACACAGTCCTTGCCCTCATTAATTCATGATCTAGTGAGGGAAATAAACAAGACAGCAGATTTTCAGTCATGAGTCAAGTTCACAGGTAACACGAGGTGTCCTCACAGAGAGGAAGCACTGAACTGAGATGGGACAAGACTGGAGAGGAGACGGTTAGAGAAGGCTTCTGGAGGAGATGATACTTGAACTAGGTCTTAAGGAAATCATCCAGAGGAGGGGGGAGGGAAGCTCATTCAAGGCAGAGAGAGCACTGAATACAAAGATCCTGGAGCGCAAAATGCCATCCCACTCCAGGAAGAGCAAGCTGCCTGACAAGGGTAGAGAATCAATACCTTAGTGGGGAGGCAAGTGAAGCAACAGGAAAAGCAAGCCAGTCTCATGCCATGAGAAGCCACTGATTCGAGGCTAAGGAGTCCTGATTCCATCCTGAAGAAGATGGAAAGCTGCTGAAAGCTGCAAACAGAAGGACTTGGTGGCATTAGTGTCTTTGTTGGCTCACTTGGGAGATCTTGTGGGGGACAGGCCAAAGGACAGGAGACCAGGAGTCCAGGAGGAGGTTATTGCAAACAAGATATTCCCACCTGGAGCTGTTCCCAGACAATGAGGAAGCTGACTCCACAATTTCAATCCATGTATAAGTTGACAAATATATCCTATCCTGCAGTAGATGCTTGTGAAGAAATGGCATCTGTATGCTTTCAGGACACAGGCTGGGGGACCAGTCAGAGGTGCCCCTACAAGGAAGGGCACAGAGGCAATTTTGTGGGGAGGTAGGTCTAAGAGGAAATTGGAAATATCAAGGGAACATGTCACCCAAAGATGGGCACAATAAAGGACAGAAAAGGTAGAGACCTAGGAGATGCAGAAGAGACCAAGAAAAGATGGAGAGAATACATGGAAGAACCGTACCAAAAAGATCTTCATGAACCAGATTACTGCCATGGTGTGGTCAGTCACCGAGAGCCAGACATTCTAGAGTGTGCAGTCAAGTGGGCCTTAGGAAGTACTGCTGTTAACAAAGCTAGTGGATGCAACGGAATTCCAGTAGAGCTATTCAAAACTCTAAAGGGTGATGCTATCGAAGTGTTGCAATCAATATGTCAGCAATCTGGAAGACTCAGCAGTAGCCACAGGCCCGGAAAAAGTCAATCCTCATCCCAGTTCTCAAGAATGCTAGTACTAAAGAATGTTCTAACCAACAGACAATTGCACTCATCTCCCATGCTAGTAAGGAAGCATGACTGAAAATCTTGCATGCTAGGCTTCAACATTACACAAACCAAGAACTTCCGGATATCCAAACTGGGTTTAGAAAAGGCAGAGGAATCTGAGATCAGATCGCCAACATTTGCTGGATCATAGAGAAACCTAGGGAATTCCAGAAAAACATCTACCTCTGTTTCATTGATGTTAAAGTCTTTGACTATGTGGATTATAACAAACTGTGGAAAGCTCTTAGAGAGATGGGAATATCAGACCATCTTACCTGTTTCCTGAGAAACCTGTATGTGCATCAAGAAGAAACAATTAGAACACTGTATGGAACAACTGATTAGTTCAGGACTGAGAAAGGAGTACAAAAGGGCTGTCTGCTGTCACCCTATTTATTTAATTTATATGCTGAGCACATCATGAGAAATGCCGGGCTGGATGAGTTACAAACTGGAATCAAGATAGGCAGGAGAAACATCAACAACCTCAGATACTGCCCTAATGGCAGAAAGCAAAGAGAAACTTAAAAAACTCTTGATGAGGGTGAAGGAGAACAATGAAAGAGCCAGCTTAAGACAAATTATTAAAAAACTAAGATAACGTATCCAGCCCCTTTACTGAATGGCAAATAGAAGAGGAAAAGTTAGAAGTAGCAAGAGATTTCCTCTCTTTGGGCTCCAAAATCACTGCAGACGATGACTGTAGCCATGAAATTAAAGGATGCTTGCTCCTTGGAAGAAAAGCTATGACAAACCTAGACAGTGTGTTGAAAAGCAGAGACGTTACTCTGCCAACAAAAAACTGTATAGTCAAGGCTTTGGTCTTCCCAGTGGTCACTTACAATTGTGAGAAATGGTCACTTACAATTGTGAGAGCTGGACTGTAAAGAGGGCAGAGTGCCAAAGAACTGATGCCTTCGAACTGTGGTGCTAGAAAAGACTCCTGAGAGTCCCTTGGACAGCAAGGAGATCAAACCAGTCAATCTTAAAGGAAATCAACCCTATATACTCATCAGAAGAACTGATGCTGAAACTGAAACTCCAGTACTTTGGTCACCTGATGCGAACAGCCAACTCATTGGAAAAGTCCCTGATGCTGGGAAATATTGAGGCAGAAGGAGAAGAGGGCGTCAGAGGATGAGATGGCTGGATGGCATCACCAGTGCAATGGACATGAACTTGGGCAAACTTTGGGAGATGGTGAGGGACAGAGGGCTCTGACGTGCTGCAGTCTGTGGGGTCACAAAGAATTGGAAACAACTGGGCAAGTGAACAACAAAAGTCTAAAAGGATGTACTCCCCAAAATATTTATAGAGGTTATTTCTAGGTGGCAGAATGATGGGAGATTTGTATTATTCTTTTTTCCTGCAATAAACATGAGGTGTTTACATATTTTAAAAAATAATCAAACAATTTAAATACATCAACCCTAGATCCAGGACATTCATTAGCACTAGAAGGTAGATACTTCAGAAGTCTACGTACAGTTTGGAGTCTATGAAGGAGAGAAAGAACAAAATCTGCTCAAGCAAGAGAATAAGCATCTCCACTGTAGAGGGATCCTAGTGAGCAGAGTCAAGCTCAGCAAGAAGGCAGTGAGCTACCCATCAAAGGCAGGATGACACACCAGTCAGTCATCTGGTAGAGGGCTGGGGAGCGCGCACGCTCAGCACAGGCAGGTTTTCAGTAGGAGGCTGAAAGACACGAGGGGAGAGATTGTGTAACTGAGTTGTGGGGAAGAATAGTGGCTTATTGTTAGAGACCCGATAAACAAATGAAGAATGTTCATCCTGGGGGTGTGGGCCTGAAATAAGTTCCAAGACAACTTAATGATCCATCACAGGTCTTCTGGGATGAGTCACTGGAGAATTATATTAACCTGTTCAGTCTTCATTGCCCCAGCACCTGCAGCAAAGTCACTGAGATATGGCAGCTGAGCTGCTCTCAGGACAGAGCCTCCACCCAGTACAACAAGGGCGACGACACCAGCCAGCCCTGGGCAGGCCACAATCTCAACTTCATCGCGAATGTTCAGCCCCTGATGGAGGTAAATGCTCCTCCCCACTGTCTGCCAGCACTCTGGTGACAAAGTGTAGGTGGACAGCTGCTGAATCGGCCCAGGCCTGCTCTGAACAGTAGCGATGTCCTTTTGCAGGAGCTGATGAATGAGATAGAAACTGGTGGCTTAGGAATCAGGGCCAGTTGCAGTCGTATCAGAAATGAAAATAAGAAAGTACTGGAAGAAATGAAGGAACTCGCAAGTCTTCCACCAGAGGCTCCGAACTTCTATTCTGGGTCCACCTCACAAAAGCCGTGTGATATTGTGCATTTCATTCAACTCCTTGGAGTCTCAGTTTCCTTACATGTGAAGTGGTGGTAACATCCCAGTTCTCTTAGCCTAGAGGCTAAGAGCAGTGCACGCTCATGTCGAGCTTGTGTGTGTCCAGCACCATGCTAAGGGATTTACACGTAGATAAGTGATAGATAGATAGCAACAACCCTACATGTGCACATGTTTAGGCACTCAGTCATGTCCGACTCTTTGCAACCCCACCCACCAGGCTCCTCTGTCCATGGGGTTTTTCAGGCAAGATACTGAAGTGGGTATCCTCCCACAGGGGAACTTCCCAACAGGGATGGAATCCACATCTGTGTCTCTCGCATTGCAGGTGGATTCCTTACCTGCTGAGCCGTCAGGTATTGTTATGATCGTCATTCCCCTTAAAGAGGAGATAACTGAAGCTTGGAGAAAAGTGCCCAAAGTCAGACATTATTGTGGAATCGGACTTAAACCTGGGCAGCCAGACTCCAGAGTCCATGCTTCAAATCTCTATTCATCTGCATCAGCCGCAAAACGCTTTACAATAGATGCAAAGCTGGGCAGCAGGTGGCTCTCCTTCCAGCGTTGGAGCTCAGTATTCAGAGTCTGAGTGTCTGGTAGGAGCCCAACCACAGTCAGTATGGCCAGGATTTGGCAGCAGGGAGTAGAGACACAACCAGTGGCTAGGAATTTTGAGACAGAAGTTTACTTTCTAGGTGGCCAAGGGTCAGGGGAAAGATTGTGAAATCTATAGCAGGGAAGCCATCAGAACTGGGGTTCAGTTGACAGTGGTTTGGTCACAGTAGGAGAAAGTGAAATCGCTCAGTCGTGTCCGACTCTTTGCGACCCCATGGGCTGTAGCCTACTGGGCTCCTCGGTCCATGGGATTTTCCGGGCAAAGGTACTGGAGTGGGTTGCCATTTCCTTCTCCAGAGGATCCTCCTGACCCAGGGATCGAACCCAGGTCTACCTGCACTGCAGGCAGACGTTTTACCCTCTGAGCCACTAGAGAAGCTCACACAGTAGGGAGAGCCATACACAAGTATGAGGCCGGTGAGCATGATGTCAAAACAAGGGAAGGAGTTAATTAGCATATGCAAAGATTTAGGACGGTGCTTTACACAATGGTGGTGGTGGTGGTGATGGTGATGATGATGGTAATGGTAATTTGGTAGCCAGGATCTGGGGTTCAGGAACAGGATTTCAGTTCCTTAGAGCAGAAGTAATCAGAGGGGGCTTTGATGCTTTATAAATTTTTTCCCCCATAAGGCTGGGACCAGTATTGCCAACTTTTAAATTTACCCAAGTGAGGCCATTCAAACAACCAAAAACTTATCACCCACCATCACTCTGGCTTCATAAAAGAAAGGCTTTTTACCAAAAGTAAGACAGACATAATTTCAAAATAGCTATTTAAATTGGAAACAAAAATTAACTTAACAAAATGCTTGTTTACGTTGTCTTTTTCTCAGAGGGCAGCTGATAGAGCCCAGAGCATGGGTGGTGGGCAGGGGAGATTTTAGAATATATCACGTCCAGGGCTCTCCTGCCTAGGGCCAGGACTATCTTGGGGGCGTGGTTACAAGGAACATGACAAAGACTCTATGGCCACGAGCAAGTTGTCTGGCTGGCCCTGAGCTGTCACGCTGACTGAAGCCATCCACATCTTCACCTGGCATCTCTGAAGTCCTGTGCAGACACTCCAGGACACTTCCTGCCCAGCCTGCTCCCACTCCATTCCAGGGCCACCTGGGTCCCTTCCCACTTACAACCTTCCTCTTGCCCTTTGGAACCGACTCCTGAATTCTTGTTCTTCAGTTTGACCTTTGGAACTCTCTAAGGACCTTGACTGGAACCTACCTCCTGGCTCCTCCTGCTCCCACGGGTCTTTGAGTAGATACCCTGCCCCATCCCTACCCTTGGACCTCAGCCTTGGCCCTTGTCCTCAGTTGTTGAGGACCTTCATGGAATACTGGAGCTCAGATCAGCCTTTGCATCCCCTGATCCAGCACTTCTTCCACCACATTCTTCTATTCTCCTGTGTTTGGTCTGGAGAGGCCCTATTGGCATGAGGAACAGAGAAGCCTGAGTCTCAAGTTTGGTCACAATCTGTAGAAACTAATAGGCTCCGGGGCAAGAAGCTACATGAGTAATTAACCCACATCCATATCGAAGACTGTCTCTTGGATTTGTCTGGAAACTCTGAGGCAGGGACAGATCCTGATCACCTTTTATTTAATATTTTATTTTCTACTGACCCCCAACCCCTCATGCCCAATATTTCCCCCAAAACTAACTAGCCAAGTCCATTCGAAATATATTTGTTGCCTTGAATTTGATTCCTTCATTTAACATACCTTTACTGGTCACTTGCCAAGAATGAGCTACTCTGATAGGCACTTGGAGAGATATTAAGAACTAAGACATGGACACTGCCCTCAAGGAGCCATCCACCCAATAGGGAAGAGGGGGCACACCCACAGAACTAAGAATGACGTAGGAAATACATAATGTTTCCAAAAGAGCAGGAAGGCTGAGCTGAACTGGTTTTACCTCCAAGTGCTTAGATGGTTTGGCCCCTCTGCATCAGCCCAGCCAGGAAAAAGAAATCTCTCTACTGGGGCTCCAGCCACATCCCAGTGGCACATGAATGCAGCTCTGAGCTGAGAGCCTGCATCGCAGTGATTTGTTTTGTTTCCAGAGAGGTTTTTCCCCTTCAGCTCCTCATTTGCCTGGGTCAGCTAGCACTCCTTCTCCCTGACCTTACTCCCACACTCATCCTAAATAAGACAAGACCTTTTCTCAAAAGCAATTGCAAGATAAGGGTGCCCTTTATGTATTATTTTCATTAATTTATTAGTGCTTATTTTTTTATACTGCATTTGATTGGCCTTCTACTTACTTTGTTGAAGCCCGAAGCTTGTTTAAGCAAATGAGCACAAAAAAGGGGGAAACAAATCAAAGAAACACTAAACTCTCAAAAAAAAAAAAAAATCAGCTGATTTATTACCAGTGATGAAGTTTCCCAAGAAGAGAATCCAGAGCAGTTTGGGTAAGAGTATCTGTCTTTCAGGCCAATGACCAGGGATTTCCATAACTTGCTGTATACCTCACTGTTAAATGACACTAGCAGTGAGTGAGACTTCCTGTGGGGCCACAGCGTATGTCCATCCCCAGGGGGGTTTGTGCTGTTGTCCTTTGGTGGCTGCCTAGTGGGCTGCCTTCCAAGCTGCATGCAGTCTTTCAGAGTAAAGCTCTTCAAACTTCCACACCCTTTTGGTGGTAGCATTATCACTTTCTTACTCATTTATAGCTGTATTGGGTGGAGGCAGACTGGGCTGAGAGAAAGAATCGAATTCTCAAGTCAGAAGACCTGGGTTCTAGTCTTAACCATGACAAATACCCTAACTTCTCTGGGATTATGTTTCCCCGAGTCAAAGTTCAATGATACTATCTATGCTTATTTAATTTTAACTATTTAATTATAAATTAATGCAATTCATTGTAAAAAAAAAGTGACGATGGTACCAAAATATATCAAGATAGGTCCCTCACCTCTACCCACCA
This sequence comes from Redunca redunca, assembly GCA_006410935.1. NCBI lineage: Eukaryota > Metazoa > Chordata > Mammalia > Artiodactyla > Bovidae > Redunca > Redunca redunca. The sequence goes on from SJYQ01021762.1 coordinate 36,955, forward strand.
TCACCTCCAGAAATAACCACTCTAGTTGCATGAGCAACCTTCCAGAAATTGTCTATGCCCATACAAAGGTTATCACTAGGTATGTTTTGATCTCATCTATTATAATTTCCAAGGTTGCTATTGTTGTCTTAGTTGCTCAGTCGTGTACAGCTCTTTGCTACTCCACGGACTGTAGCCCTCTAGGCTCCTCTGTCCGTGGAATTTTCCAGGCAAGAATACAGAAGTGAGTTGCCATTACAGACTGCTAATAGCTGTGTAATTTCTCAGTTTCCAAGATAAGACGCTGTCTTAACACATTTTATTATTTTGGCATCAAGAAAGGTTTATGCTTTTTGGTTTTCTGTGATTTTTAAAAATTCATTTTTTTCTAGAAAATTCCAGAGATAAGGAACAGGTATACAGCTGGCTTGTACAGAGCTGACAATTAATTATGCATATCTTTTCCAAACTCTTCACTTAGTAATGTCACATTAGCAGCTTGAAATCAGCCATGGTAGGAGTATTTAAACCACAGAAACCCGTGTACATGCTAATCAGGTGGCCTACATGCTCAGTTGCTTTAGTCATTTCAAACTTTTTGTGACCCTATGGACTGTAGCTTGCCAGACTCCTCTGTCCATGGGATTCTCCAGGCAAGAATACTGGAGTGGTTGCCATTTCCTCCTCCAGGGGATCTTCCCCACCCAGGATTGAACCTACGTCTCTAGCACCTCCCACATTGCAGGCGGATTCTTTACCACGGAGCCACTAGAGAAGCCCAGAAACTGGCAAATGCTACAAATCAGGACTCCCCCACCCATCCCGTTTACCAGCATATTGCTGGGCAATGTGAAGAACATGCTTTAGCAACCCACGAGGGTTAAACAGTGCTGTGTAGTTTGACAGGCTTTGTGGAGTCAAGAGAACTGGATTTGTAGGCTATATTCTTGCTGGCAAAAGATAATAGAATCTTAGACAAGATCATGGAAAGAAAAGAGTAGAAGACTTACAACTCCTCTACCCTGCTGTCCTGAAGTGAACATTTCACATCTTTTAGGCCCCTGTGATAGAGATTAGAACAATGGCCTTCATGAATCATGCCCCACATGTCTATACCCCTGTGGAGTGTGATGTTGCTGCTCCCCCACCTAGAGTTCAAGTCTGTATTTTTAAATTTACTTTTATTGAAGTATCGTTGAATTACAATGTTGTGTTAATTACCACTGTACAGCAAAATGACTCAGTTACACATATATACATTCTTTTTTGTGTTCTTTTCCTTTATGGTTTATCACAGAATATTGGATATGGCTCCCTGTGCCACGCAGTAGGACCTTGTTGTTTATCAGTGTCAAATCTGCTTTTACATCTCCTTGAATATGAACTGGCTTCATGACTTTTTTGGACCAACAGAAGATGGCAGAAATGATGTACAAATCCTGGATCTTTGGCCTAAGGGGTCTTCTAGCTTCTACTGTCACCTTCTCATAACCTTGCAACCACCATACCTTGGGGAAGTTCAGTCAGTCTCCTGAAGGATGAGAGGCCATTTGGAGGACTGACAACCAGCATCAATTGCCAGAGAGGTGAATAAGGCCATGTTGAACCCCCCAGCCCAAGTCAGGTGTCTGAAGCCACATGAATGGTCACAGGTGAGAGTGACAGAACCACCCAAGTAGCCAGTTCACAGAACGTGAGATACAGTGAACCAGAGTTTTAAGCCACCAAGTTTTGCTGCGGTTTGTTAGCTACCTGAAACAATCTCAAAATCTAGAAACTGCAGAGAGCCTGGAAAGTTGAATGCCTCTCTCTGCTGTGGATACATCCCCTTTGCTGCTGCTGCTAAGTCACTTCAGTCGTGTCCGACTCTGTGCAACCCCATAGACGGCAGCCCATCAGGCTCCCCCGTCCCTTGGCTTCTCCAGGCAAGAACACTGGAGTGGGTTGCCATTTCCTTCTCCAAGAACGAAAGTGAAAAGTGAAAGTGAAGTCGCTCAGTCGTGTCCCACTCTTAGCGACCCCATGGGCTGCAGCCTACCAGGCTCCTCCATCCATGGGATTTTCCAGGCGAGAGTACTGGAGTGGGTTGCCATTGCCTTCTCCAACATCCCCTCTAGCATTGATAAATCCTAGGGGCTTCCCAGGTGACTCAGTGGGTAAAGAATCCACCTGCAATGCAAGAGACTTAGGAGACTTGGGTTCGCTCCCTGGAATGGGAAGATCCCTTGGAGGAGGGCATGGCAACCCGCTCCAGTAACCTTGCCTGGAGAATTGCATAGACAGAGGAGCCTGGAGAGTTGGACACAACTGAAGTGGCTGAGCATGCACGCACAGTCAAGACTCATTTAAGGCGTCATTCCTCCCAGATCTCTTCCATCTTCAAAGGCATAAGGTTCTAAAAGTGAAACTTTAGGACATTATCAAGGCATATTTATGGCCAGGACCCTCCTGCCTGCTTTTCTTCTTCTTTTTTTTTAAGTATAGTTGATTTACAGTGTTGTGTTGATTTCTGCTGTACAGCAAACTAATTTATATACATCTATTTATAGATATTGGAGTCGGAAATGGCAGCCCACTCCAGTATTCTTGCCTGGAGAATCCCCATGGACAGAGGAGCCCTATACATATGTATGTATGTATGTATAATATATGTATATGTATACAAATATGTATATTCTCTTTCATATACTCCTTTCCAATATGGTTTATCACAGGATATTTAGTGTATTTCCTTATGCTATCCAGTAGGACCGTGTTGTTTATCCATTCTATACATTATAGTTTGCATCTGCTAACCGCAAACTCCCAATCTATCCCTCCCCCACCCCCACTCACCTTGTCTTGCCCGATTTTCAGAAGGCTACTTCCTTAAGCAGCATCCACCCTACCCGTTAAAGGCCTGCCTTTCTCAGTTGAGAAGGGGATGGGGCACACCCTAACTCAACAGGAGACTGACCTGGTCAATGGTGTGGAGAAAATTTTGAGGAGACGCTAGGACATATCTAATCTTCTTTGTAGTGAAACAAAGCAAAATGATCTCAAACCACAAATGAGGTACTGGAGGGGAAGTAAATAAAAATTGCAAAGATGATAAAATGTTGGGTCATACCTCTAGGTCATGCGTTATATATGGCAGTTATGTAAAGATAGTAAAAAGTCATGTGGATTCCATAGCGTTTGACCTCTTTTGAGGTCTTTACATTGCTCTGAAGGTTTCTGTTTCCCTCACTAGACTGGAAGCCTCTTGAGAGCAAGGATCATGAGTTAATCATCTTCATGACTGAGAGCCTAGAACAGGGCTTTGCACAGAACAGGCATTCAATTAATGCTGTTGAAGAAAAATTCAAACCCAATATCGAAGGGTTTGAAATGTCCGCAGAGGTGCCAGGAAGGCATGGATCTGAACCTCTCAAAATGACTGCAGACTTGACCCTCCAGACACTTGTCTCCCCAACCCCACCTCAGGCAGGAGCTCTTGCCCTCACCTGGGATACTGGTAACTTCAAGGTGAGGCTACAAATCCTCAGATTGTGGTAACACCTTGAGCTCTCTTACTCACCAACCCTATTCAGGGAAGCACATGGTGAAACTTATTTGTGCCCCAGAGCCCAGGAGCTGTGGCTTTCAACCCCTCAGCCATCTTGAGGCAAAGTCTAGAGTGCAGGAGACACGCTGCATGGTGGCACATCCTCAGGGACCTTCCCCACACACTTGGCAGTGGCTGCCTCAGTCTGTCACCCTCACCGATGGGCACCTGCCCTCTCAACTCCTCCCTCTAGCCTCCTCTCTTGGGGCTCAGGGCCCTGGCTACTTCAGAGGCTCCTAGGCACCTCTCTGTGTGAATATCGTTGCCCTGTGAAATGACTTTCCATTTTCCTACCACTCTAGTTCTGCTTTGTAGGTCTGGAGATAGGGCCAAAAACAGTGGTCCATTGAGCCAAATTGCTTGACAACCGCTTGTCACTTTATTCTCATCAAAAGGCTTACTATCTGGCGCTTGGAGGTGCCCTGTCTCCAGAAGGAAGAGCAGGAAAGGAGGGATGGGAAAAGAAAGGGAGTAGGGGAAATACTGCCTACCAACCTTCCCAGTTCCCCATTACCTGCAGAATAAAGGCCAAGTCCTTTTGTGGCATGCAAAGCCCTCCCCAGGCTGAGCTCACCCATATTTTCAGCCTTATCTCTGCCTCTCCCCTCTCTGACTTGACAACCACAGTGGAATCTATATCAGGCTTCTGCAGCTTATAAGTTGAAATATCCTTTTCCCTTCCCTGCCCATAAAATGATATCTACCCTTCAAGGCCTCCCTCTTCTCTGTGATACCTTCCCCTCCTCCCAAGCAAAGACAGTCTAGCCAAGCGCCAACAGCCCCTCACTCTGTCTGATAAGGGAGCAAAATCACTCATTTGCTCATTCACTCATTCACTCAAGTGCTCACTGAGAGTCAGGTTTTGTGCTTCCAGGGATACCAGAGGGAACAAAATAGACACAGTTCCTACCCTTACAGACCTTACAGACAGCAGTTGAGTAATTAGCTACACAGGAGTTACGAGGGTAAAGAGGAGGGCTTTGCTCTGATAGTGAGGGCTGGGACAGCTTCCCTGGAAGAAGAGAAATAACAGTTGGAAGCTAAGTAGAGGTTAATGAGCTAGGGAAAGCAGCAGAGGGGGCTGTGGGGGTATGGTGAGAGACCCCAGGCGGAAGGACTAGTACTGAGCGAAGTGGGAGGGAACCTGGCATATTTGAGGAAGTAAAACAGGGTGTAGGAAGGTTGTGCAAGCTCTGGGCTATGGCTGGGCGTGTAGGCTGGGTCCTCCAAGGGCCTTGTAGACTGCAGTGAGAGTTTTGGTCCTCTTCCTGAGAGAAATGGGAAACACTGCTGGATTTACTCTGCTGTGGGTAGGAGGTGGGAACATGGCCTCTTTGCTTTTTATGAAGATCTCTCAGCTGTGCAGTGGAGAATGGGTTAACACGGGACAGGGGTGAAGGCGGGAGGGTCAGGAGGATGCTGAAGTAGTTCAGGGAAGGGTTGCTCAGTAGCCTGAAAAGTGATAGTTGGGCTAGATTGGCTCAGCAGCAGGTTGGAAATAAAGGCAAGGTGAACAAAGAGGGTGTCCAAGATGGTGCCTCAGTTTCTAGCTTGGGAAATGTCTGTAGCTCCCGCTAGCCTGGGGCTTGCTCAGTCCTATGGCCCCTGTACCCAGCATGGCATGTGACAGATAACTTGTGGAAGGGAAATATAGATTCGAGGAACAAAAAGGCAAGCTCTCTTCGGGAGGATGTTAAATTTTAGCCAGACCATTTACAAAATTCTTGTAACAAATAGATATTTAAAAGTGCACAAAACCAAATCTCTTCCAAAGTGATAAATTAATGCTTTTGGAATGTAGGCAGATAGATGAGGCGTGGACATTCGGTTCTCATTTTTAAGATAAGAGTTTGAACTGAAGGAAGCTTCTGGAAACAAGCACAATATAAACAAAGAAGTAAGCCACAAATGTAAAAATAATTCAAATATAAATCATATATAATCTATAATAAATATTAAAATATGTTTAATGTATATTTTAATTGCAAAAGTAACTGCTCACTGTGAAAAATGCAAGCAATGTGTAAAGAATGAAATTAAAGTGAAGTGTTCCTTCACCCAACTCTGACTTTAACCACTTTTTGCTCTGCACCAAAATGTTTTCCACTTTTAGTAGAGATGAATTATTCAATATTCTTCCATGCTTGGTTATCGTCTCAGTCATAGTCATATGAAATCATGATTTAGGGTCAAGGTCAATCCACAGTCTGGGGCCAAATCACAAGGGTTCAAATCCAGCTCTGCCCCTTACCAGCTGTTTGATGTTGGTGGTTTAGTTGCTAAGTCGTGTCCAACTCTTGCAACCCCGTGGGCTGTAGCCCGCCAGGCTCCTCTGTCCATGGGATTCTCCAGGCAAGAATACTGGAGTGGGTTGCCATTTCCCTCTCCAGAGGATCTTCCTGACCCAGGGATTGAACCCAGGTCTCCTGCATTGTGGGCAGATTCTTTACCCACTGCGCTACGAGTTTGATCTTAGATGATTTATCCCCCTGCAGCCTCAGCCTCCGTATCTGTGAAACAGCACAAACTGTGGTATCTTCTGTGAGGATTCTGTGTGGATTAAATGGATGTAAAGCACAGAGACCAGTACTTAGTACTACTATCTTTCCCCCATCTGTACGATTCCATCTCATCGACAGCTTCACAGTACAAGATTTATCAACACTATTCAACTATCCTTTATTGATGTTCATTTAAGCTGCTTCCATTTTCTTTGCAATTCTAAATGGTAAGTATCTTTAAAGATATATCTATCTGCACACACGTGGGCATTTTTGTTCTCACTACAAAATGGCATCAGTTTTCACCCCCACTCTCATACTGAATTTGAGTTTCCATTAGAGTGCCCTTTCCCCACTTCTTTGGCCAACAGTTAGCAATTTTTAGTAAGTTTTATTAAACCAATGGACAAGACAAAATATCTCATTGTTTTCATTTTCGTTTTCCATTTATTAGTGAGAGTGAATGCCATTTTATGTGTTTATTAATAAGTTGTATTTTTTTCCTTCAGTGAATTGGTTCTGTTTTACTGTGGTCAATTTCCACTGAGTTTATATACCTTTCTATTGTTGATTTGTAGAAGTTATTTACATATTATAAATATTAATCATTTGTTCTCTGGTTAAGGTGCAAACAATTTCTCTCAGTTGGCCATCTGTCTTTTTGCATTGTTTATCAAAATTAGTTATACCAAAGATTTAAGTGCTTATTGGTTAATCTTTTTGTTAAGAGATAAATCTGCTTATCCATAGTCTCTCTATTAATCTCTCCTTTGTGGTTTTTAGGATCTGCACCTTCCTTAGGCCTACCCAAATTGAGATTTTCAAAAAGTTTGCATGTTTATTTCTTATTGAGTTTTAGGCTTTAAAAATATTTTAATCTTTAAACTAACTGGAATTTTTGTGTATGATGTTTTATAACTTCTTCCCCCTAAATTTGATAGCCAGTTGTCCTGACACCATTTCCCCCCACAAATTACTATATTTATAAATATATTATCATATTTATTATTATACTAAATCATTATTATAAACCAAGTTCCTGTTTAGATAGGATATATATTTCAGGACTCTGTTTTGTTCTCATCCATTTGGTTTTTCCTATATCAACATCACAGTTTTTATTATTAGATTTTTTATATCTCTGTTGTATGTCTTGATATATAACAGGAGGTGCTCCTCTCATCATTCTTCTGTTTCAAAGTGTTCTTGGCAATTCTTGTGTATTTCTCTTCCACATGAGTGTTGGAATCGGTATATCCATAAAAAGTCCTGGCAGTGTGTCAATAGGGATTAATTTGAAGAAGAATTAATGTCTTTTAAATACTGAACTTTTCATCCAGGAATATAAACTGCTTCTCCATATTCAATACTTGTATGTCCTTCAATAACGTCTCATAGTTTTCTTCCTTATAGGCTGTGTATGTGCTCAGGCGCTGTCAGACCCCACTCTTTGGGACCCTGCGGACTCTAGCTGACCAAATTCCTGTTGTATATTATAATATTTGATCATTTATTCCTAACTGCCTTATAGATTTTCTATTAATGTAAATTACATCCTTTTTCTATTATATTTCCTAATTTATTATTGTTTTTGTACAGAATAGCTATCAAATTTTTCGTATATTTATGGGGTTGCAAAGAGTCCAATACGACTGAGAGACTGAAGGACAATATTTTCTAATTACCATATTTGTCTTTCATAGGCCACAATCATATTTTAAGGTGTTGGTATTAGATGTTTTGGACAAATATTCATATCACTGGTAATTAATGCCATTTATTGCTTCACATGTTGATGTACACCTCTTATTTCCTTCTCTTTATTTTTTTCTGAATTATCTTTTTTCTTTCTTTATATTTGGCTACGCTGGGTTGTCGATGCTTTGTTTGGGCTTTCTCTAGTGGCGGTGAGCAAGGGCTACTGTTCATGGAGGCATGCGGGCTTTTCATTGTGGTGGCCCCTCTCCTTGTGGACCACAGGCTCTAGGCACGGGGTTTCAATAGTTGGGGTACATGGGCTTAGTTGCTCCTGAGGCATGTGGAATCTTCTGGGACCAAAGATTGAACCCATGTCCCCTGCACTGGCAGGCGCATTCTTATCTACTACGCCACCAAGGAAGTCCTCCTTTCCTTTCTTATGATAGTGACTGGGTAGAACAGGCTTGTTTAACGATAACAGTATCAACTCGGTTTATCTCAATCCTAACTTTAAAGAAAACGTTTTTAATACTTCAGTGTTAAGTAATACTTAACTAATACTGCTGTAGGTTTCTGATGGAGACTTTATCAAGTTAAGGATGTTTCCTTCTCTACTTCACTTAAAAGAAGTAGTTGTTGCTGTCTCCAATCACGAAAAGGTATTGGATTTTATCAAAGGCTTTTTTTTTTTAGTATCCATTGAAATGATCATGTCCTTCTTTGGTGTATCAATGTAATGAATTGCATCAACAAATATCCTTGCATTACTGATATATGAATCATCTTTGCATCACTTTTAATACACTGATTCAATTTGCTAATATTTCATTTAGAATTTTAAAAATTTATGTTTATTAGCAAATTTAGCCTTTGGTTTTCTTTTTTTTGTTATTGTCCTATGCTTGTTTACTATAGTATCAGCATTATGTCAGCTTCATGGCATGAGTTTGTTAGATTTTACCATAAAACCACCCTGGACTCTTTTCTGCAGGTAGATCTTAAGCTACTTTTTCTCCAACTTTTTTTCATGGCTGGTGGTCTATTTAGGTTTGATACTATTTTTAAATCAATTAAGATAATTTATATACTCCCTGAAAATTCTAAGTTTAATCCAGATTTAATCCAGTTGTACATAATATTATCTTAATTCTTTAATAACCTCTGGTTCTATTTTTTCTAATATTGTCAGTTTGAGTCCTCTTCCCTTGAATAGACTGTAAAATTTTTATCTTATAGGTCAATCATCAGCGTTTGATTTTGGACATCTTGACATTTATTTTTTATTTTATCCATTTCTGTTGTATCTATAAAGAATGAGTAACAATTCTTATTATATTCTACTTAGGTCTGTTTTGCGTCTCTTTTTCTAGCATCCTTAGTTTTATGCTCCAATAACTTCAGTTTCAGTTTTTCTTATTTTCTAATAAATGTGATTAAGTTAATAAATTTCCCTCCACTTATCATTTTTTTGCATATATAGAATTTGGTATGTAGCATCCACATTGTCATTACTCTAAAATAATCTGTTGTTTCAGTTTTACTTTCCCTTTTGTTGTTCAGTCACCAAGTCGTGTCCGACTCTTCAGGACCTCATGGAAAGCAGCGTGCCAGGCTTCCCTGCCCCTCATCATATCCCGGAGTTTGCCCAAATTCATGTCCATTGAATCGGTGATGCCCTTGATTACTTTCCTATTTAAATACAAATTATGAAATTTCATGTTTGACTTCCTCTTTAATGTAAAAGCTATTTCAAAAAGTGTTTGAAAATTACTTTTAAAGTGAATTGAATTTTTTGCTATATTTGTTGTTAATTTCTAGGGGTAATGTTCTACAGACAATTTAGGTCATAAAATTTCCACTTTGGCATATTTGTGAAAATTTCTTTGCAATACATAACCCAGGCAATTTAAAATTATTCCATGGACATTTGAAAAGAATGTCTATTCTCGGAAAGTCCTGTAAGAACACAGATATTTAATCAATATATAAAGTAAATAAATATTATACTTTTTCTATAATTCAGTTATTCCCTTCTGGTTTTTCTCTCCATTCATAACTTCTGGAATTCCTACTTAGGTCAACATCAAAATTAATAGAGCTATTTTACATGTCATTTAGTATTTTTTCATATTAACCACCTTGAGAACAGAAGCACAGATTTAACTTTAGAATCCAGATGCTACTGAGCATGTGAACTCATCTGTGATTTATTGTGTAAGTAACTGACCAAATGATAAAATTTAATAGGTTAAAAGAATAGCATATATTGGGATGCAAATTACCAAATAGCAGAATACTGAATTTTATGAACTTGTAAAGTCAACTTAGCCAAATATTTATTAAGCACCCTGTGAATGGCAAAGGCACAGATAGTAGAAGCTATTTCCCTGCTCTCATGGCAACATAGATCTCTTACAGAGATAGGACACACATCAACGCAAGATAGCTAAGTAACAAAAAAAGGCAGCACACACTTTCATGCCAAAATAAATGGCCTAGACAATAAGCACCGCTGCAGCCCAGGGAGTGGGCAGATGGGGGTTGTGGACACAAGATTGCTTATGTAGAAACCTAACTCCAGCTGGTTTTAGCCAAAAAGGAACTTATTATTAGTTCATGAGTATTTGATACCTCTTAGGCACAACCTCAGGTCCTCTTAGCCTCCCCTTCTCTCCTTCCAGCTGCCACTGCTGTGACTAGGTCTGCACAGGCTCTGATTAACATCACACAGATACAATCTGACGTCTCACCTCACACTGTGTCCCTTGCCTCCTGCCTAGGGACCTCCCAGTTGCCACTGAAGTGCATGGCTTCCAATGTCTAAGACCAGAAATATGGGAGAGTTAATGTGCCATGATACGAATCTTGATCAGTGGGAGATAGCAAGCAGTGTATAAATTCTTCACCCTTTCTTTCCTCAAATAGATTGTCCTGGAATGCAACTTATGTAGCTTCTTGGAGGACTGGCTGGCTCAGCAATGCAAAATTTTATTTGTTCTCCCTCCTCCCCTGATTTCCCTTGTCCCTCATTCCTGCTCCTTGAGCTTTCATTCCCAATAAAGTGGTAACACAAAGCTTTTTTAGCACTGCTCTTTGGGAGAACCCTGCTTTGACATCCTGAAGCTGAAAGTCCAGATAGAGGTGATTCAGGGCCACAAAGCTTGTTTCCAGGACTTGGTTTTTCTCCATGTTTTGCCTAGGTTACTGGCATCCTCTGACAGCTCTCTCCTAATGGCAGTAAGACGGCCTCAGGAACCTCAGATATGAACCTTCTAGGTTCATATTTCATGGGAAAGAGTCCTTATCCCTCATACCTCAGATAGAAATCACAGAACTGACGGTTATTGGTTTCAATTGGCCTAATAGGTCAGTGGCCATCCCTGAACCCATCACAGTGGCCAGGACAAGGACATATCCTACTTTTAAACTAAATAGTGGGTCTACAAGGATAGAGAGTGGAAGAGGGATGGATGCTCAAACAAAAATCAGGGCTATTGCAGGTGGAATCAAAATGAATGTTGTTTAAAGTAACAACAGAAATGCAGCACAGACAGGAAAGGTAGAGATGAAGGAAATGAGCCTTCCTGAAGCCCCAGAAGAATTCTCCACAGAGAGTTTTTAGGTTTTTCCAAAACCAAAAGATTTTGGCTTATACCATGCCATAGAACTCTTGTTTCAAGGTGGATAGAATACTGGTCTATAGGCAGGGCCTATTATTTCTTTCCTAAAACACAAAATATTTCATCTTCAGAATAACCAAACAATTGAAGAGCATCCTACTCTGTGGAGTGATCAAAGCAACTGCTTACCTACTGACAAGACAGTCCTGTGTGACAGGCACTATACTGGGCTCTGGGGTTCAGGGCTTAATAAGACAGGTTCCAAACAGATTTCCCAACTGAAAAAGTAATCAATATCTTCCCATCCATTAAAGCAAAATCTCAACTCTCTAACCCAAGGCCCTCAGTTATCAGTCTTCTGCCTACCCAGCCTTCTCTCTAGATTCTCACCTTCTGAACTTAAACACCAGCCAGTCTGAACCGCGTATCCTTTCGCTAATATTCTTTGTTCTTTCCTTGGATTAGGCAACTGCAGAGCAAAGCCGTCAGTCTATGTCAACTGACTATAAGGCGCTATAGAGCATATGTGCCAAGATACAAAAAAAGTGAGACATGGTACCTGCCCTAAAAAATAAAAAACTTGGAATTAATCTAACATAGGAGACAGGACATAAATCATGGGAAGTTGCATAACCTAAGAATTAAGTAACACCAAAGCATGAGATTTGAGAGACATTTTGAAGGTGGGAATGACAGGTAGGGGTGACTGTATCTCAGAGAAGAGTGTGTTAATATTTGTTTATAGCTTAAAAGTAGTTTCACATATTTTCTTACTTGAGCTGAATCAAATTTTTATCAGCTGTAAGAGTCAAAGTAAGAGGAGGAGGAGAGGTGAAAGGTCACAAAGGAGGGGAAAGGAGAGAGGAAAGGAAGAAGGAAGCAAGACAATGTGAACATCTATGTACGGTGTTACTGTTCACAAAGAATTTTCACCACACCAATGAGACATCATTTCATTTGATTCTCACACAGATCAGAGGGTAATTATTGCATCTATTTATTACATGAAGGCCATACTCAGCTATTAAAAATATCTGGCAGAACAGGATGCAGATACAAATCCTCTGGTCTCAAGTTCATAATTTTTTACTACACTCAGCTACAACTGAGACAGGAAGTTGAGTACATTCTATGTCAACGAAAGAACATGAAAAGTCAAAAGGGAATATTCCAAGGAGCTATCAGTAAACAATGTGAAAAGTGACAGATCAAGGAGAGGGTAAGCACTGAGGAAAGATGGTTAGAACTGTTTTCCTTTGCCTTTTATTTCTTAAGCATTTGTGTCAGACTGAAATGTTAAAAAAATTAAGCAATAGATTGGAAATCAAAGTTGTAGGCATCAAAATAAATCACATGTTTAAAACATTTGGGCAATTTCTAGACTGAAATTTTAGAATCATGTTCAGCCATGTATTTGGCACACAGTATGTGAGATGCTCATACAAACTGAAGAGAAAAACAAAGACCTCTAATGGAAACACAGAGCAAAGGCATGAATAGAAAATTCACTGAAAGAGTAATACAGGCTCTGATAAAATGTGAAACTATGTGCATCCTACATATGTTCAAAGAAATGCAAATTAGAACAAAGAAATGCCATTTTATTTATCAAATTATCCAAGAATAGAAAAAAACAGGCAAAATTATACATTGGGAGTATTAATATAATCTTTCATGAAAGTGGAGAATTATGTATTAAGAGCCTTAAAAAAAAAAAAATCCCTTCTCTCTGGCCCAGTAAATTCACTTGTAGAACTATTCCCAAGGAAATAATCAGGGATGTAGTTAAAGACATATATAAAAATGTTTGATAAAATATGATTATTTTTAATACAGAAAAATTCTCAACATCCCACATTCTGAGCAATGACTGAATTATCCTAAATCATAGAATGCAATCATTAACAATGATAACCACAACAATGCTTAATGTCAGGAGAAATTAGAAACAGTGTAATGCTAAATGAACTGCAGATATGAAACTGCATATACAGTAGAAGCTCATTCAGAAAGAAGTGGAGCAGATTGCTTACAATGGTTATCATTGTATGGTGAGATTAAAGATGATTACTATTTTCTTATTTCTGTTTTCCAAATTGTCTACAATGAGCATTTCAAGGTTTTATAATGAGAAAGAAACCCTGATACTTTAGACTTGAAAACATTTGACTTTTAAGAATCAAGTTCAGGTTTCCTTAAAAGATGTTAAATTGGTATTTTTGTTGAGAATATGCTCAGCTGTAAATCATGTAGCATTTAATGTGGATTAAAAAGTAGACCTAACCCAGGCAGTTACTAGGTTTAGTTGGAGTGTTTATCTCTGTGATTATCTTGCATTCTCTTCACAGTTTTATAAGAAGGCTGTTGCAGTGCCTTAACATCAGACTTAACATGAGACTCATGTTAAGGTAGGGAGAAGGTAGACAGTGTCCCAGTGGTGATTTAAAAAAAGATCCCAATTATTTGTCATTTCCCCCTTAAAAGGGTCTATGTGCTTTCTTCTTGGATCTAGGCAGGTCTAGATTACTTCAACCAATAGACTATAGCAAAAGTGGTACTTTATGACTTCTGAGGCTGGTTGATAAAAGGCCTTGCAGCTTCCAACAGGCTCTCTTAGAATGTTCATTGTCCAGAAACTCTCTCTTAGGATACTTTCTCTCACAACCAGCTGCCAGGCTTGTGAGAAGCCCAAGCCACAGGGAGAATTCAGAGGCCATGTGTACATGCTTGAATCAACAGTGCTAACTAAGCAACTAAGCCTAGGCTTTGGGTCATCCCAGCCCAAATGCTAGACATGTAAATGAAGAAGCCTCCAGATCCATACTGTCCAATTCGGGAGCTACTGGTCACATGCGGTTATTTATATTTACATTTAATTAAAACTAAATAAAATAAAAGCTTCAGTTCCTCAGTCACACTGAACACATTTCAATTGCTCAACAGCTTCATGGGAATAGGGGCTACCATGCTGCACAGCACAGATACAGCATCTTTCCATCGTTGGAAAAGGCTTCCCAGGTGGTGCTAGTGGTTAACACACACACACACACACAGACACACACACACACACACACATGAGAGACATGGATTCAACCCCTGAGTCGGGAAGATACCCTGGAGGAGGGGACAGCAACCTACTCCAGTATTCTTGCCTGGAGAACCCCATGGATAGGGGAGCCTGGTGGGCTATGGCTCATAGCACCACAAAGAGTCAGACAAGACTGAAGTGACCTAGCAGGTACACATGCACCACTGGAGAAAGTTCTATTAGACTGTCCCTCTCCAAATGATTCCTGATTAAGTTTTCCCAGGTGATGCCTGTTTATGTCTCATTGGCAGAACAGCGTCACCATTACTGCAGTGAAGGCTGGGAAGATAACATATTTAGCTCTAATAGCCTCTTTAGTCAGGCAGACAAGAGGAAGAAAGGGAGAGGGCATGGGAAATGGGTGACGTAGCAACATTGACTGCTACCACTGTGTGTGTGTGTGTGTGTGTGTGTGTGTGTGCGCGCGCGCGCGCGCGCGTGCATACTGTGCTTAGTTGCTCAGTAGTGTCCGACTCTTTGGGACCCCATGGACTGAAGTCTGCCAAGCTCCTCTGTCCTTGGGGATTCTCCAGGCAAGAATCCTGGAGTGGGTAGCCTTTCCCTTCTTCAGAGATATATATATATATATATATATATATCTCCAGAATTGCAGGGTCATGTTATCTATTTCATAAAATAGAATTATGTATATATTTCTATTTTAAGCAGCACTGCATAATAGTATGCAATCTATGCTTTAAATTTATATATTATAATAATAGAGTACTTTCAATTTTCCTTAACCTAATGTGCCATGGATGAAATCTGTAATTCATAAAGTAGTAACATTGGCTTATGGAGACTAAATAAATGTGCTTTTTACTTAGAAATGTTGTGAACACTGTATCACTCCTAGAATTTGCAACTATAATCTCTTGCTAAGATCAAAATCCTCATTCTTGGCTAATAAAAAGAAATTTCAAACTTTTATTTGGGTTTTTGTTCATCAAGATCCTATCAGACCAAGTTGCCTGTTCCAAAGATAAATGGGTTTGTTCAATGTTATCTAGTTATAATTATAAACGTGTGTGTTCCCATCTCTTGGAGAAGGTATGGCCCTCCTCTACTAATCCATATGAGAAATCATAGGAAACCACGCAGACATTCCCATACCTTCCTTTGGGAAATGCTCAGGAATGAATTGGTATACTTGGCTTTTAATAACACAATGATTAGCTTAAAATTGTTCCTTATTAACAATTTTTTAAAATGTGCATGCTATGGTCTATGTTGCATGACTGTCTAAAAGAAATGAATAGCCATAATGATATGAACACCGTTACATTTGCATATTGCCTAATTTTCAAGAAAACATAAAAGTTTATTTCCTAGACTCAAAAAAATGAGCCTTAGTAAATACAGATCATGTGATGGTGATTCATCCGTAATCTTGTCTCAGTTTGCAAGGAAGCACAACGAGAATTAGAAAGGTTAGGACGCATCTCTCTCAGAAATCAGGTGAGGTGTGTGTGTGTTTGTACGTGTGAATGAGATAATAATTCAGGGTACTTTCAAGAACCATTGGAACTTTATCTGTCTGTCTGTCTCTCTCTCTTTTTTTTTTTTAGCTGCACCAGGGGCCTTGCTGAATCTTAGTTCCCCCAGAAGGGATTGAACCCAGGCCTGGTAGTGAAAGCACCAAGTCCTAACCACTGGACAACCAGGGAATTCCTTGGGATTTGCCAAACAATCACTTTATTGTAAGGCATTGCTCCAGGAGTTGTGTGGAATGCAGTGATGTGAAAGGGAAGGGCTGTGATTTTCAGTGACTATCACTTACCAGGAGAGAGGAATATCTGTTGGTTGTGATACCACCTGAAGATGAATAATATCAAATTCCTTTTTTCTCTGTAAATTTAAATACCTATTTAGCAGTCTACTCCCCTACACAATTCCAAAGTAAGTGTTAAATAGCAATAAACTGTATGTAGGATCCTTTAAAGGGCAAAACTTGAAAAAAGGGAATTTTATACCTTGTGACTGGCAATATTGGAAGGCTATGAATCTGGTTTTCTTTGTATTTGCAATCTATATTTGGAAAAGAAATGCATTACATACTTTAGGGGCTCTGAGTTTTATATGTGGATTTTTTTAATTGAAAGAGTTAAGAGATTAGTTAATCCAAAAAATATGTATAGATGAGAGAACTACAAGTTGATAAAAATGGGTAAAATTCAGATTTCCCAGTATCTGCTCTTCAGTACTTTTTCTTGTGTGCCATTGGTATTTATTTGTGTTTTTATTTATGTTTGGTTTGAAACATTCTCATAACCTTGGGCAGCAATAACATGTTGTAAATCTAAATTTGATTTAAAAATTCTATTTACCACTAGTAATATTTAATTAATACCTATCAAGTGGCTGCTCTCAAATTTTAAACCTGGGATTATAGATTGGGAGCATTCAGAAAAAGAGAATCTGTGTCTTCCCCTTAGAGAATTCTTGAAAAGTATAAATAAACTTGAACAAAATTATAATTCATCTATCTCTAGTTAGATATATTAATCTCAGCCAAGCATAATATGCTCCTCTAATATAGTGATGTATTTCCAAATTACAAATCAAGACGCATGGCTAATTCATAGTCCTGCAATTCTGGATATTTGGTACAATATTACTGGTCTAATGGTAAGGGAAATTAGGCTCTGGAGAACACGAAAAATCAACTGTTTCTCTGGATAAACTGTTTCCCAGATATCCTATATTCTTGTAATTTCTGTGCTCAATTAAATATAAAATTAAAATAACATTTAAAAAACAAATAGAATATTCACTATAGAAAAAAATACAAGTGAACAAAAGGAAGACAACACTGAACGAATAATATAAATTTTTTTTGATGCAGAGGAAGGGATGTTTTAATTTAAAATGCTTTCATACTGTCACAACCAAATCTCTTCCTCGTTAACAACNGCCGGCTCTGAGCTGGAGCTGGGCGTGGGCAGGGTGCAGAGGGCCCGGCTCTCCTGGCTGAGACGGGACGGAACGTGGACCCTGGATGCAGGCTTGGCGTCCGCCCTGGAGGGGACCGCCGCTCCTGTGAGCCTCGGCACCGTCCTCCGTCCCTGGTTCAGCGCATGCGTCCTGCCCGCTGCGAGCTGCACGCTCATGTCGTCGCATGCTCCACGGCGTGTCTGCAGCTCCATCCTCCACCCACAGCTCGGGCTTCAGCTGCTGCCTCCCTCCTGTCTCATCTGGACTGCCTGTAAAATGAGCGTGGTGTTCTCTGGTTTCTGAGTAACTGCTCCCCTTGGGTTTCCTTCCAGAACTTGGTTGGGTTCCTTTCCTCTCTCCTTCCAGTCTAATGAGCTATAATTTAAACACACACGGGGTGCGCAAGGCATGTACAGAACGACCAGACACACACATCCTGAAATGATGACTACAATAATTATGGTAAACACCCATCATTTCAAATAGATACAAAATTAAAGAAATCGAATTGTTTCCTTGTGATAAGAACTCTTAGGATTTGCTCTAAGAACTTTCCTATATAACACAGTGTTAATTATATCTATCACATTGTAAATCACATCGCTGGTACTTACTTATCTTGTAACTGGAAGCTTGTACATTTGACAGCCTTCATCCAATTCTGCTTCCTCTCACCTCCCGCCTCTGGTAACCACAAATCTCATCTTTTTCCACAACTTTGTTGGTTTTTGGAGTAGTGTTTACCTTCAACGCTATGTAAGTTCTTGTTACACAACATGGTTGTTCAATATTTCTGAACGTTTCAGAACCATGGCCAGGATGTCTGGCTGCCACGTGTCACTGTGCGAAGATGGTAGGTAGTTCCTGACTTCATCTCATCCCGAGACCCTTCCTTCGTGCCTGGAAGCTCGGCCCCTAGGCTCCCGCACCCATCTCTGTCCTCGCCTCTGGCAGCCTGGCCTCTGTTTCTAGGACGCTGCTGCTGCTGCTGCTGCGTTCTGTCCACTGGTTCTTTTTAGAGCCCCTTGCTCTTGTTTCGTGCTGTTCTTCCTCACTGGCATTTACGGTGTTTAAATCTACAACTGTCTTCCTGAGTCGCGTCACCGTGCGTCATCACAGTGGTGACCTTGGCCTCCTGGGCTTGGTGATGGTTCATCCAGAGCTGAGCCCCACGGGGACGTCTCCTCTGGGGCTTGCATGTGGTCTATCTGAGTCGTTTTGCCTCCATGAGGTGGAGACCTCAGGGCTTCATCCGCGTCTCATCAGCTTTTCATCCTGTTCATGTTGAGGACTCCCTGTGTCCCCTGGGCGTGGGGAACAAGCCCCAGCCTCTCAGGCAGGGCACCCATCTTCTTCAGGCTGGAGGGCGGGGCCAGCCTTTCTCCAGACTTCTCCATGGTCTCGAGGCAGAGGCATACCACAGCCGGCTCCTGTGGACTTGCAGGAGCAGACTTAAATTTTTGGGAATGTTACAAGCTGGTTGTTAAATACAGCCACAGTTAAAATCAAATTATGTTAACTGACACATTAGATGAAGACATAGCTGATAAACACTCAAAACGCATCCCTTCCTGTTTGGACGGCACTTCCCTCTCGCAACTCTAGCAGCTGTCTTCGCAGTTCACCGAGTGAGCCGGCACTAACACCGTTCCTGGCGGGTGTGTTTGCGGCCCAGAAATCAGCAAGTCTGGCCAATCAAGACTTTACTGTTGTCTGAGGGATTGCCTAGACCTTAAGCACGGGCTGGGGATGACACTGCGAACGCGGATTAAACTCAAACGCATGTGGCGTCTGCAGGTGAGAATCTGAAGAGCATGCAGACACACGGACACGGTCCTCCAGGCCGCGAGACCATGACCCAGCTCCACAGAGCTGGCCCGCGGGTGAGCATGTCCCCGCCGCCTTGCCAGGCTGCGTGACAGCGGCCGCCAGTGTGCACGGGGGAGCTGCCGACGAGAGACTCCCAGGGCGATGAAGCCGGTTCCTGCGAGCCCGTCAGCTCGGGGGTGCCGATGGCAGGGTGGCTGGCCGTGTGCAGCCCCAGCCCCCTGCTCTGGCCCCACGTGGACCCGTGGACGTGGCCCCCAGCCCGCGGGCACGCCCTCTGTCTGCATCCTGTCTGTCTTCAGAGCTGGCTCTGCACGACATTCTCAGAGTCCATCCTGCTCAGCACCCCTGAGCACCCTGGAGAGAGGGGCCTCTTTAGGCCCCACGCAGACTCGCATGCCCGTGTCTTGAGACGTGCCACCTGTTGTCAAGTGCGCGTGTATGAATGACAGCGACTCCCAGCACACGGATAGCAGAAGTGTGCCAGACCGGGGGCAGGACCCTGATGAGAAGCAAGCTCAGGGAAGGAGGAGCCCGCAGGGGCGGAGCCTGTGGAGCAGAGCTGGATGCCCCGCAGCTGAGGTGGGGGGGCACTGATTTCCCGAGAAAGGAACACCCGGGTCTGCTCTGGCAGCACAGACCCCCGTGTCTCACCACCGCCCACGGAGACCGCACAGGCGAGAGTGGGGCAGCGGGTCGCGGTGGCAGGGCCGTCCCGGCTGGGTCTCACTGCTCCCAGGGCGTCCCCGGGCTGAGAGGCTCCTGGGGTGGCTCGTGTCTCTGTGAGATGGGGAGCCGCCCTCCCCTGTGGGCAGCAAAGCTGGGCCACCGCTCCCGGACGCTCCCTGGGCAGACACACGCAGCGGAGAGGGGGCAGGGACACCAGAGGTGGAGCAGGCCCCAACGCTCGCCCGAGACGTTCACCTCTTTTTAACGGATAGACGCGCAGCTGCGCGACATCTGGCCCCTGTACACACCCAGCTCCGCAAATAAAACGAGCGCAGTGTGGAGCTCCGTGGAAGCACAGAGCTTGTTCTGGCATCTAAACGCCCACGGCTTCAGGAAACAGGATGGATGGGACACCCAAAAAAGAGCCCCAAACTGCTCTCTCATCCAAATAAAGACCACTCAGATGTGAAATCAGAAGTTTAATCAGACACAATTAAATGTATTTGTATATCTCACACTGAAGAAACATAAAGTGTTAGGAATTACAAGTAGGAATATGCTTCCTATGTTCAGATAAACTAGTTTCCATTAATTGTTTAGATTCCCGGTAGAGAAACAGCTTTGGGAAGGAAATGGCCGACATGTTGAAGCAGATACACACGACAACACCATTTAGAGACACAAACGGTATTTTGGCATGTTTCTCCCCATCGGGTCGGCCACCTCCCCTATCCCGCTCTTTGAGGCGTGGCATCTGTTTAAGAACGGACGGTGTGCCACACAGGAAGGAGAGGGCCCAGGGTCACCGGAGCGTCTTACTCCCTAAAACGAGGCCAGCGCCACACAGAGCGGCCTGCGCAGCCCCCTCCGCGTGAAACTGTCCTCAGTCCAGCGAAGCGCACTCTTCTGTTTTGGGGTGGGGGCGGTAACCTGGTGCCCAAGTGCTATTTTGGCAAATCTGAAGGATCGCTAGACGCGTGTCTGTGTGACATCAGATGGGGATCTGCCCGAGAGGCCAGGAGCCTGAGCCCCGGGAGGGGCCCGGCCGCCACTGCGAACCAGATGCCTGGATCCCATGCAGGCAGGAAGCAGACAACAGCAGGCCTCCCTGCCCTCCCCAGGGTGCGGGCCTTCCTGGTCCTCTCCGATGCCGGCAGGGCCCAGGCCTTCCTGGGGAGGGCACAACACAGGCCTACTCCCCATTTTCATTACTCCTCAGGGAAGCATTTAGCTGCATCTGAGTGAAATCCAGTATTTCTGCCTGGGCAATCCCATGGACAGAGGAGCCTGGTGGGCTACAGTCCACGGGGTCGCAAGGAGTTGGACACGACTGAAGTGACAGACACACGTGTAAACCCCTATTTGTAGCTAAAAGCCGTGTCTGGAGGTTGGGGCTCCGCCAGGGCCTTGCCAAGTGTCCCTGTCTGCTGGCCTGGAAGGAGGCACTCTGGGTGGGAAAGCGTTTGCCCCAGGGGCCCCCTGGCTGTCCTGGGAGAGTGGAAGTTTGGGAGGGGCTGTCACTGTCCCCCAACAGTGCTTGGGGGAGGGCGTACAGCAGCCCAGATCGGATGAGGAGCTGGCAGGATTGTGTTTTATGATCTGCCCCAAAGCTGCAGACTGTCGCCGCCACGTCCACCTAACTCCCGAGGAAGCCGGCGGCTTCTCCGGGGGGTACACAGTCATAAGGACAAACGCCAAGTGTGTCTTCCACTAGGGCCCCGCCCTGCATGGCTGACCCTCCAGAGAGTGACGGGTCACAAGCCAGCCCTCTTCTGGGGGCCACACTGATGGTGCTGTCCATACGACATGATTGGCAATTAAGAACATGGATGTGTGTTTTAAGGAAAAATAAAGTTTTTTCAAGAAATCGAAAATAGAAGAACTGATTGCCCCCCATCATTGCATCTGCCCACAGATCTCCCTTCATCATTATGTGGCTGAACAGAAACACACATTCTAGCTGCTAGAGTCTTAGGGACTAGGTCACTAGGCAGCCGCAGGAGGAGAGGCGGCCGCGACGTTCCGTGGTCGCTGACGGGGCCCCGGTCGTGGGCACCTCCGGCCTCACTGGGGAAAGGCTTTGAGGATGGCGTTCACCTCCTCGGCCACGGCCGTCAGGGCAAACTCGAACTGCTCCTGGAGGGACAGAGGAGGGAGACGTGAGCGGGGCCCCTTCTGCTGCAGCCGTGGGCTCCGTGTGCCATCCTGCGGCGAGAAGCTGTTTAGGGAGGACGGAGAAGAGCTGCAGAATCCCGGGGGAAGCGGGCGGGGCGCGGGTTTGTGGGAGGAGACCCGGAACAGACGGCTGCACATCTCGTGTTCATCTCCGCTCCTGTCGCTGGAGAAGCTGGGGTGGACGCGAGAGCGGGACAGTGGCTGCTGCAGCCTCTGTGTGCCCCTCCCCCGCTCCTCCTGACCCCAGCCCCAGCATGGCCCCCAGGGGCGGGGCTGGACGCAGCCCCCTGTCCTTCTGAGACTCACCAGAAACCGTCACAGTCACGACCCCTCGGGGTTCCCTGGCCTCAGAATGGGAAGGGTGGTACTCGTGCTCTTTGAAAATCCGCCCACCATCTGGCTCAATCTGACTCACTTCCGTTTGCCAAGAAACCTCGTCTCACCATCAACTGTGCCAGCTTAGGCATGCGTGTGCCCACGGACACCAGTGCACCTGGGACGGGACACGCTTCTCGTGCAGGTGAAACCTGCAGGACTACTGAGTAGAAAGTAGGGGCGAGTCCCGGGTGTCAGAACCGTCTGCTCCTCCAGAAACGGGGGCTCGGCAGACAGAGGACAAGCCCACCTGTCCGGCAGGCTTCCCGGGCCCACAACCTGCTCCCAACTTGGCATGAAACACTCGGAGCAGTGTACCCAGTACTTCCCCATCACACCAAAGAAATTACAAAAGAATAAGCTATGCAGAGACTCCCTTAACAGCAGTTAAGGAGTTCTGATGGAGGAAAGCCTACCAATGGCTTAGATACTTGGTAACTCCAGTCATTGACAGACTTGAGTCCAAGGCCAGAAAGAGCGGTAAGTGTCCACTTGGAGTAGCCGGTACATAATAGAAACCTATGTGCCGTTCTGCGCTCAGTCGCTCAGTCGTGTCCGGCTCTTTGCAACCCCAGGGACTGTAGCCCGTCAGGCTCCTCTGTCCGTGGGATTCTCCAGGCAAGGATACTGGAGTGGGTAAACATTCCCTTCTCCAGGGGACCTTCCTGATCCAGGAATCAGACCCGGGTCTCCTGCACTGCAGGCAGATTCTTTACCGCCGCAGCCACTAGGGACGACCTGCCAGGTTCTAGCTCAGAGCCTCTGCTGGTGGCCACGAGCCGCCCGAAGCACGGTGGGCTCTCCGGGGACGAGCCTCCAGGCCCACGCGCAGCGGCCGCCTTGGGGCTGGGTCCTGGACAGAGAGCCAACCCTGGATTTCTGGATGAGTAGGCCACCACCCATGGCACAGGGAGCCCAGCAGGACTGCCCCGCCAGGGCCACTGGGATGGCAGGCAGGCGTGGGCAGGGCCCGGCTCTCCCAGGGCCCGTCAACTGCCCGTGGAGGAACAGCGAGCCCCAGCCCCGGCCGCCAGGCATGTCCTCCGGCCCTACCGGGAACGGTTTCCCAGCTCTACACGAAGGAGCTGAGTTGGTTTTGCCTCCATGCTCAGGGCTGACTTTGACCACGTGGAACCAGCCACAGGGGCCCATGAAGCTGTTCTGAGAAATGACCTTTGGGGTCAAAGTGTGCTTGCCATGCTTACTAGGTGCTGGGCTCCTTCCCGCCCAGCAGAGAG
>SJYQ01021762.1:73643-106453 GCA_006410935.1 Redunca redunca
CGCATCTCCCCCCTCCCCTCCTCCTGCTCTAGTTCATTTGACTTTTGCTGTTGTGGCGTGCCTGGACTCCGCACTGAAAGCTTTGAGTTTAGCAGTTTACACACTGAGCTTCCTACAGTCTAGACATCACACTGGAATGTACTATTGCCATGACATCTCAAAGCAGCACCCTAAAGACTTTTCTTCATCTGCCAGTTTTGTAAGGACACCTACATTTTGGAGAAACCTCAACTGTGTCCAGGACAAATTTTCCCACTTTTATAAGCCTGATTTTATGTAGAACGACCCTGTTGTGCAGATTCTAGATCAGAGTTTATGCAAGTTAACAAGAAGCGTAGATTAGGATTTTGTACCCAAGTCCTAAATCAAAACAGAGCACAGTTTAATATTCACTGTGTAAGCCTGAAATTTCTCGTAAGTCAGTGAGACATAAACATGTTTACAAAACACATCCAAGTTCTTAGGAAAATCTTCCTAAGTGAGGGAAAGCAGACACAGCCTTGGTTAACCGGGAGGAACAGTGTGCGAGTGGGCGTGTGAGACGGGCTGTGAGTGTGAGTTTACACAATTTAAGACGGAAAATAAAATTCTGAAAAGGATGACGGTGGAGAAAAACCTCTTACTTCATACCGGAAATGGGAAAATGTCACATTTCTCTGCTAAGGCTTGTCCGCTCAGCACAGAGATAGCTGAACGTGGACCTTCAATCAGCGGGTCCTTTTGCTGTGACAGCCTGGGAAGGTGTGGGGCTGGGAGGAAGCCCAGGGTGGCGTCTGACGGAGGAGCTAAGGGGTATTCCAGCATCACGTACAATGATGCTGATGCCCAGATATCAGAGCTGGGCTGAGCTCCCACTTATGCTGTGGACTGAACAGAACAGGTGCCTCTAAGGGAGGCTCCACCCTCCTGACCAGCAGGAGGGCAGGCGGGCCTGGCCGTGCAGTCCCGGTAAGACGGGCCTGGAGGTGGCCACGCCTGGGCCCAGCCCTCCAGCTGGGGGTGAGGACCCAGGCCCACAGGCTGCTCCCCGGGGCCGTGTCATCGCCACTGCTCCAGCGGCTCCCTGCTCGGGCTGGCAGCTGGGCAAAGGCTTGGGGCAGAGGGAATGCGGATGGCTCAGAGCTGAGGGTGCACGGGCGAGGGGCCCCCGGAAAGTGCTCTGCCCCTGAGGATGAAAGGGATCGGAAAACAGACCCGCCTGCTCCTCCTCCTAAACCTCCCTTTCCCGACTCAGGTTGTCAAGGCAACGGGAGATTCAGCTCCGACAAAACAGATGCCAGACCCCGAGGACGTGCCTCAAGTGTGAGCGGCGGGGAGCCCGCCAGCCCCATACAGGTCGTGTGTGTGCGTGTGCACAGGCATGTGTCCAGGCGTGATGCACGCACTCTGTGTTGTGTGTGCAGAGCTGGGAGCTGGGGCAGCTTGCTGCTACAGGCCCAGTGCCTTCAGAGGGCAAGTCACCCTGGACGCTTCTCAGGATCCGTATCTTTAATGTGTGGACCACCTCGGCTTGGCCCCTCCCATTATATTTCCTGCCTGAAGGTCCTGCCTGTGTTTCTAAAGCCTAAACCCAACCTTTGGTCAGTCACCCAGTTTTGCTCATTTTTTTTTTCTGATGGGACCAAGCACAAATGGGTCCATTAAAGGAGAAATAAACATAACAAGCAGGCAGTCTTCTTTGAACTCTGCTGGTTTGGCCGAGAACCACACAAGGAGTCGGCAGACCAGGGGAGCTTCCTGTACGTCCGGTCAGGCCGCCCTTTGGCAGAACGCAGTGATCACTGGCTAAGAATCGTCACTGAGACGCGGGTTCCTGGCTGCGCTGGCCTCCCCGTGCCCGCAGTCCCGGCCTCTCCTGTGGCACCGGTCTGAAGTGTCATTCTCGCATGCGTGTTGTGCCTGGCTGCCTTGTGGGGGGCCCCCAGGGAGGTCTCACTGCAGTCTGACACCCACGCCAGCCCCTGTGCTAACCCTACTTGTTGACAGCCATGAGCAACCGAGGAGGCGAGCAGTGAGGTCCGGGGTGCCGCTGCGGTGCAGAAGTTTATCACAGAGAACCAGGCACTTGTGTTATTACCACACAGAACATCGCAAAGGGCAAAGCAGAAGCAGCACAGAGTCCACACAGCGTCCATCTGGTCGACCCGAGACAGAGCCACGGGTTACTCGTGGAGAGGAGCAACGCACGGGTGTCTGGCTTACTTTACTGGAGCAAATCGTCAGTCAGCAAGAGGCCAAACACTGAGAAAAGTGGCTACCGCGCTCGCTGCAACAGGAGGAATTCGCCGAGAGAGAGCGGTTAGTGATACAAACCGACCCGCGGGTCGCGGCGTGAGAGGGAGCCGCCGTGCAGCCACCGCAAGCCAAGGCCAGAGGGCAGAGGCCCGGAGAGGGGCCTCCCGCACCGTCCCTGCAGCGCAATCACAGTTTCCAATGATCACTTTTGTGACTATGCAACTGGGCTCATATTACTAGCTGCAACATCACAAAAATGACACCGGCCACCGCTAAGTAGCTGGCAAGTAAGGGCTGTCCGTTTCTACAGAGAGCAGCATCAGTGAGCGTCAGTGCACACAGCCGGGAGAGAGACAGAGAGTTCTTCTAGAGCAAAGCCCTCGCACGTGAGGCTGATTATCTCTTAGCGCAGCACTTTCTCTTTAAAGTGTAAATGTGCTCCCTCTGGGCGCCAGAAATATTTAATTACACATCTCGGTCTCTGATGAAGGCGCTGGGCCAGAGAGGGAATGAGCTGGGCCTATTGTTCAGAGGGGGCCATGCGGCCCGCTGCCCCGCGGTGACCAGCGTCTTCCCAGCCGTCTCCCCTGCTGGACAGAATCACACAGCAGCGACCGCGTGTGAGCACCACGTGCCCCGAGGATGTGACTGGACCAAGGCCTGGGGCCACGTGAGCAGCCCCTACCGGGCGGCATTCTCCAGCGAGATGGGCCCCTACGCGTCTCATTTCCCGAAACCTCCTCGGGCCCTGTCTCCTGGGACTCTGGAGAGGGGGAAGCGGAGGAACCTGATCTGTCTTCCTGACAGACTGCACACACAGAGGGTGGGTTGTGGATTGTCCGACTCCACACACGGACGTGGAGCTAGAAACACGCCCACATGCACACATGAGCAAGTACACCGGTCGGAGCGCAGGGTGGCCGTCTGTGCAGCTGCACCCGTTCTGCCAGAACTGACTGCTTTCCGAAGATTCTATCAGGAAATGCGCTCGAAGCAAGGTTTTTAGAAATAAATTTGTATTAAGAAAATGTGAAAAATGACCAGGCAATTGGGATGGGTGGGGGCAGGGGGCACTTCTGGGTGTGTGCCATGCGCCCCCTGCCTCCCTGGGGACGGACTGAGGGTGACGGGTGTGACGCCAAGCAAGTGTCTCTCTGGGAGCTGTTTCACCTGCTATTTGATACAAAGGATTATCCAGTAAAAAAAAGAAAACAAACCCTGTTTTGTTTTTCCAAAGTGGACTAAAAGGAAGAGAAGTTGTACCAAGGTGATCTTCAGAATCTGTGCCCCAAGTTCAGGAAACCCAGCTTTACGCTCGAAACCCCACCTGGGCGACAACAGCAGCTGCCATTCTGGCCTCCCAGGAGTCACGTGTCTGTGAACCGTTCAGACACAAGTCAGTTTCTGATCACGTGCAATTCAAGTGCGTTAAAGCGTGTTTTGTCTTGACTCTCCAACTTCTTGTTTTGAAGATTTATTGGAAGCCTACTTCCAATCAGTTACAGGTAAGGGAGGTTCCAGGGAGCGTAGAGTATGGTTCTGGGTAGCCCTCAACATCTTCATTTTCTTTCTAGATGTTTAAAACAGTCAGTTTCGAAACTGCACCACGGATACAGGGTTATGCGTGACCCCAAGCCAGGTGTTTATCCAAGGTCACCCATTAGCTAGTCATCTGGGCCTCATTCTCGCCACGATCTCTAAGCAGCCAAGTAGCCAAAACTCTGGGCTGTATTCATCCATACCTTGTCAAATACGAACCCCAGGAATTCTCCCCCACGTGAAGAATCTTATTGATAACCATGACCACATTTCCACAATTCCAAGATACCCAGCCCCCCCAGCATCTAACACCTCTAAAGCTACAGATGCCTCACAACCAACATGTGAGTTCCCACAATCTCCCTCCTCTCCACTGCAGATAACACGGATGTACCTGTGACATACAAGCGTAAGACAGACGGCACGCCTTACAGCAAACAGCCCCTCGGACCCAGACGTCCCCTCTCTCTGGGGGCAGCCCGAGCGCGCTACCCTGCTGGCGGGCCTCGGGTCTTACCTGCGGAAATCCAGGAGGGACCTGGTGGAGGAAGGCACCCCCTGGTCATACCAGCTCAGGAAGTGGAACTGAGTCACCGTTCGGGTCTCGCTCGTCTGCAGGTTCTTCAGGTAGAAGCTTCTCACGAGGAAATCCTCGCACCAGACATGCTCAGAGACCAGATGCACCTGGGGGGGAGCGGGCAGGGTGCGGGGGGCAGAGAGCACGTCGGCTGGGGGCCCGGCTCCCCGAGCGTGGAGCCACTTTGTGGGGAGAGGGCTGGGGACCCTGAGGGCAGACTGCACGTGGCAGGTGGGGGGCCTGTCCAGCTTTCCAAGTTCAACACGGTTTACGCAAAAGCTCACTTTGTGCTTTTTTCCCTACGTGTCACTCAGGGGCAAAATAGTCAAATTATTGGGAAAAAATGCATTACAATAGGAACGAGTACACTTTTTGTCTTTTCCAAGCCATATAAACCTCCAAGAAAAATCACCAGAAAAAAATTATACTTTGGGACAAAAACTCAAGCGGGGTTCTATTCTCAATGGCCTTTCATAAGAGAGGCCCCAACCAACTGCAGAAAGACGAACCTGCAAGGTTCGTATAGACGCTGCCAGGCCCTGAGTGCTGGGAGCCCAGGGCGGGGACCCCAAAACCATGACCAGCTTAGAGGGGAACATCCAGGCGTCCGCGGGGAGCCCTCCCGAGGGACTCTGGCGCTCTGGCGAATTTCAATAGGAAGCAACGTCGAGGGGCACACTCTGGTGTTGGTTTACCTGCCCAAGGCTATTTACTTCCTTCTTGATGTGGGCAGAAAGCCAGCCAAGGAAGCGAGCTGGCCAGCAGGGGACCCGCGAATCAAAAGGCCGAGTGGGCGCTATGGACACAGGGCCCGGGAAGCAGCGGGAGCCGGGGCAGGCGGGCCGCGAAGAACTAGGCTCAACAGGGGCTGCTTCCTGAAAACAGGCCCCTGTGCGTCCTTTCTTGGGTGCTTTCTGTCCGAATTTGGATTCATGGAATTTAAAAACGGAGCCTCGCCCTTTCCGGCAGAGCTCCCACGGCGTGGCTGTCTGCAGGGTCTGCTGGCCGCAGGGCTGGGCAAGCCTCCTGGGGCTCCCAGGGAGGGCGGCCCGGTGTCTGCCCAGGACGGGCCCGCCCACAGCTGCCGCGGCCCCCGCCCACGGCCCGCCGGGCGCCCTGGGAAGTACCTCGTAGATGTGGCAGAGGTTGGAGCCCTCGTCGGGCCAGTAGCGGCAGCACTGCCGGACGCCATTCTCCGAGAGGGGGGTCAGCATGACGACGACCACGCAGCCGCTCTCCCACACCATCTGTGGACCGAGAGGCGGTGAGGCGCCGAGCCCCGCCGCGCGCGGAGTCAGCGCCCCAGACACACGGCTCACGCGGCCCCGTCCCCAGGAAACGGGTTCCTTAGGCAGTGAGGTCTGCCTCTGCAGCTGAGTGCCCGGGCCCACAGTCTGCACGTTCCAGGAGACATTGCAAACAGGGCGTAGTAAGCCCGTTCCAGGCCTTAACACCCCCTGGGCTCCCATGCTCCGCTCAGCCACGGGTCCTCCCTGCTGGTCTCTGACGCACCACAAACAGGCCACTGGGCATCGGGTGCTGGGCCCAAGCGGGCAGCCTGCCGGCTCAGACACGCCGCTATTCCGGGGGACACGGGGGGAAATCACGGGCACGTCTGTGTGCTCGTCACCACCGTGGGCCCAGAGCAGTGGTCTGCTTTGTGGAGCTGCCAACCCACCCGAAGCTGACTCTGGAAGATGCCTGCCCACGTGCGTTACAGAGAGTGCGCGCCCACTTCTACCAAAATACAGCAGCTCTGCCCAAAGGAGAGGGCATCCTGAACTGACGGTCATCCGCCGCAGCCCTACTCTAGCTCCAGGATGTGCAAGCAAACGGACCCACATTTGAACACCAGACCCGTGAAGACACCGAGGCCCTCGAACGCGACTCCTTTTCAGACACGTGTCATAGCTGGCGGCAGTGGCCTTGGCGCTCAGCCGCTCAATGCACTGATTCTAAGGGACCCCCGAGCAGCCTGAGGACCTGCTGGCACGTTAAGTGCAGGGACACAGTCTCCGCGCTCCCTGTGCTGGGTTACGCTGACTTCTCAGAAGTCTTTAGAAACAACTGCATCTAGATGTGAAGTTGGTACCGGAGATTCCATTTCTTTAAAGCATAGACTTAACAATCTGATTAAGATCTTGTAGTTTATAAAATCCACATAACTCGGATATAAAATGCTTTCTCTTCATGTTCTTGGTACTGAGTTCCCCTTTAAATTATATTCTGAAAATCAGATGTGTGCACGATGCCGTCTCTTTTAATACTGGTTCACCCCCACCCCTGTGATAGAAACAGCTAAGATTCTTAAGGCCCCTCATGGTGTATCATCTGCGGTGGAATTTAATGGAACTTGCTGCAATGTTTACAAAAAAGCCCACACAAATATGAATTACACTCAAGCCCACAAGCTTCCCTCTTCTTCAGTGCAAATAACAATTCAAGGTGGACGCCCTGCCCAGACTGGCCCTAATCGGTCCTTCTCGCACGCCGTGGTTTAATGCGCCTGGAGAAGGTACAGAAGCTCACTGAAGCCATTAGGAAAATGAGGAGAAACACAGGTTTTATGAGTGTAATAAAAATACGATGATCCGGGCCATAAACTAATCACCGAGGCTCTGCTGAACCCCCGAGTGTGGAGTCAGGAAGCCCTCCCCACCGGGGTTCCTTCCGTCTGGGGACGCTCGGGCCTCTCTGAAGGTGTGGTTGAGAGTGAATCCAAATGAAACAATTTAGACCAACAACTCCAAAAGCACCGCAGGGGATAATACTTCTTTTTAGGTCACTGTGCGGAAGCAGAGAGGGACTGACTAAATCGAAGCTGTCTCACCCACTCGGGCACCCACTCCCTGCCCACCTCCCACCGTCGTGCCCTGCTCGCAGGGCTGGACTTCAGGGCACACCAGGGAATCCATGGTGGGTTTTGGAGGGAACACAGGGTCTGGTGGAAGTCCTGGTTAAGTAGGGTCCGTTTCTGGATGGGAGATCGCACTCTTTCCGGGTCAGTTTCATAGGGTCGTGCCCGGCAAGAGAAAGGCACGACTTCTGTGCCCAGTCTTTGAGATACCTCCAGCGCTCTCTTCAAGGAAGCAGGCGGCAGCCTGGAGTCCTCCCTGATCCTGCTGTGGTCCCCTGAAGCAGCGGCTTTGCTGAGCCGAAGAGCGGATGGTTGATACAAGAAACGGCACTTTCTACACTTCCCATTTGGTTAGGGCTCAGACAGCACAGTGTCGTCTCCCGGAGCACGTGGCACGTTTACTGGGCACCTAACACAGGTCAGGACACCACAGGCCACGGCGGGGGGAGAGGGATCGCGCTGTAACAGCTTTCACCAGCAAAAAGTGGGTTCCTTCTCCCAAACAGGAGGCAGGCACTGCTGGCCTGGGTCGGATGAAACATGATCTCGGGCGGGGATCCCAAGGACAGGTCCTGGTGCTGTGCTTGGAGGACCACCAGAAATGCCCCCTTCTCCTGAGTGTCTCCTCAGACGCATGGCACTGACCGTGGAAGGCCACCCTGAACGCACGCTGTCACCTGGCATCTGGTGGCGGGCAGCGACAGAGACCCGGTGGCAACAGTCACTGCTTCACCAGCGGGCGTGTCAGCGGAGTCGGGGCGGCGGCGCAGAGGTCCTGGACTGCGCTCAGACGCTCAGCTGTGTTCGACTCTGTGTGACCCCATGGACTGTAGCCCACCAGGCCCCTCTGTCCATGGGATTCTCCAGGCAAGAATACCGGAGCGGCCTGCCGTTCCCTTCCGCAGGGGATCTCCCCGACCCAGGGACTGAGTCCACCTCTCTTACGTCTCCTGCACGGCAGGCAGGCTCTTAACCAGTAGCACCGCCTCGGGGGTCCTGGGCTGTCGTAAAACACACCGGGACAGCCCGCACCCCCAGCCCCTCTGTGGCACTCAGAGGCCACCCAGGGAAGGGGCACGTGACAGTAACACAGCTGACACCGCCGAGCACGGGGGCCGTCCACGGCCATCAGACCTGGGTGCGCGGAGAGGCTAACACGCAGCAGTCCAGACCTCGGGCGTGTGTGCCGCGGGACACACACTTTGGCATCTGTTTCATTCAAACGAGTAAGCTTCCCAGGCGGATCAGCGGTAAAGAGTCTGCCTGCGGTGCGGAGACGCAGGACAGGGGGGCTCAATCCCTGGGTCGGGAAGGTCCCCTGGAGGAGGAAATGGTGACCCACTCCAGTATTCTGGCCCGGAGACGCCCATGGACAGAGGGGCCTGGTGAGCCACGGTCCACGGGGTCGCAGAGCCAGACACGACTGAGCGACTGAACAGTAACGGCAAGCTTGCCAACTGTTGGCTAAAGAAGAAGCGCCGCGCTGCTCTTGGCTATGGGCTGGCCTTTGTCCCTGAAATGACACGCTGGCGTCTTAAGCCCTGCCACCGAAGACTGTGGCCTGATTGGCAAAGAGGGCCTCTGCAGATGTCACCGGGATAAGAAGACGAGGTTCCGATGCATCAGGGCGGGGCCTAATTGAGCCCAAAGGAGGGAGACGCCAGGTGAACGCAAGGACGGCGCTGAGATGCTGCTGGAACACGTGGCCCCTGCGAGCAGCAGGGAGCCTCGTCTCAGCGCTTCGGGGCCGGGAGAGCAGCCTGCCGGCACCAGGGCTGGATTCGGCCTCTGGAATTGAGAGGGAGCACGCTTCTGCAGCTCTTGGCCGCTCCGCTGACGGAAATCTGTCACAGCAGCGCAGGAAATGAACACACTCACCGAGGCCCAGCCTCTATGCCAGCCCCCGAATCGTCCACAGGAGTCAGGACACGTCTGTTCGAACCTTCTTTTATTCATCGAATTACACCAGACGGAAAGAAACTGTAGATTCTCTTCACCGGAAGTCTTTCTTGAGTACCAAGTGTTTGGCAGAAAAAAACTCCTTTGGAGTGCACAAGGCCTGATTAAAGGCAGGCGGTCCACGCGGACAGGTCAAGCCGGGGCCACCTGCTCTTCGAGGAGCTCCGGTCCCTCCGGGGCACACGTCCCCGCTTCCCCGCGCGTCCTATGAAGCCCCGCACCTTGTTCTGCTCTCGCCTGTGTGGGCGCCGCTTTCTTCCACCAGACTGGCAGCTCCTTGAAGACAGCAGCCCATCTGGCTGCCAGCTCTGCCTCCAAGGCCTCTGGCGCCAGGCTTTATTATAGCTGATGCTTAGCTGAAAACAATACATATTTTAAAAAGAGACCATTTGCCTGCCTCTCTGAAAAGAGAACTCAAAGAAAACGCTATCAAAGGCTCGCCTGGCAGAGTCCTCCCAGGACCTGTTCGGTGCAGACACGTGCCTCCGGAAAGCCCATGTGCTGTTTGCATGCCTGCTGCAGCAGCCGCTACGTGAAGTGGAGACAGCTTTTCTCCAGAGCAGGCCGAGCGTGCCCCTCCATCCCTGACGCACGATTCATTTCCGCTGCCAACTTCTTTTCATAGGTGGAGGAGAGATCAGCTTAAGCCTGGCAGTGAGGATGCTGACAAAGAGGTCTGAGAACACACTTTATGTCAATCAGCTGGAACCACGCACTCTGAAATCGATTAAGGAAGAGAAAGCAGCGGTGTCTGAGCACCTTCTGTAGAGCAGACCCCCGTCCCTGTCCTGCCCTGTCCAGGGAACGGTCGTAAGAGGTGTGCCCTGAAGTCTTCCCAGCCTCGGGCCCGTTTCAGTCACACAGTCACTGTCCCGGAGTCACGCTGTGAGTGGGGCAGGTGGCCATCTGGCCAAATGTGAACGAAGGTGATGAAGTCTTCATTATGTCTTGATGCAGGACTTGTAACACAAACCCACCTGGTTTGTTTCTCTGTAAACAAAGCCGTCAGCATGGGCCTCCTTCGCAGATAAAATCCCGAAGTAATGGGGAAAAGCCAATACTTAATCCTGACCCCCAGGAAGGGCTGAGCAGGGAGGAAGGAGTCTCACAGACATTAAGCTCGGACCCAGGGCTTCCCTCGTGGTCCAGGTTAACAGTCGGCCTGCTGATCGAGGGGACACAGGCTCAGTCCCTGGTCCAGAGGATCCCACATACCACCGGGCCACTGAGCTTGTATACCACAGCTACTGAGCCTGTGCCCTGCAACAAGGGACGTCGCCACAGACAAGCCTGTGCCCCCACACGAGAGAGTGGTCCTTGTTTGTCACAACCAGAGAAAGCCTGAGTGAGGCAACGAAGACCTGGAGCATCCAGAAATAAAGAAGCAAACAAATAATCTTAACAAAAATCTGACCTGAGCTCAAGTCAGTCCCGATGCTGATAAACTGTAGCAGGCCCCTCTGGGTGCTTTCCCACCAGCAGTGTTTGTGCCCAGGCAGGAAGGAGAACCATCTGCATAGAAACACTTGCCCGTTCACTGGAATCCAGCAAGCGTCCTTTTGCAAAGACAGAACGGCCTGCTTCTCTTTGAGCAAAGGCGAGGCGGCTCATGTGTGCCACTCAAGCATTTCCACAGTGAGGCCACGCGCAAACCAAGCTGCCCGTTCACCTGAACCTCATGCAGCTGCCGAGAGGTATCTGTCAGGCACGCGACTGTGTGGGGAGTCGCATGAGCCTGGGCGTGTTGCCACGTAGAAGTGCTCACAGCCCCTGGGCTGTGCTCACGTTTCACATTTAACACACACGTCGGCCTCTTAGGTAAAAGCGCCACTCAGGCTGTCATCGTTTCAAAACCAGGACCTGACGTGGACTCATCAGATCCACTTTTGAGAAGGAGGAGGAGAAAAAAGAAGAAAAAGTCCAAGAAAGAATGAAAACAGAATGATAGGAAGGAGAAAGGAAAGACGGATGAGGGAACTGATATCACACAGGAAAGCAGGGTGTCTTCGGCTGAGGGCCATAAAAACCAAGGCCCAGGCTGTGTTTCTCACGGGAGCCTGAGCTCTGACCCGCGTGCCTGGCGGGAGGACACACGCATAGCTGGGTGCCAGGCGCGCCACGCCCGACCACACAGGGCACGGTTCCCAGACCCCACCTTGATGTAAGATGATCTGACAAAAGTTTCCTTTTATCTATAAAGATTTGTGAATTCATGTGCAGAAAATTCAATCAGAATAAATGTTTGAAGAAAAACATCCTGGAAAATCTAGGGCTTGGGGTTAAAATGCTTCTGATGCTAAAACACAGAAACAAAAGATCAGGTTTTTCTCAGGAAACTCACTGTCCTCAATTCCTGTAGTCCTTTAATTTAATCAGATAATCCTGATTATGTAGCTTATATGCAGAGTACATCATTTGAAATGCCAGGCTGGATGAAGCACAAGATGGAATCAAGACTGCCGGGAGAAATATCGATAACCTCGGATACGCAGATGACACCACCCTTATGGCAGAAAGTGAAGAAGAACTAAAGAGCCTCTTGATGAAAGTGAAAGAGGAGAGTGAAAAAGTTGGCTTAAAGCTCAACATTCAGAAAATGAAGATCATGGCATCTGGTCCCATCACTTCATGGCAAATAGATGGGGAAACAATGGAAATAGTGTCAGACTTTCTTCTCTTGGGCTCCAAAATCACTGCAGATGGTGACTGCAGCCATGAAATTAAAAGATGCTTGCTCCTTGGAAGAAAAGCTATGACAAACCTAAATAGCATATTAAAAAGCAGAGACATTACTTTGCTGACAAAAGTCTGTATAGCTATGGTTTTGTGTATGGATGTGAGACCTGGGCCATCAAGAAGGTTGGGACCCAAAGAATGGATGCTTTCAAGCTGCGTTGCTGGAGAAGACTCTTGAGAGTCCCTTGGACTACAAGGAGATCCAACCAGTCAATCCTAAAGGAAATCAGTCCTGAATATTCATTGGACGGACTGAGGTTAAAGCTGAAGCTCCAATACTTTGGCCACCTGATGCAAAAAGCCGACTAATTGGAAAAGACCCTGATGCTGGTAAAGACTGAAGGCAGGAGGAGAAGGAGGCGACAGAGGATGAGATGGTTGGATGGCATCACTGACTCCATGGACATGAGTTTGAACAAACCCTGGGAGATGGTGAAGGACAGGGAAGCCTGGCGTGCTGTAGTCCATGGGGTTGCAAAGAGCAGACAAGGCTGAGCAGCTGGACAGCCAATTAGATAATGTGCTCTAGAATCAGTCAGTCTGTAAGTTAACAGGGCCCCTGAATCCGTTGCTCCATCCACAGCCTCTTAATATTCCGGAACCGGTACCTCTGCAAGCCCTCCTCCCATCACCCGTTGCCCAGGGCCTGTGTAGGATGGACAGAGGAAGGGACTGTGTGGGCACCACGGGGGACAGGGACTGGGGGCCTCCTCTTACTCTGTGTCCCGCCTCTTAGGACCACCAGAAGCCACGAGTCCTGATGTGACATAGTCTCTGAGCCAGTGGTATGATTTGACTGGCATCCTGCAGACAGGGGGGTGCTGGGTGTCTACAAGGGCCACCTCTGGCTGTGCCAGGCTTGGCTCCTGGGGGCTTGGTGGTACTCACTATAAAGGGGTCACCCTTAGCTGACCTGCCAGAGGTGGGGGCGGGGGCTGCCGCCTTCTGGCTCCCCGTCTGCTGGACCCACCACTGCCCGGGTGCACTGGTCAGTCGTGGAGCTCATCACTGCCGTTCTCGTCATAAGTTCCTGGAGGAAGACGCTTAGGTTCTTGGGACCTCCCACAGCCCTCCACCCGGGTCTCTCCTTGTCCATCCTAAGAGCGGTGACTGATGGGTGCTGAGGAGCTTCAGTTCTTTGGTTAAACCAAGCACCAGTACTTGGAAAAGAAAGTGCATTGCCCCAGTGGAGACTTCTAGAATACGCTTGCAGAAAGTGGGAAACAGGCAGCAGTAGGTGGACTTTTCTTGGTAAAGTGTTAATAAGTGTTCGTACTAACTGGGCACCAGCTGAATTCCAGCTGCCTTCAGCGCCTGTACCTGGGGGTCAAGGCCCAGCTCCCCAGCCTCTGATTGCATCATCTGAAAGGCACCAAAAAGTCTGTCAAGCAGGGAGGGCAAGGCTGGAAATTCTAGAGTGTCTTCCCTGCCCCTCAGCTCCTGGTGAGCGGTGCCGGCCACCAGTCTCAGCCCCGAGAGGCCACGGGCTGAGCTCAGGCCCCGCTCGGCCGACTGCAGGGTCCACATGTGTGGACAGTGCTCACGCGCCTGAACCAGCTGACCGCGCTGTGGTCCAAAAATACAGGGGGGACGGCAGGCAGGGCTCCTTGGACAGTGGCGAGGGGGCTGGTGGACTGGGGGCCGGAGCAACTCTAGGACGGGTGGTGATGCCCGACCGGGCGCTCGGCGCCGGAAGCCTGTGCCTGGGACTCGTCCTCCCTGCTCAGCCCCGAGGCGCTGTTCTCTGAGGAAGCTGCTCCCAGGCTCCCAGTTGCCGGGTGCTCACGTGGGAGCCTGGCCCCCAGCAGGTGGCAGACCTGCCCCCTCCCCGTGCGGAAACCACAGCCCCCTGAGAAGTCCTCACCCCGATCTAGCCTGGCTCTAGCCTTGCACACGTGCACACGTGCACAGCTGGAGGGTGTGGTACACGCCCTCTGTGCCTGGAGAGGACGCACCCTGAGGTCCTCATAGCAGGGGCTGGCCCTGAGCACAGTGTCCCCACCGCCGATGGCCTCTCTCTCCTCTACAGAGACTCACCTGCCCACTCACTGCCCCCTCACTTCACAGCCTATGGGGCAGCAAGAAGCACTGTGGACCACAGGGTCGGGTCTGATCATGGGGTCAAGTGTGATCACAGGGGGCGGGTGGGGTCTGACCTTGGGGATCGGCTTTGATCATGGGAGTTGGGCCTGATCTCAGGGGTCGGGTCTGATCATGGGAGTTGGGCCTGATCACAGAGGTCGGGTCTGATCACAGGGTCGGGCCTGATCACGGGGGTCGGATCTGGTCTCGGGGGTTGGGTCCGATCGTGGGGTCAGGTCTGACTCCTGTGCCGCTGCTGTGGGGACTGGGGGGTCGTGTGGAGCCCTGGGCCTCAGTGCCCTGCTGGATCGGGATCCTGACTTTCTTTTATTCTAGTGAAGTACATGTAACGTAAAAATACCTTCTGATGGGTTTTGAGTATACAGTTCAAGGCATTCAGGA
Source organism: Redunca redunca (assembly GCA_006410935.1). Lineage (NCBI taxonomy): Eukaryota > Metazoa > Chordata > Mammalia > Artiodactyla > Bovidae > Redunca > Redunca redunca. The sequence goes on from SJYQ01021762.1 coordinate 88,031, forward strand.
CATTCACCACCACCACCCCCAGAACCCTCCCACCTCCCCAGACTGAGACTCTGTACCACCAAACACCACTCCCTGGCCCCCGACCGCCAGCCACCTCCCATCTTGCAGGACCGCCTTTGGGGATCACGCACTCGTGACAGCTTCACCGCAGGTCATCGGGTGAGGTCACATCCCTGTGCCTGCCCAGGGTCCGGCATACAGTAAGTGCTCAGTAACTGTAGCCTCCCCTTCATGGACTTGGATGCTGGCTGAGTTCTCTCAGGGCAGGCACTTCAGGCGAAGGGATACCCGGGCTGTCCGCACAGCTCAGAACACATTTCCGCAGGAAGGCTGTGGGTCTTCTGTGCATTTGGTTTTGGAATCAAATTCTTAGAACATGAGGTGTGAATTCAGAGGAAGAATTCCAGTCACTGGAGGGCGAGTGGCGCTGCGTCCTGGCAGAGCCTGAGGGGTGCCGGGTCGGGAGGGAGGGCCTGGCGGGGCGGGAGGCCCTGCCTCGAGGTGACCGCAGTGTGGGCTGCCACTGGGCCACACCCACGACGTAATGATCTGGAAGCGCCACGCCTGCGTGAAGACAGAGCCTCCCCCAGCGCCTCCTCTGGGTGTCGCCCCTCATCCTGGGCCTGCGGGGCCCACCTCATGTGCCCCCTGCTGACGGCCCCGGGCGGCTCCTCTTTGCCGGCCTCCTCTGCCCGCCCGCCCACCCTGCCGTCTGTCTCCAGTCTCCTCCAGTCTCCTGGTCACGATGGTGCCACACTGGGGCTCTGTGTCCGTTTTCCTCCTTGGCATCCTATTGGATGGAATAATGTCCCCCAGATCCACGTCCATGGAGCCTGTGAACGCAGCCTCGTTTGGAAGCCGGTGGAGGAACACCCCACTGTGTTCCCCTCCCGGTCTGGGCTCTGCGCTGCCCATGCCACCCACTCAGCAGGGCCTCTCCTGCAGGACCTCTCACCGCAGACCAGGGCCTCTCACTGCGGACAAACCCCGTGAGATCCTCCGGGGAAGGGCCCAGGGCAGCACCCCAGAGCTCAAGTGAAAGGAAGATGCTTCGACATTTTCTGTTACGGGTGCTGAGTCCCTGTGTCCAACCCTGTCAAAGGCCATGTGCGCTGGGCCTAGCTGCTCAGTCGTGTCCAACAATTTGCAACGCCTTGGACTGCAGCCCACCAGGCTCCTCCGTCCCTGGTATTCTCCAGGCAAGAATCCTGGAGTGGGTGCCATTTCCTTCTCCAGGGGATCTTCCCGGCCACGGATCGAACCACGTCTCCTGCGTCTCGCGCATTGCAGGCAGAGTCTTTACCTGCTGAACTATTGCTGCTGCTAAGTCGCATCAGTCGTGTCCGACTCTGTGCGACCACATAGACGGCAGCCCACCAGGCTCCCCCGTCCCTGGGATTCTCCAGGCAAGAACACTGGAGTGGGTTGCCATTTCCTTCTCCAGTGCCTGAAAGTGAAAAGTGAAAGTGAAGTTGCTCAGTCGTGTCCCACTCCTGGCAACCCCACGGACTGCAGCCCACCAGGCCACTCCGTCCATGGGATTTTCCAGGCAAGAGTACTGGAGTGGGGTGCAATTGCCTTCTCTGCTGAACTATTGGGGAAGCTATAAATCCAGACATGAACTCTCACTCAGAACGTATTGTCTTTCCAACAGAAAACTTCTTATGCTTCAAAGCAAGTTTTATTCTTAAAGGAACTTCCACTTCACCGTGGTTTTTGAGAGGCTCTGTCTTCTGCAAGAAGTTTAAAGGCAGGCGTTCTCCTCCATGCACTTTTTGTAGAGCCAAGGCAGTGAAGGGAACCTGGAATTTTGAGCCTGTGACCTTGGGTGGTTAATAAGGAGCCGTGCTTGCTAGATGCCATTTCTAGGATACACACTCTAGAGGCCAATCCAGCCCGTGTGGCTGTGCTAAGAAGCAGATGCTAAGACACCCTCTGTCTGAGGCCAGCACCTCTCCACTGTGTTCTCTCTGCAACCGGACCCGGAGGCTTGGTGTGGAGACCGCGCCTCTGGCTCAAGGGCATTTGGGGAGACACAGTCAGGGAGGCCCTTTTGCTGCAGAGGGTCTTGGGGGCTGTGATGAGCCGAAAGGCCTGCAACGGCCTGGGAGGGGCAGTGTCCACTGCCGCCTCGAGGGACGCCAGTGTTTCCCGGAGGTTTGGTAAGCTCTGACCGAGGTGTCTCTCATAGTATCTGCACTGCATCTCACCCGAATAATTTTCTCCAGCTGCATCATTCGGAGACGCTTCCTTTCCATTTCAAGAATGCTCCTTAATATCAGACCTCCAGAAATGCTCTAGGACACCCTGTGGTTTACAAATGCTGGCACAATGAATGGCCCCAACAATGGCAACTGCTCAGAACAAGCAGTAAGAAAAATATACCGTCGGCCCCACATACCAACCCATACTGGGGCAGAGTATGAACCGTGAGTCTCGTAGAATGCAAAGTCTAGGAGTCAAAATATACAAACCCCACCACAGGGCCTGCCCCAGGGTAGGTGGTCCACGGATGTAAGTGATGACTGTGTGAGTGTTGACGCGACCTTAGGAACTTGTGCTTCTGTTGGCAAGAGAAGCTTTGCCTACAGGCAGTTGTGACTGGGGCCTGAAGCTGGTAAAAATGAAACCACCCCTCTGAGGCACTCCTACACAAACGTGCTGGGATGGCGGGCTGAGGCCAACTGGAAGACACCGTGACTGTGGAATTCCGCTGGTCCCTTATTCTGCCACACGACTTGGGGTTTTCTGTGTTCTTTCTGTCTGAGCACAGAGCCTGGGGGGCAGCAGGAAGGTGACTGAGCAAACCTTCCATGGAATTCTAGCAGCGCTCCGTAGGCAAGCTGGGATGGGTGGGCTCATGGCTCAGGGGGACAGCTCTGCGTGGGGTGGGGAGGCCCCTTGGGTCCAGGCTGGGGCCAGCTGCCTGGTCCTCCTGGGGTGCACGACCTCTCAGCAGGTGTAACGAGGAGACTCAGCCCTCGGGGCACAGGGAGCAGGGAATGTGGACTCTGCCAACTTCAGCGGGTCCCTCTGGGTTAGAGATGGTGTGGCCACCGGACCCCGAAAGCCTGGCTCTGTGGCCCTTACGCTGCTCCCGCCCATCACCTGCAGACCCAGAGGCCACGCCTCCCTCATCTCGTCCTCAGGGTGCCCTCTGCCAGTCCTGGGACGCCCGTGGGCCCGACTCACACGGTAGGGCCCTGTTTCAACCGCCAGGCAGTGGCGGGACCCCGTGTGCTCCCAGACCTCTGCTGCCTGCTGGACGGTGCACAGGGAAACCGGGGCGCGGAGGCGAGGCCCCGGCCCCCGGCTCTCCTGTCACTGGCCCGTGTCCCCAGCGCCCGGGCCTGATCCGAGTGTGCGGTATTTGCTGATGAAAAGAGACCAGCCTGGCTTCTCAAATGCGTTACTACAGAGAATCCACAAGGAAAGAGACTATAATCTGAGCACCATTTTTTAACCTTCATAAGATTAAAACTATCTATAAGAGACACATCTGACTAAAACGCAATGATTTACGCGTGCGTTATTTCATTATACTTCATAAGATAAAGTGACTGAAGCAGCCTAACGAGCAAAAGTCTAAAGGTTTAATATCTCAAAGGGAATTTTTCATACTCAAGTTTTGGAAAAGAAGGTCGATCATAAAAAATATGAACGAGCTCATATAAATTCTGAAACCAAGGAACATGTGATGAACACCTGTAAACAAGTCTGGATTGGCTTAATTGAATCCAAGGCATTGTTGCTGCTGCTGCTGCTGCTAAGTCGCGTCAGTCATGTCTGACTCTGTGCGACCCCATAGACGGCAGCCCACCAGGCTCCCCCGTCCCTGGGATTCTCCAGGCAAGAACACTGGAGTGGGTTGCCATTTCCTTCTCCAGTGCCTGAAAGTGAAAAGTGAAAGTGAAGTCGCTCAGTCGTGTCCAACTCTTAGCAACCCCATGGACTGTAGCCCATCAGGTTCCTCCATCCAGGGGATTCTCCAGGCAAGAGTACTGGGGTGGGGTGCCTTTGCCTTCTCCGTCCAATGCATTACTCATGACCAATTTATTAAGCTGTTAGACTCAGAACAAAATTTAATTTAAAAAGAGTCACCTGCCAGAAGTCAGCCACAGTCGAGGGCAGGGGTCCTTGGGTGGCGATGTATGCGGGCTTCCTGGGGTCATGGTCCATCTGTGGAGACAAGAGCACAGGAGGAAGATGAACTCGGGAAGGGCAGGGCGGGGGCTTGGGGCCCTGAGTCCTGCGCTGACAGCCCCCAGGCCCGACACACACCACCTCTGTGGAGGCCGGAAACCCCCTGGCCCCGCCAGACCCCTCCTGACCTAACATCCCCCAGGATTCTAGAGGGGCCCGGGGGCCGGTGCCTGGAGTTTAGGGGGGCCCGGGGGCCGGTGCCTGGAGTTTAGGGGGGCCCGGGGGCCGGTGCCTGGAGTTTAGGGGGGCCCGGGGGCCGGTGCCTGGAGTTTAGGGGGGCCCGGGGGCCGGTGCCTGGAGTTTAGGGGGGCCCGGGGGCCGGTGCCTGGAGTTTAGGGGGGCCCGGGGGCCGGTGCCTGGAGTTTAGGGGGGCCCGGGGGCCGGTGCCTGGAGTTTAGGGGGGCCCGGGGGCCGGTGCCTGGAGTTTAGGGGGGCCCGGGGGCCGGTGCCTGGAGTTTAGGGGGGCCCGGGGGCCGGTGCCTGGAGTTTAGGGGGGCCCGGGGGCCGGTGCCTGGAGTTTAGGGGGGCCCGGGGGCCGGTGCCTGGAGTTTAGGGGGGCCCGGGGGCCGGTGCCTGGAGTTTAGGGGGGCCCGGGGGCCGGTGCCTGGAGTTTAGGGGGGCCCGGGGGCCGGTGCCTGGAGTTTAGGGGGGCCTGGGGGCTGGTGCCTGGAGTTTAGGGGGGCCTGGGGACCTGGTGCCTGGATTTTAGGGGGGCCTGGGGACCCTGTGCCTGGAGCTTGCTGAGGGGGCTGAGCGTGCTTCTGACACCTGGAATGGCGGTAAGTGAGCAGCATCAGTGGAGTGGAGGCCAGTGAACCAGAGACCGGACGCCAGAGCATCAGCCAGGTAGGGGCCGTGTGAAGCGGGGCTGAGGGGAGGCAGGGAGGGCGCCCGGGTCACCCACGTGGCGACAAGCCCACGGATGACTGACCGCGGAGGTGTTCCGCTGGCGTGTGTGGCCTGCCTGGGCACCACTGCCACACACGGCTCAAAAGGGACGCGGCCAAGGCTGGCCCTGCGGGCACTGGGCTGGGCAGAGGGCGGGCCTCGCTCGGACCTGGAGGGGCCCAGCAGCAGTGCCTCCTGCCTCCCAGGATGAGGCAGAGCCCCGTGTTGCTGTACTGCTCTGCAGCCGAAAGGGCCCAGCCGGCCGCCCGGGCCCGAGAGCCGGCCCAGCGGGCACTGGCCGGGCACGGGCCCAGGCTTCCAGCAGCTCATTTCATATTCTCTTTCCACCTCGCCAGACAAGCCCCGAAAACAAACAAGCAAAGGAGAACGCAGCGGTGAGCTTCCTGGCTGCCGATCTGCCTGAACGCGGCCTGCTGGCTCCGAGAGAGGAAGTCTGGCTTACAAGACCCTCATTAGAACAGTTAATTCCAAGACTAAGCAGGAAAAAAACGTGAGAACAAAGCCTGGAGCAGCAAATCGGATTAAATCAGACGGTGTTCTGCCTCTCACGCTGGTGTCCCAAGAGGACAAGCGACGGGCCAGGCGAGGTGCCAGCAGGATGTCCTCACTGTCCCCCCTTGGGGACCACAGAGACACCCCCCAGGAGAGAGCAGGTGGGTCTCACCTGGGTGTCAGGCGACCGCTCACTTATCAGACATACAGCTTCCTTTATTCTTTCCATCCAGGGCTGGGTTTTACTCTTTTGACACCAGGGTTTGATGAAAGATTTAAAACTCTCCAAATTTAAAGGTACTTGTTAAGAACTCATTTCCCAACATGGTGAAAACAAGAAAGGTGCAGCCGCGCACGAATCAACGGTGACACGCAAGGGTGTCGGCTGGGGGCCCCGGGCCACCTGAAGGCCCCTCCGAGTCTGGGTTTGAGAAGGGCTCGCGTCCCCTTTAACATGCGTGCTGTGTCGCCTGCCCGTCAGCACTTTCAGAGCCCACGGCTGTCAGTCTGAAAGGACGCCCCCAGTGCGCCTTATAATTATGTGCACCATGAGAGCGGGAAAGAGCACAGGAGAACAGATGTAAGTCACTCCATCAGCACCGCAACGTGATGCTAAGGGGTGGGGTGGGGGGCAGGAAAAAAACGCTTTCTGTGCATCTAATTTAGTGATTCGTAATTAAAACTGGAAATTCACAACAACACACAATACAGGTAAAATTACGTTACTCTTGCTGAAAGCCCCAATTAAAATGTTTCAGTGGGAACGTGCTTGGCAGAAATAAGGAGTTTTGATGTTTAAAATATGCATTTGTTGGGGGTGACAGCTATTTACAGGGACCCTGTCTCTTCCTTGCAAATAGTTCTGCATGAAGAGTATAACCCCACCTCCTTTTCAAATGTGCTTTTTTGCCCAAAGCAATTCAGGGAGCAACGCATTTTAAAATCCTTCGCATGTACAACCCAGCACTTTTAGCTGCTTTCACAGTGAGAAATATGTGATTGAAAGCAAAGATCGGATCAGGGTTTCGGGAGGTAAATAAGGCCTCCTGTGGGGAGAGGTCTCCATGTCACGCCGTGGCCATCGACCCGAGCTGCAGATGGGAGGACGTGGGGTTGGGCGCAGGGGGTGCGCGATGGCCCGTGCCACTCCCCTCGCCCTTGACTGTATCGCGTGGCTGCCGCTCGGAAGGCAGTAAATGATCACAGAGCGGCGACCTGTGCCACCAGCTCAACAGTCACTCAGAAGACAAGTGCCGTCACCTCATCCCGCGCACGTTCTGCTCGTGTAGCAAAGATGAGGCCTGCTCATACACGGCAGCCTCTGTCCAGTTTTGTGCAGCCGTGACTGAAGGAAAGTACAGCAAGCATTTAACGGAACGGCAGAAGTCTCGGCACACTTAAGGCCTGCAGGGCAGGATAGGTGTGGTGACTACAGGAAATCGTCAGTTTCCGGGAACAGGACTCCTCGCGCAGGCACCCTGGCTGCCTCCCCTGCAGGTGGGTGAGGGCGTCTGCACCGGCACTCCTGGTGGGATGAGCGCCGGCTTCCGCTGATGTCAGGGCTGATCGTCCCCCTTCTTCCTCACTTCTTTGTAGCGCACTTTCATCTGTATGATCGCTGTGGTCACACAAAGCACCAGGACTGTGGGCAAAGTCAGGGTCTCTGGCTTCCATCTCAGTGTCTGTAAAGTGGAGTGGGAGGGGCTGGAGAAGTGGGATGTGGTCTCTACAGGTCCTTTAGCTCTGGGATTCTGGAATTTTTTTCAGAAAAAGTAGACCCCCAAAGTTTGGGTTGAGTCTCATGAAGACGCCACCTGGATAACCAACAAGGACCTACTGTGTAGCACAAGGAACTCTGCTCAGTACTCTGTAATAACCTAAATGGGAAAAGAACTTGAAAAAGAATAGATAGAGACATTACTTTACCAACATAAGTCCATCTAGTGAAGGCTGTGGTTTTTCCAGTAGTCATGTATGGATGAGAGAGTTGGCACCGAAGAATTCATGCTTTTGACCTGTGGTGTGGAGAAGACTCTTGAGAGTCCCTTGGACTGCAAGGAGGTCCAACCAGTCAATCCTAAGGGAAATCAGTCCTGAATATTCATTGGAAGGACTGATGCTGAAGCTCCAATACTTTGGCCCCCTGATGCGAAGAGCTGACTCAGCGGAAAAGACCCTGATGCCGGGAAAGATTGAAGGTGGGAGGAGAAGGAGATGACAAAGGATGAGATGGCTGGATGGCATCGCCAATGTAAGGGACATGAGTTTGAGTAGGCTCCAGGAGCTGGTGCTGGACAAGGAAGCCTGGCATGCTGCAGTCTATGGGGTTGCAAGGAGTCGGACACGACTGAGCGACTGAACTGAACTGAGACACATGTATATGCTTACCTGAATCACTTTGCCATACACCTTAAACTAAGACAACGTTATTAATCAACTATTCGCCAATATGAAAAACAGACATAGCCTGAACCAGGGTGCCCGCAAGGTATATCCCAGAGATTTGGTTCCAGCTGTAGAAGGAGAGTTATAATGGAGCGACTAGCTCTAATCTGCTTCAGAAGACGTACCAATATTTCCCTGATGTTCCAAACAAAACTCGTCTTAAAAGGTAAGCCTTCAGTATGTTGAGACCAGGGCACCCATGTTCTGAAGCCTTGAAGACTGACTTGGGGCGAGGCTGCGGGCTGGTGTGCAGGTGAGTGCAACGTTGGTTCTGCCCCTGGACCACTTATACTTGCTTTTCATAACATGCAAAGCAAATGTCACACATGGTTTCTAAAAACTGGACCCTATCAGGCAGAGTTTTCAAGCCACTTTTCCAGATACCAAGTCTTACGGTGAGAGTTTGCTGGGAAACTGTAGTGAAATCAGTGGGAGAGAGTGTGGCCTATGAGCTTGAATTATTTTAATATTCTTACGAGTTGGGATTTAAGAAAAATAATGGATATAAACTATAATTGGGCTTCCCAAGTGGCGCTAGTGGTAAAGAACCCACCTGCCAATGCAGGAGACGTAAGAGATGCGGGTTTGATCCCTGGGTTGGGAAGCTCCCCTGGAGGAGGGCGTGGCAACCGGCTCCAGTATTCTTGCCTGGAGAATCCCACGGACAGAGGAGCCTGCTGGGCTACAGTCCAGGGGGCCGCAAAGAGTCGGACATGACTGAAGTAACTTAGCATGTACGCATACCAACTATAATTATAAATATCTGGATGTTTGCTTATAAATCTGAAAACCAAAGAATTATGCCCCCTATTAGGACAATTTATTGTGATGTTCAGTGCATCTGAGCAGTTATTTTCTGAAGTCAATTTGTACTACATAATTTTGTTAAATGAACTGAGTTTAAAAATTAAACAATTCTCCCCCTTTATTAATAAACAGAGAAGTGAAGAGTAAGTTTATTTTCAAGGGTCCCTGGGATGTTCAGACTTGCCCCTGGAGAGGCGCCGGCGCGCTCTCACAGCAGTGCTGGCACTGTCCCTGGTCCCAAGGGTGGCCCGGCCCGCGCGCGGCCGACGGCTGCTCTCCCCGAGCTCCCGCAGACTCCGGTGGCCAAGCTCGCGTGCGGCGGACGGCTGCTCCCCTAGAAATCCCGCAGACTCCGGTGGCCAAGCTCGCGCGCGGCGGACGGCTGCTCCCCTAGAAATCCCGCAGACTCCGGTGACCCAGCTCGCGCGCGGCGGACGGCTGCTCTCCCCGAGCTCCCGCAGACTCCGGTGGCCAAGCTCGCGCGCGGCGGACGGCTGCTCCCCTAGAAATCCCACAGACTCCGGTGGCCCAGCTCGCGCGCGGCCGATGGCTGCTCCCCTAGAAATCCCGCAGACTCCGGTGACCCAGCTCGCGCGCGGCTGACGGCTGCTCTCCCCGAGCTCCCACAGACTCTGGTGACCTCCGATTTCAAAGCAGAGATGGCACATTATTTAGCACTGATGGCTTCCCTGAACTTTAATGAGGACTAAGTACAAATATGATGGTGTAGTTATTGTAGTGTTGTTCTGCACAGCTGGGGCTTCTCGGGCTCTGATCGTAAGCTGCTCATTCAGCTCTGCCAGGAAGCTCGTTCCCACGGGACCGTCAGTCATTTCAGGGAGAAGAGGAGTTGAGGAGTTCTTCTAATTCATACTCACACCCCAAATATGAACAGAAAGAATCGTGGGGAAAAATAAAAGGAAAACATAAAAAGACACTGAACAGTCATGTCGCTCTCCTGGGCTCACCTTCTGACCCATGCCCCTGCCCCATCTGTGGGCCTGGGAGGCTGTTCTGAATCTCCGCCAACAGGAGAGAGACGGGGAGGGTGTAGGAGTGGGAGCTGGGCAGCTCAGAGAGGAGGGGTGGTGATGTGGCCTCTGGCCCCTTATCCTCCGCCGGCTCCGCCGGTGCTAACTAGCCTGAAGTGGCCCAGACTTCTGAAAGCCAGAAGCCGTTCAAGGGGGAGAGTCGGGCACTCCCACACTGAACTCCCGTCTCTCCGACTTGAAGGAATGTCTCTGGCCTGTTAGGCGTTTGTTCCAAGGAAGGAGCCCAGCAGGACAAAGGCTGCTCCCGCTTCTGCAGCCCATCACTGAGACCCGGCAGGCACAAACCCCAGCCTCATCGGAGGAGACATGGGGAAGTCAATGGGGCTTTCGCTTGGCTTTTTGAATTAAACTGATGGAAAAATACCAAACTCACCAAGGGTGTTTACTGAGAAGACTGACTGAAGGGCCCCAGGGAGGCCTCTGCACACACGGGGCCAACATTAGATATCTACGCGGCCAGAAGCGAAGGCGTGACTCCTCAAATATAGTCCAGAAACACGGGCCTGGGCATGGGCGGGTGCAGACGGGCGCTCACTGCGGATCCCTGCTCCCAGCGCGTGTGTTACACGGAGTGCGGATCCCTGCTCACAGCGCGTGTGTTACACGGAGCTCCCGCCGTCTGGTTGTGAAGTGTCCGGAAGTGGGACCGACCCGCAGGGCGCCGGCGCCGTGATGTTGGGGTGTGTGCAGCAGAGGCACTGAAATGCGCCACCGCGACGACAGTGGGCTGCGGTCGCCGTCCTGCTCGGGGCAGACGGGAGCTGTCTCACCAGGGTCAGCACCGAGGACGGCGGGCACTGTGGCTGGTGGCCCGCACAAGGCTCCCTCAGGAATCAGAGACAGCCCCGCCCCCTCGGCCACGACACTCCCAGAACCTCAGTCGCCAGAGCCCCAGGACGTGCTGCATCCGGCACGCCTGTCTGTGACGCCAACTTGAGAACGTAGTGAGGTGGCCTGAGCCTCCCCGAAGACCAGCGCCAGGACCAAGGGGACACAGCCCACACCCACTCCCCACACTGCTGCGGGTCCAGGTGGTGCCCACGCGGCATTCTGAGTGTAGACAGCGGGCTCATCTCACCACCTGCCACCTACACTCACCCCAGCCCTCAGGCCCACCTTCCAGCCCCTCTTCCCCTTGTGTTTGGGGGGTGCTCCGGAGTTTCCTTCTAAGCCCCCCCACCGCTGGGTGCAGGGCAGGAAGCAGTGGGAATAGTGGCTGTGGCTGGCGGTGTGGGGGGACTCTCCAGAAGCCAGGAATGCCTGCTGGCCACAGGGTGTCCAGGACAGAGACCCTCCCCCAGCCCCCCATCTGATACCAGTTGCTCAGGGAGGCATGGCTGCGGCCCCCCCACCCCCCCCAGGAAGTGAAGACCCTGCCCGTTGGAAAAACCAGAGGAAGCCAACCTGGTTTCCACCACCTCCAGGCCCTCCATCACTCAACACGCACCAGGTTTGGGTCTGTTTTTTCCTGTTTCCCCCAGGTGAGGAATAAGGATTTCCCCAGAGTCATGGGCTCCCGCAGCACCTTCGCAGGACGCTGTTGCTATGGGGTGACCAGGCCCTGCGCCCTGCACCATGCCCCCGCTGCCCCGGACGCTGGGGACAAGGGCCGTCGAGAGCAGGCCGGGGTGGCGCACCAGCCCTGGCACCTGACAGGGGCTAGTAACCTGGTGGAGGTAGTTACAGGGTGGAGGCTCGTTACCAGGTGGAGACTAGTTACCAGCGGAGGCTAGTTACCAGTGGAGGCTAGTTACCGGGTGAAGACTAGCTATCAGGTGGAGACTAGTTACCAGCAGAGGCTAGTTACCAGTGGAGGCTAGTTATCAGGTGGAGACTAGTTACCAGTGGAGGCTAGTTACCAGGTGAAGACTAGCTATGAGGTAGAGACTAGTTACCAGGTAGAGACTAGTTCCAGGGTAGATGCTAGTTACTAGGTGGAGGCTAGTTACCAGTGGAGGCTAGTTATCAGATGGAGACTAGTTTCAGGGTGGATGCTAGTTACCAGGTGAAGGATAGTTACTTAGTAGAGGCTAGTTACCAGGTAGAGACTAGTTACAGGGGCTAGTTACCAGGTGGAGGCTCGCTACCAGGTGGAGACAAGTTACCAGGTGGAGGCTAGTTACCAGTGGAGGCTAATTATCAGGTGGAGACTAGTTACAGGGTGGAGGCTCGTTACCAGTGGAGGCTAGTTACCAGGTGGAAGCTAGTTACCTAGTAGAGGCTAGTTACCAGGTAGAGACTAGTTACAGGGTAGATGCTAGTTACCAGGTGGAGACTAGTTTCAGGGTGGAGGCTAGTTACAGGGTAGATGTTAGTTATCAAGTGGAGACTAGTTACAGTGTGGGGGCTGGGAACCTGGAGGAGGCTGGTTACAAGGTGGATGGTAGTTACTAGGTGGAGACTAGTTATCAGGTGGAGACTAGTTACCAGCAGAGGCTAGTTATCAGGTATAGACTAGTTTCAGGGTTGAGGCTACTTACAGGGTGGAGGCTCGTTACCAGGTGGAGGCTAGTTATCAGGTGGAGACTAGTTACCAGGTGGAGACTAGTTACAGGGTGGAGGCTAGTTACCAGGTGGAGGCTAGTTACTGGGTGGAGAGTTACCTGGTGGAGACTAATTACCAGGTGGAAGTAGTTATCTGGTAGAGACTTGTTACCAGGTGGAGGCTATTTACCAGGTGGAGGCTAGTTACTGGGTGGAGACTTACCTGGTGGAGACTAGTTACAGGGTGGAGGCTAGTTATTGGGTGGAGAGTTACCTGGTGGAGACTAGTTACCAGGTGGAAGTAGTTACCTGGTGGAGACTAGTTACCAGGTGGAAGTAGTTAACTGGTGGAGACTAGTTACCAGGTGGAGATTGGCTGTCAGCTCTTGACCCAGGGCTGGGCTTGCCTACTCCTCCCCCAGCCTTGGCGGGTGGCAGGGTTGGTACTCACGATGGGGCTGGCGTTGATGTAGTCAGAGCTGCTGTGGCTGTTCTCTGATTTCAGCCGGATCCGGGAGTGGTCATCTGCAAGCCCAAGGGCAGAGCATTAGCCCACGTGGTGCGTCTTCAGGGGCCGCTGCTTGCCGCCCCCACCAACCGCTCCCAGTCTGTGCCTCCTCCTGTCCTCCCCCACTGGGCCTTCAGCCCACCAGCAGAGCATCAGGGTGTGTGGGCCCCAGTGCTGCTCTGCGTCAAGCTCAGTGCCAACGCTGGCTATCACTCAGCTGTGTCTGACTCTTTGCGACCCCATGGATTGTAGCCCACCAGGATCCTCTATTCATGGAATTTTCCAGGCAAGAAGATGGGAATGGGTTGCCATTTCCTTCTCTATGGAATCTTCCTGGCCCAGGGATTGAACCTGGGTCTCCTGCATTGCAGGCAGATTCTTTACTTTCTGAGCTAATCAACTCCACGGCATAGCTCATGCAGTGTTTGCTTTTAAATGACATGTATTCAGTAACATAGAGAAAATAAACACCAACATAGATATTAAGCTATTAGCCCGCCATTCAATACACTCAGTTTTGTGGTCTAGAAATGACAAGATACTCGTGTTTAGAAGAATGTAGATTTAAAAGGGGAATAAGGGCAAAATAAAATGAGGTTGAAGAGGGAGCCAGGAGCCACATGGGGACTCATCGACATGCAAATGTGCTTTCAGTGGGCACAATAAATTGACCGATGCTGGAATCAGACCCTTGGTGGGGAGTAAGGACATGCTCCACCATAGCCTGATGGGTCTGATCTGTGGATCATCTCTAACTTTGCTTCTGGAACAAGCACTCCCCTGCCTTCAGTGATGACTCTCTCTGCCCATTTGCAGGGACTTCACAGTGAGCAGGGCACTCCAAGGGCCTCGAGTCTCCCGCCTTCCTCCTCTCCCTCAGCAAGGTGCGACCTTGAAAATGGGAAGTGCTGAGCTCCGCTGTCAGCCCGTGCTACGCGGGGCCGAGGGCCCCACCCCACCTGCTTCTGCTGAGAGGACAGAGCCGCGCTGCAGCCCCAGAGGCCTGCGTTTCCACAGCGGCGAGCACGCCACCCCGAGTCCCAGGCCGGATTCCTGGCCCTTCTGCCGGGTCTCCCCGCTTCCCGCCCCGCCCAGGGAGCAGCTTGGGCAGTGGGGCAGGAGGGCTCGGGGGCTCTGCTGTGCTGGTTTCTTTCGTTCCTCTGGGAGACTTTATTCACTTATTTCTTGTTTTAGACGGTTCTGGGGGTCAGGAAACTTGGCGAGGCCTACAGCTGACTGAACCTGGAAGTTACCGTCTACTGGAGACTGGATACCCTCCTATGCACCTTATTAAGGTATTAACATTGGCCGTTTCCCAGCAGCGATAAGATAGGTAAGAACCATCCAGATATCAGGAAGGAGTTCACACTTGGCACATTTACCTGAGCAGAGGTGACATGGAAGGTACCCTGTGGAATGTTCTGAAGGTGTTTACAACAGCAGCTGCCAAGCTTCCTGCTAAGCTGCCACCGATTCTAAAGTCCCCTGGACCCAATGACTTTGGGTCCTGCGCAGATTTATTTTCTTGAGAGACTGAGAAATGACTGCAGCAGGAAGTTACAAAAAACTTACAAGAAAAGTCTGTCAACTCTGACATTCCAACGTGTTACAAACACTAACCCTTAAATGTACTTCAAGAGCCCAGTTTCTCGGTGTGTTGGGGGGAGGGGGATGAGCCGCTAGGAAGCCAGGCCCCTCTCTGAATGGAGGCTGCGCTTGCTGCAGCCACACAGGAGTCTGGACGCACAGGGCAGGGCTTCCAGCACCTTCCAGAGGGTTCCTAAGGGCCTCACTGCACGCACTCTCCATGAGCCCACTGTGGGCTCTGCCAACAGCAGCAGTCAGCCCCTCCCAGGGTCTGGGAGCCCAGGACCCAGGGCAGGGCTGCTGGCGATCGCAAGGGAGCAGGGCCCGGAGCTTCAGAGGGTCCTGTCCCACCCGGAGCAGGGTGCCTCCTGTGTAGCACTGAACTGGCATAGCCTTGGGGGGCTGTCGGGTCCCCTTCGTCTCCATGGAGCCCCACAAGCAACTGGGCCCAGTAAGCAAGCACCAGCTGGACTTTCTAGCAGGAGAATCGAGAAAGCAGGTCCTAAGTTTGGGTGTCCCTGTGAGCTCGGCTCTCTGATGGCTGACGGGACAGACTGAGCAGGGCCGGAGCGCGAGCGTGCCCATGAGGACAGCACGCAGCCTCCTGTACCCTGCGGGCGCTGGCCCAGCCGCCTTCGTCCCTGCAAGGCACCCTTTCTGAGATGCTCCTGAGTCTGGGGCAAAGGCTTCCAAAGCTCAGAGTTCCGCTTCCTTCCCATCATGTATCTGACTTGGCGGCAACATGCTCTCATTAAAATTGACAGTGAAGTTGATTTTTTTAGCGTGGCACCATCTTGACCTCCCTCAGAGACACTGAGCGCCACCCTGGAAGGGCCAGGGTCCATTGAAGGGCGGTTGCGGGTAGCAGGGATGCTCCAAGGGACATTTCACTCGGCTGGGCACGTCTTATATTCTGTGGCTCGCAGTTCCGTTTTGAGGGCAGCCGCAAGTTTTCTTCATGATGTGAAAGGCAGAGAGAGTGCCTGGCAGGGTCAGCGATTTGCTTCTAGAAGGTCAGCAGGTGCAGTGGAGCTGACGCCAGGGCTGGGGTGAGCAAGTCCCCGGCCCTCCCCCGAATGATTCCTTCGTCTTCCTCGGACGAACACACACGCCTTTTTCGGGATCAAACTCAACACGACGACCCCAACCACAGAGCAAGACGTTTCGCACCCGCAGCGCTGGTGTCTGAATGAAGAGGTGGGTGTGTCCTCGAGGTCCTCGTCTGAGACGCCCTCGGAGGCCAGGACACGAAGACGTTCAGGTTGCGTCTCCCCACTGCACCTGGCTCCGCCACTGGGCCATTCTCCTCTCACGAGACGCACAGTGGTGACTTTAGCCAAGAACGGAAGGAGAAGAACCCCTCTCAGGAAGAAGCTTGGCGAGCGAGCCCTCTGTGAGTGTCCCTTTTCTGGACCCCTGAAGAATTACCGGTGTTATTCCCATGTTTAAAAACGGTGTCTTGAATTCCTCTCATGTTCTATCCACTACCTGTCCTACTGTTCCAAGCTCATCACCTCCTTCTTCCTGGGACACAGACAGAGCAGGGACCATTTCCCCATTTTAGGCTGAAGAAACCAAGGCTCCAAAAGACCAAGTGACTGGCGTGGCCAAGGCCACAAGCTAAGGGCTCAACCCAGCCCTGCCTCCTGCTGGCCACGTGATCTGAGCAAACGGCTCAGCATCTTAAAGTGTCAGATGAAGTCTGACTCACAGGGCCGTTGTGTGAACAGCTTCCGTCAGGTGCCATGTGAGGCCTGGCAGACGGATGGGACTTAGAAATGAGGTCAACATGACAGACGGACGCACGCCTGACTGATGGACACCTCCCTCGAGGACGTGACTCATCGGTGCTGCTGACGGCAATATGGGCTGGGCATCGGTAGAACCCGCTGGTTGACAGCGGCTCCAGCCGAGGGAGCTTCTGCCTCCGGATGGTCTGCCAGTGTTGCCTCAGGGCCCTTGAGCTTCTCAATTTGCTGTTAAGCCTGAGGTGGGACCATCACGCTGGCTGACAGCAGTTTCTCCACTTGGAAGGCGTGGCAGGGGCGTCTGAGATGGGCCAGCACTGTCCAGAGGGCTGCGAGTCCTCCACAGAGACCCCATGTCGGGCCGTGCTCGGGAATGACCCAGTGGTCACCAGCTCCTTCCTGAATTTCGTGGGTCTCCCAATGGGTGAGCAAACCGCAAGCATCACGGGGGCTTCCTGCAGGATGGCCGCCCAGCTTGGCAGTTGAGTGGCCCTGAAGGCGGGTCTCAGGGTCCGGAGCACAGCGTGGACCCTCTGTTCTAACTACGCACAGACCTCGCACTCAGCGCCTACGAGGGGAAGGCCTCTCGGAGCTCGGCCTGTGTGCCGGGCAGGAACAGACCCCACAGGCTTCAGGTCGTGGCCCAGGCTGTCCCGGGGCTCCTGGGGTCAAAGGTTGAACTGTGCCCCCCAGGACCTTGGGCTGTGGCCTTGATGCGGAGCTGGGTCTGTGCAGAGTGGGTGGGCACAGCGAGCTCACGGGCACGGGTGGGCCTCACCCCACGTGTTTAGGGCCTGGAGAGAAGCAGGGAGGTTTGGACTCAGACCCGGGCAGATGGAAGGGGGCATGCAGACATGAAGGCCGAGGAGACGGCCTGGGACGGACGCCCCTCAGAGCCCCGAAGGGCCAGCCTCGCCCTGGGCCCAGCCTCCAGCCCGTGAGGACACAGCTCTGCGGCCCGGGCGCGCCTGCCCCCGGGGCTGGCCTGTGTCTGCGCCCAGCTCCTTTAGGACGCACCGGCCTGTGCGTCCTGCTCCTGCATCTCAGCTCTTCCAGGTCCCAACCTTCATGACCGAGAGCAGGACCTTCCCACCAGCCTAGAAAAGTGAGTTTTCTATCAGGAAACAGGGAACAGGCGCGAGGTGGGCCCTCACGAGCCTGGAGGAAGGGCAGGGGAACTCTGCCCAGAGGCCGCAGAGGCACGGGGCTGCGGGAGGCTCCGGCCTGGCCCTCAGCGGGTGCAGTGCAGACACCAGGGGGCTGCAGGGTGGCGAGGAGCACGGTGTGCACACGTCTGCCGCAGCAGTCGTGTGCACACACGCAAGAACAACTCTGCAGAAACAAGAGCACAGACACCGAGCAAGCGCAACTGCGCCATCGCACCGTCCCACCCAGAGACCGGCAGCCGGCGCACCCCGGCCACCCACTTCTCCGAGCGAGGAACCCCGCCCCGGGCTGAGCGGAGGCTGCGGACAGACAGTGAGGGGCGCGGCCTCCGAGGCCCCGGGTTGGGGGCACGAGCCATGCTTACACGGAATGGGGCAACCCTGGTCTGCTGAGCACAGGCTGTCAGCAGGAAGCAAGCGGCCGCCTCTGGGCTGACTGAGGGTCGACGGACGGTCACACCGGTATCCCCTTTAGCTCACAGTCTCAGCACCAACAGGGACCGGGGTGGATGTGGGACCTGAGTCTTTGGGATGGGGTCTGAGAACAAGATGAAACCCCCTGCCCCCAGGCCTTGCCAACGAGGACGCCTGGGGAAGGAAGGGGAGCAAGTCTGGCAGGAGCTCAGTCACCTTAACAGAGACACACCTGCGACGGCAGGTGGGGAGAGGGGCCCGGGGGACACTCAGACCGAGGCTGACATGGCGGGAGGGGCTGGGCACAGAGTCACAGGGACACGAGGTGGAGCAGTGTGTCTGGCTCCGCTGCACCTGTGACCCGTCAGGGGGTGGCCACCCGCACTCCTGCCCTGCATGGGAGCCCGCCTCGGGGTGCCGGGCCTCTGCGTGCAGCACAGGACAGGACAGCATGGGAGGGTGGATCCTCCAGGAAAGGAGAGCCCCCGGGAGGGGCTGGGGGAGCACGGGGCTGCAGCTTAGGTCGAGACTTGAAGGAGGTCGGGCACGGGGGGACATGGCCCAGAAGCCCCCGAGGCCCCGGCGCCTGACGCTGCTGCGGCAGATAA
>SJYQ01021762.1:107016-132585 GCA_006410935.1 Redunca redunca
TAAAGAACAGGAATATGAGGGAATATTGCATAATTCTTTTAAAAATGCAAAAAAAAAGCACTTAAAGCATTTTAAATTCTTTAAACTTCTGAGCTATATGACAGGACCCAGCACAACACCAGCCAACATCTTGTAAATCTGCCTTCTTTTTTGAAAGACAATTTGTTTGCAGCTAGAACCTCCGGGCTGTCAGGGATGGGAAAGTTGCTGGTCCGGCCACTTTGAACTTCCCACCAACCTGCTGATGGGGACGCAGCGGATGTCCCAGCCTCAGCTGGACCGAGACATGGATGGGGTGGAGGGGCGGAGCCCGCACGCTGCCCGGGGGGGTCCAGGTGGGTGCCCCGGCTGTGCCCATCAGGGAGTGTGGTGGAAGCCCATCAGGCTTCCCGCTCCAAGAGGGTGGAGGGCGGACGTGGCTGCTGCGGGAGCGTGTCTGACACACGACGCTGTAGTGAGCACCCTGACACCCACGTGGTGCAAACATCAGCTTCAGGGGCCAGGGTGCATGGAGGCCCACCCTGTCTACACGCTCTGCTCCACCAGGGACATCGCTGCACGTGCGGAGGGAACAGTCGGACAGCACGAAGCAGGTCTCAGGAAGCGCCCGTTCTCCCTGGCCTGGCGAGACCACCAGGAGTGTAACGCATGCCATCGCCCTAGGGTCCTGCTCGGGGAGGGTGCAGGTCGAGCCCTGACGACCGGGTCTCCTTCTGAAGGCTGAGAAGGCGAGGCCAGGCTCTGTGACGGCCACACAGTCAGGAACGGCGGCTTCTGGCTCGCGCCTCCGTGCTGGAGTCTGGCCGAGAAAGCACTTCCTCGGGGAGTCCTGGCTCCAGCCCACAAGCGGGCGGCAGGCCCGAGGCTCCGGTCTGAGGGCTCTCAGGGCCCTGGTCCCCTCGGGGCTGGCCCCCCACCCCCGCTAGAGGCTGAAGACAGGCTGTCCTGTGTCCCTGAGGCCCCGGCCTGTGGACCCACTGGCTGCAGGGCATGTGGCCCGGAACGTGTCGCGCTCTGGTTGGCGCTGCAGGAGGGCGCTGGAGGAAGAGCCTTTGAACTTGAGTGTTTATCGGGCGGCCCCGACAACCAAGGAAACCAGACTTCCACACAGGCTGACCGTCTGCCCCACACGGCCACTCATCTGGGGGCCATGGAATCCCCCACCCAGATCCTCCCCGAGGACAGGGCTGAGCGTGGTTGGCCGGACGTCGCTGTGTCGGCCGGCAGTCCTTGGTGCTCAGTTCAGTTCCGTTGCGCAGTCGTGTCTGACTCTTTGTGACCCCACGTACTTCAGCACTCCAGGCCTCCCTGTCCATCACCAACTCCCGGAGTAATGTCTCTGGTTTTTAACATGCTGTCTAGGTTGGCCATAACTTTCCTTCCAAGGAGCAAGCATCTTTTAATTTCATGGCTGCAGTCACCATCTGCAGTGATTTTGGAGCCCAAAAAGATAAAGTCTGCCACTATTTCCACTGTTTCCCCGTTTATTTCCCATGAAGTGATGGGACAGGATGCCATGATCTTAGCTGGATCATGCCAGATGATCCGGCATGATTTTAGCTGGATACCATGGATGTTGAGCTTTAAGCCAACTTTTTCACTCTCCTCTTTCACTTTCATCAAGAGACTCTTTAGTTCCTCTTCGCTTTCTGCCATAAGGGTGGCGTTGTCCGCATATCTGAGGTTACTGATATATTGATATTTCTTGGCGAACAGCAGGTGCTTAAATATCTGCTTGTTATTGGATTTCCTTCTAAATATAAACCACAAACTGCAATGGCCCCTATTTTTGGAGCTCTTTAGGGAAAAGCCCTTCAGACATCACAGAACTGGTCTGAACACCAACTAAACTGTTAGGAAAACCTCACGCCTAGAAGCGTGTTAACACTCTCACGGCGCTGTGCCATTCCAGGGCTTGGGTCCACAGCCATACAGGCGCGTGTCTCGGCTCTTCCTGTCCTGTGAGCAGGGAGTGCGTTGCTGCCGTTGCCCACGAGCCGGTGTGTCGGCCACTGCGCCCCCAGGCAGGCGGGCAGCAGGGGCTGGGCTCCTGCCCTTGGGTGGTGCCGCCTGGCCCCCTGGCTCCCAGCGCAGGGTGGAGGCTGTGTCCCCGCGAGGGCGCTGGTCTTCCCTGAGACCTGAGTGGCTTTGCTGAGCCTTCGGACACGTCAGCCCACAAAGTATGTGCTGCCACGTCTGAAGTCTGCCTGAATCCCTCCTGCCCTCCACCGCAGACTCACTCCATGCACACACGTCATTCATCATGTGAAGCTGGCGCTTACACCAGACCCTTTGCTCACAACACACGTCAGACTCCCGCCCCCACAGGGGTGTGTATTAATTGCAGACCACCCCCCCAACCCCAGCCTGGAACCTGCTGGAACGTGGGAGCCTGGAGCATCTCCAGATAGTGACGGAAGGCAGGAACAGCCGGGTGGGAAGACGCACATTCAGCCCGCACATCGCTTCACGCCCCCGGGGGCCTCTGCCCCTGCAGTCGCCTGTCGGCTCACACAACATCAGGGAGACGGAGGGCTGGCATCTCCCCGTGTCCCCTCTCTTGGCAGCGACTCCTGTGAGGCAGCAGGTGCCCAGCGATGCTGGGGACACTCGTCTGCTCCTCGCACAGCCTGCCCGGCCTGCAAGACTGCCTTGCTGACCCACAGCCCTGAGAGTCCAAGGGCGACAGTGTGACCCCAGGACAGGGCAGGACGAGGCTCTGGGCGTTCGGAACCGAGCCCGAGTCCAGCGTGCCAGCAGCAGAAGAGCCCGGGCTTGCTGGCGTCTCCTGCGCACACCCCGCCGCCGTGCCTCCAGGACCGGGCGGGCTCGCAGGGTGCCGGCACGGATCCAAATACAACACAAACGAACCTGCTCACAAAACAGGAGGGACACAGAGACGCAGAAAACAAACTGACGGTTGGTTACCGCAGGGGAGGCGGGGAAGGGGTGACGGGAGTTTGGGATCAACACACACTCACTTCTATATGTAAAACAGATACACAACAAGCTCCTACTGTGCAGCACGGGCAACTAAACTCAATATTCGGTAACAACCCGCAAGTGAAAAGAATCTGAAAAAGAACATGGGTGTGTGTCACGGAATCACTGCTGTACACCTGGAACTAACGCAACGTTGTGAATCAACTCTACGCCAATAAAAACCAAAACAAAACAGTGGAAGGCCCGTTTGTGGCAGAGCGGGTAGGTAGGAGGAGGGAGGGCTCTGGAGCCCGGTGAGCCCTGGAGGAGACCCTGGAGCGGCGGGCGCAGCCCCTGCCCGCCTCCCGCCTGGAGGTGAGCACCGCCGGGCCGCCCCCGCCCCCCGGAGCCAGCGGTACGTACAGGTCAGCACCGCCGGGCAGCGGTTCTTCGGCAGGTTCTCTTCCCTCTGGGCCACGAGCGAGCTGTTGGGCTCGGCCTGGTAGGCACACAGCGCCTCCCACTCCTTTTCCAGGCGGTTCTTGTTCTTCAGGTGGTCCTCCATGTAGGCCTGGAACAGAGAGAGAGCGTCGGCAGGGCCGCCCGCGGGGGCGTGGGCCCAGGGGCGGCCCCAGGCGGAGCCCACGCTCCATCTGCGCGGACGGGGCAGGGCGGGCTGGCACACTGGAGGGGAAGGGGGCCGCGCACGAAGCAGACGTGGGGGGTCGTGTGTCCCGCGTCGCGGAGCAGGGAGCCCGCACCAAGCCCTCGCTGGGGCTGCTGGCCTCGCTCCCACCTCTGCACAGAAGTCGTTTCCCTATAAGAGGCCGGCTTCTCTGAACCCACCAGGGGGATGCAGTTTGCTCTGATGGGCGCAGTGTTACGTGGCCGTTAGTGTTAAAAAACAGAACCCCAAACACAAACCAAATATCTGGCCCTCATCTGCTCTGATCTTAATTTTTCCAGGCACCTGCCTCTGGGCAGGGACACAGGAGAGGTGGACGGGCAAACAGGCCTCCAGAACATTCCCTCCACAGACTCCGGAGCTGGTCTTGTTCACTTATTGATCTGTTTAGTCCAGAGATGACTGCGGTTTTAAGGAAAAGAATTTCAAAGGACCCACCCAGGTGGTTTTATTGGGCCCAAAGGAAACAGTCTCATCTTCCAACGTCTTGCTTGTGGATTTTCAAATATGTCCACACAGAAAATGAGACACACACACGTGTGCACACACACACACGTGTGCACACACGCACACACGGAGCCAGGTCCCTGGTCAGGCACTCCAATGTCCGGCCAAGATTTACACCTCTTCCACGCCCACCCTGACCCCTCTGTCGGCCCCTTTGTCAGCTCAGTCCAGCAACCACCACTCCAGTGACCACCACTGCCCTTGGCTGCCCCGCCTCATCGACATCCACCCCAGGGGACAGACGGGCACCTGAAAAGGAAGGGAGCCCCCCAGATGGTCGGGCTGAGGTCTCACACCTCTCAGTAAAGTGTGGAGTACAGCTGAGCTACACTGCTTTGTATCAGTCACTTAACAAACACCGGCTCTGTCCATGTGGGTCCGACTGGTGTGTGTATCAGTGAGTGTGTGCTGAGCCAGCGTGCGGAGGCGGGGTGCCCGAGGGCGCTGCTCCAGGGGAGGGCTCACGCTCCGGGTTGCCTGGCCCAGCCCTGGCCTGTAGCTCCGGGAGGGCGAGTGACGAGGCCCTGGGCGATTATCACACGTCCCTCGATCCCCTGCTACAGCTGCGTAGGGGACCAGCGGATGGCCTTTCGTGCAGATGACCAAGAACTGTGACCGTGAGCCCTTTTCAGGGACAGACCGTGAACCTCAGTGGCTCGCCCTTGTGAGGAAAATAAGCATCACAGCAGTTCTAAGCCCACCCCCTGACACGGCCCTTGGGTTTCAGGAAAAGAATTTCAAAGGACTGACCCAGGTGGTTTGATTGGGCCCAAAGGAAACAGTCTCATCTTCCAACATCTTGCTTCTGGGTTTTCACATATGACCACACAGCAAAATGAAACATCTTTAGCTGCTTTAGGCACAGTCCAGAAAACGTATACCACACACTGCTTTCTTTGGGGACAATTATCATGGAACATCCCATACATATTTTTTGTACCAAAGTTACTTTAAAAAAGATGACATTTTTGCACAACACTGTACTTAAATCTGTGTAAATACTGACCAGCTTATTACCTCGCCTAAAATAGGGTGTGTGCAGAGGTCCCAGGACGGAGGGGTAGTTCTGGGTAAGTGTATAGCCTCCGTGCTTCTGGGGTTACGTTTTCCAAGACTGGTTAATGTACAGTCTTACTCATGGGCGTAAAACGGTTTCTGGCAAAATGATTTGGGATCTTCACTTTTCTTTGGAAAATGCTGTTCACAAAGTCCATCAAGGAAGAATGAGCTGTTTTCTGAGAACTGTTGTTTCCTAGAAGTAAGAGAGTTGTTGGTTCTCTCCTATAACAGTAATCTCGGTTGTGTCGACTCTTTGTGACCCCACGGACTGTGTGGAGCCCAGCAGGCTCCTCTGTCCATGGGATTCTCCAGGCGACAACAGTGGAATGGGTTGCCCTTTCCTTCTCCGGGGGATCTTCCTGACCCAGGGATCCAGCCAGGCTCTCCTGCATTGCAGGCAGATTCTTCACTGCTTGAGCAATCGGGGAAGCCCCAAATGAGCTTCTTTCAACAAAGCATGATGGATTCCAAAATGATGAGCCTTGGAAGGTTTAATCCGATCTCAAATGTCTGCAAAAGGGGCCTCACACTCGAGCCTGGGAACAGCAACTATTGCACCGATGCGTCCCAGAGCCCGCGTTCCGCCTTGGAAGCCAGCGCGGTGAGGGGCCCCGGCTCCCGCCGCTGGGAGAGCCAGAGCGCAGCCAGAAGGAAAAACGAGGAAGGAAAAGCAAACACCGAGACAGAGCTTCCCCCTCTCGGTGTGCTGCCGCAGGCGGCCGTGCTCGCCCCGCTCTGGTCGTGTCAGCTGGTCTGTTCCGAGCTTCTCTGTTAGTATCTTTGCAAAGCGTCGTTCACCGGAGTAAACGGGTATAATTCCCATCCACGCCTGAGGAGCCTTGGCTCCCTACGCTTGTGGATTCGATGCCTTTCTTCTGAGACATGGGAGTGGGTTTCATGTTGTCCGTGGGGAAGCGAGGCTTTGGTTGTAAAAGAACGAGTTTTACGCAAAAACAAAACCTGCCACCATGACTCAATACCACGAGGCCCCTTCTTTTCAAGATGTGAGAACAGGTGGAGGGGTCCTCCCCAGACACAGTCGCCTCCTGGAATAACTAGTGAGTGAGCGTGAAATTCAAACGCTCCGTGTGCTCCTCCCCCAGACTGTAGGTGTTCTAAAAGCTGACACTTACAATGCTTTCATTTAACGTGTGTGTGCATGTGTGTGTGTGCATGTGCGTGTGTGTGTGCATGTACGTGTGGGGGGGGGCAGTGGTATGGCAGGAGGGCTTGGTTTAAAAGAAAGGGTGCCTTTTTATTCCATAAACAGCACATGCAGGAAAGGACGGAACGTGCAGGGAAGCAGAGTGACAACAGAAGCCGCTGATAGCCCCGCCCAGAGCGAGGCCGCGGCTGCGGTAACTGCCACGGCCCTCGGCACTCGCGTGGGCCGCTTTCTGATGTTGCTATTGTTTTCTGTCCTGACAGCTGCAGCCGAGGGCTTGGATGACATCAGTGCTACGAGGTGCTCTCCCTTGAGCTGAAACAACGCTAGAGGGTCTTCCAGACGCACCATCCTGCCGCCTCCTCCACTTCCTCCCTCAGGCCCCGTCCGGTTCCTCCACGGCGGGACTGCGGTCACAACACCACCTGCTCCAAACGCCGCCACTGGTGCCCCGGCAGCCTGTGCTCTGTCCAGACTTCATGCCACCAACCTGCCCCGCAGGCCCAGCGAGAACACGTCCCCGCGTGAACTCGTCCCCCGTCACCGTCCTCTCCACACTTCACGCCGATTGTGCCACGAATCCACCCAGACGTCCAGGTCAGTGCAGACGCCACCTCCTCCTTCAGGCTCGTCCCTGCCCCGATCTTCCTTTGCCACAACCCACTCCCCACATCGGATACTCACTGCTGTGAGACCTGCGTCTCTGCGACGTGACTCCCGCTCTGCCTTGCGGCACCAGGCCCTCCATCCTCGCGGCACCGGGCCCTCCATCCTCTCGTGAGAGCACTTGTTCCAGGCGCGGGCCTGCGCTGCGTGTACTTAGCAGAGTCAGTGTTTGTTGAATGAATGACATCGTCTGGAGCCTGTGTGTTGCTTTCCAGTCGCTAAGTCACATCCCGCTCTGCAACCCCCCGGGTCTGCAGCACGCCAGGCTTCCCTGTGCATCACCATCGCCCAGAGTTTGCTCATTCGTGTCCATGGACTCAGTGATACTATCTAACCGTCTCAGCTTCTGCCTCCCTCTTCTCCTCCTGCCCTCAATCTTTCCCAGCATCAGGGTCTTTTCCAGTGAGTCGGCTCTTCGCATCAGGTGGCCAGAGTATTGGAGCTTCAGCTTCAGCATCAGTCCTTCCAATGAATATGCAGGGTTGCTTTCCTTTAGGATGGACTGGTTGGATCTCTCTGCACCAATCCAAGGACTGGTGCAAGGGACTCTCAAGAGTCTTCTCCAGCACCACAAATTGAAGTAATTTGTATTACTTCAGTTGTATTTTGTATATTGATAGCTGGCAATCCAAAATTTTGGCCATCAAATCTAAAACTTGGAAGAACCGCCCCGCCAAAGTACCATAAGGACTTTGAAATGTTTCGTTAAATATTTCCTGCTGCCTTCTTCTTTTCTGAGTTATCCAAGGAACATCCATGCAATCCGTGTCGAATGTTCCTGCGACAGTCTCAAGGTCTCACAGGTTTGGAGGCACGGCCAGAGTTCAGAAAGGTCTCCTCCCAGCCTCCCCCACTGTTTGGTCTTAGCCCCCTTCAGCGTCTGGGTCTGTGGTGTCCCCGTGGGTCACTTCTGTGGACCCCGTGCCCCGGGTGAGCAGCCTCGTTCTGGAGGTGGTGCGCGTGGTCCCAGTGTAAGGAGCCTGTCTTCCCCACGGGTGGTGAGCTCCTGGGGCGTAGGGACCTGTCCTACACCAACACCCTCACCCGCACAGAGGAAGCTCTGGGTACACAGAGCAGAGCATGGGTCACAGCACTGGAGGGGGCCGGCCAAGAGAGGGAGACCCCCCACCACTTGGAAGACCCCAGTCAAGTGCAGAGTCAGGGATCAGCACCCGTTGGCTCAACCTGAAGAACTTAGACAGTTGAGTTAAGACAGCTACCGCAGCTTGTAAGGGTCCTTTGGAAGCAAGTCTTTAATCCTGAAGAGTTGCTCAGTATGCTCCCCTGGATGTGGGTCCTGGCCGGCTCTGGGCTTACGGGAATTGTGTTCCCAAAAGCCTGGGTCCATCAGGGGAACTTCACTCGGGCTGAGTTCACTAAGTCCTGAGTGTGAAGGTTTCTAAAGTCTTCTTGAATTGTGGTACTTTCCAAGAGCCTAGGTTTGAAGCGCTTGCATAGAAGATAATCTCCAGATCAAACCATTCATGGAAAAAAGTCTTGAGCTTTCAGAATATGGGTTTTCTATATTTGCAGTCAACCTGGCTGACACTGACCTCTTGAGCCTTGACCACATGACGTTACCATGAGGACAGCTTTCACAAGACCTAGTTCATGAGATACTGACTCAATCTAAGGTGTTCCTCTTTAATCTTCCTCATATTTCTGACTTTAACCTTCCAGTTCCCGAGCTCACATGCCCTTTTCTGGCCCACATGATTAGACTGTTTGGGTAGGAAAACGACCAACAGTTTCTGGGCCACGAGGACCACGTGCCACGAGACGACTTTTCAGGAAATGCTCTCCGTATGTTGGAAAAACCAACTGGCTTCCACACTTAATAGAATCAATTTACACAGAATCTCGAACCTTTGGGACAAAAGTTACTGCATTATAACGTGGAGACGTATGTCCACAGTTTGTTAATATCGCCCCAGTATGTTTTGCATGGTTTTCTGATCAAATTGTCAACACCTTCTGGTCAAGAAAGTGATTCCTAAGAATATGGAGCGTTTGGGATACTCTGGAGTATAAAAGAGTTTTGTTAATAATCACAGGCACATATTAAAAAATAATCAGGCACATTTTTGTATCTTTGGGAAGTTAATTTTACCATCACTCTCAGAGCCTTTGGGAGTTTTCCAATAGGAAGACAACGTTAATAAAACAGAGAAGGCAGTGAGCTTGATTTCAAAAAACTTCTTAATGATGTAATAAACAAAAAGGTTTGGTCCCCACACAGAGACTTTTTGGGCAAACCATCTAATTTTACTTACCCTTAATATACTGCTACACAAAAATGGGAATTCTAGTACATATTTCTAAGGTAGTTCTGAGGTTTGACCGAGTTAATATATGAATTATACTTTGTAACTATAAACTATATACAGATGGAAAAGATGGTGTTTCTCATTAGAGAATATCTTAATGTCTCTTCCATATTCTGTGACCACAGTGTTCTGGAGACACTATCATTATCTAATGAAATACAGTATGTTAAGTCTCCACGGACAGCAGCTGCCAACTGCAGCCTGAGCACAGGAGTGGGGATCACGGTAGAGTTGTTGCTACGAAGCCACCCTGTCTGTGTCAGCCCTCCTGACACTATTAGAGAGACGAGAAGCAGCATCACCAAGAGCATTGGTCATGGTTTCAATGCTGCTTCCAATTCACCAGGGATGGCGGCCCTTCTACCAAACCCACTGCCTCCTCACAGCATGGATCAGGGTGGATCCTCGAGCTCCTCCCCACTGCGTGCTTCTTACCACTGGTTTCAGGTGGAGGTGCATGAGCCAGTCTTGAGGCGCCACGGAAATGCCAGTTTAGAGACCTGAAGCTGAGCTGCCGATTTCTGGGTGGAAAGAGCTGGTGATGCCATGTGTCTGCCAACCCGGCACCTCAGATCATGTCAGGATCTGGACAGTTTCACCAGAACTGTTTTACCAGCGTTGACATCAAGGGTCAGTCTCCAGGGTCACAAGGAAAGAATCCCAGTGGCTAAAATCATCTACTTCGCCACAACATGAGTAGCTCAATTTGTCTTTGTCAAACAGCTACAAGCCAGCACTTTCCTCATGAAACAGGATATCCATGGAAAGGACCGATGGTGAAGTAGAGCTGCAATATTTTGGCCACCTGATGCAAAGAGCCAACTCACTGGAAAAGACCCTGATGCTGGGAAAGACTGAGGGCAGGAGGAGAAGGGGACGACAGAGGATGAGATGGCTGGATGGCATCACTGACTCGACGGACGTGAGTTTGAGCAGGCTCTGGAGAGTGAGGGACAGGGAAGCCTGGAGTGGTTGCACATGGCTTAGCAACTGAACGGCAACAGAACAAGCCAGCATCTGCGGCCCCAGCGCTTTGGACTGGGACTGCTCCAAGGAGAGCCGAGGGCTCCCGGCTCCCTGGCCCCCAGGCTGTCCTCCGTGCTGCAGGAGTCTTGCTGCCCACCTGTGAACGCTGGGAGGTCTGGAGACCTGTGCGAGTTGGTCGGAATCCAGCCCACAGAGCTGGGATCCTGGCAGATCCCGGCTGCCAAAGTGCTCGACCAAACCCACGTGGAGTGGTCACGAGAGCCTGGGCAAACAGTGCGGTTGAAGTTCTGTTAAAAGTCACAGAACGATGTCACTCTGGCGTTTCTTACCACCACCAGTGGGGCTTCCCAGGTGGCCAGTGGTAAAGAATCCGTTTGCCAATGCAGAGGTTGCAGGAGACATGGGCTTGATCCTGGGGTGGGGAAGACCCCCTGGAGAAGGGAGTGGCCACCCACTCCAGTGTTCTTGCCGGAGAACCCCAGGGACAGAGGAGCTGGCGGGTGACAGTCCACGGGGTCGCAGAGGTCAGGCAGGACTGAGCAGGCGAGCACGCGCGCTTGTGCCACCAGCAACGGGAGGGTAGCATCCTGAGGGGCGAGAGGACTCGCCAAAGATAATAACGAAAGCAAGCTTCTAACACAAAATTCGGAAGCTTTTAACACAAAAGCTAGAACTCATAAGGAGGGCGGACCATTGCTAAAATCCAGCAAACTCTAAGGTCCCGTTGACTTCATGTCACAATGCTCAGTGCACATGGAAACCACTCACGTCCGTGCAAAACCACGTCTGCACAGACCTCTGGAGACTTCTGTGGCTCTGTGGGTCTTCAGGCACGAAACCAGTTAGGCTGTCCCAGTGAGAGTCCGTTTCACAGTGACACTGCCGGAAACAAGCTTCTGACAGCGGAGAGGGTGTCATGAGGGAGGCTGGGGTTTGGGAGATCCAGTCATTGCTCGGAAAGCTTTGTCTCTATTCTCTAGTCCACATGGGTGCCTATCCTGCTCGGCATGCATGCGCGCAGTCACGCCCAACTCTGTGACCCCCTGGACCGCAGCCCGCCAGGCTCCTCTGTCCACAGGATTCTCCAGGCAAGGACACTGGAGTGGGTAGCCATGCCCTTCTCCACGGGGTCGTCCCGACCCAGGGACTGAGCCCACATCTCCTGCCTTGGCAGGCGGGCTCTCTACCACTGGGCCACCTGGGAAGCTGGTATGGGTGCCCATGACAGCAATCAGACTGTTTGTTACCATAAGATTGCATCCTTTACGTCTTCTTTCCTTGTGAGAGGACCCGAAGGTTGGTGCTTTAAGATCAGATGGAGTCAGATGCAGGCTTTTAACAGCAAGGAGGGAGGTGCTTCTGCTGCCGTTTGGGGAGATGATGACCTTTCTCCCTTAAAAATAAACATGGTCACCTGTCTTTGTTAATGCATTAAAGGAAGATGTGTATGCTGAATGTCTGAATTCCAAAAGTAAGACATTTACGTTATGAGCAAAAAAAGACGAAAGGAGAAACGAGGTGGGTCAGTTGTCTGGGCTCAGCCCGCATGCACACAGACGCGGGCACACTAAGCTGCTGGGTCAGGAGGGTATTCTGTCTGTCATAGATCGCTGCATCTGGCACATTTTAAATGGTATTTGTTAATATTAGGCATCAGGGAGGCTAAGACACTTGGAATTAGAAATTCAAAGTAGTCTGTTCAAACTCAAGGGAGGGCAGATGTGGTCAGGTGATCAGAGGGTAGTTCTGCTGTTTCTTAGCTCAGGAAAGATTTGCTTGAAATGGGAATCACAAGCCATACCATCAGCGCGTTCGAGCTGCCATCTGGCTGCAGTGACAATGCCACACTGGAGCCTCCGGGCGCGGCCAGCACCCTCCCAGCAAGTTCCCGCCCCTGCCCCGCCCCCCCAGCCTCGCCTGCCGAGGGACGAAGGGTCTCACCGGACAGTTACACACGTGCCGTTTCATCCCCTTCAAACCGGGAACTTAAAGTGCAGCGCAGCTACACACGCATCATATTAGAGAAAAGGAACACGCAGGGACCCAGACCAGGCGGCTCAGCGCGTGGCCCTGTGCTGGCAGCGGGGGCTCACTCAGGAAAAGCCACCATGGCTTGGAACCCTGCCCCTGGGCTGCGTGCGAGGGAGCCCCGTCGGGAGAGAGGAATTAGGAAGGAGGAACGAAAGCCCGTTCCTGCGGCCTGTCCTCTTTCTGTCACACTTTCAGTGTTGCCGCCAGGGAAACCCGTTTTTGAGACGGGGACGTTCGCACAGGAGCTCGCAGGGGGCAGCGTGCCTCCCTTATCCTGGTGAGCTGGGAAGAGGACGAAAGCCTGACACTGACCAGCAAACGCATCGGGCGTCCGCAGCAGAGGTGGCCTCACCAACACGTGTGAATCAAGGCCGCTTCCCCCAGTCCTCCCCTGAAAGCTCTGTTTCTCAGGCCGAGCTGTTTGGAAGATGGAATGGAATCTCGGCAGGCCCAGTGACCCCGAAAGCTGTTCTCAGGCTGAGACAGTGAGAGTTAGAATCGAGCTCCCCTTTCTGATGTGGTGACCCACCTGACTGTGCGATGGTAGGGATGCTCAATTGTTAAAACAGTGCTGAAAAGTTCACGTGGTTCCAAACGCAAAACCTTAAGAGGAAGTCCCCAACTGACGCTCACATAGGTGGAGACGGGACAGAGAGGCAGCGAAGGAGAAACGGAAGACACTGGGCTGGGCTGGGGGCAGTGAGCCTTGGGTTAGCTGTTTGGTCTAAAGCTCTTTCTGTACTTGAAAAAATAAACTACATGGAAGAACCAAGAAGACAAAGAAACAAAAGCTTTGAAGAAAACCACGTGCTTTTTCAAAGTACTGCTGGGAAAGCCTCCCCAGGATGAATTCTTTGCCCCTTTGTGGCACCGAGAAGGCTGTGCTTTGGGGAGAGAAGGAAATGGCGACTGCTTGCAAAGCAGGGTGTTGAGAGCGCGCGAAACTAGTTCAATCTCGATTTTGTAGAGCTTAACTGATTGGAAGTTTTACTTAATATATTTTTATTATAATTCTGAGTTTTGGTATTCTAATTCTAGTTCAGTTCAGTTCAGTCGCTCAGTCGTGTCCGACTCTTTGCGACCCCATGAATCGCAGCACGCCAGGCCTCTAACTCTAGAAGAGTCGTTAATTGCAGGGAGGCTTACTGGTAACATAGGGTTCCCTCATAGCTCAGCTAGTAAAGAATCCGCCTGCAGTGCAGGACACCCTGGTTTGATTCCTGGGTCAGGAAGACCCCCTGGAAAAGGGATAGGCTCCCCACTCCAGTATTCTGGTCTGGAGAATTCCATGGGGTTGCAAAGAGTTGGACACGACTGAGCGACCTTCACTTTCACTTCCTTTACTGATAACGGGCTTCCCTTGGGGCACAGCTGGTAAAGAATCCGCCTGCAGTGTGGGAGACCTGAGTTCGATCCCTGGGTTGGGAAGATCCCCTGGAGAAGGGAAAGGCTCCCCACTCCAGTATTCTGGCCTGGAGAATTCCATGGACTGTATAGCCCATGGTGTCGCAAAGAGTCGGACACGACTGAGCGACCTTCACTTTCACTTACTGATAACAGGAATTTCCTGAATTCTGCAGGGTCAGGCTCAGGAAGCCTCCAGCTTCACAGCTGGGTCGTCCCCATGGAGGGCTGAGCGGGTGGGAGATGCCCTCAGAGACCCTTCCACACTAACCAATGTGCCCATCAAACCTGCTGTGACCTGCGCTCACCTTGCTTTACAGATTTATGGAAAAGGAGAATCACAATTTTATGAAGACTTAAGCCGAAACCCCGGTGGAAAATGTTAATAAGGGACATACTCTGTTCCAGAAACGCTCTAATCAGTAAACTTCTAAAAATAAATATTTTGTCCTCACCACCTCTTCTTACTAAACAGGAGAAAGTCTCTTTACACAACTGGGTTTGTTTCACGCTGGGCACTTTAGTGCCATGTAATTTTGGGTGTGTGCGTAGGAGAGAGTGACAAAGGTCCTCTGCAGTGAGGCTGAGCGAGGACCGTGGGCGACAGTAGCAGCAGCAGTAGCTTCACCTGCCTTTCAGGGCTGACACGCTCAAGAAGCTTAGAGAAGTTTAAATGAACAACTGTATGAACCTTATTATCTTATTTAACATCTTAACAATTAAGGTTATATGAACATAGGCAAAATTCAAAGGTGACCACTTATAAGCAGAGGAAAATAATTAACAGAATTATACCACATGTCCACAAATGTACAGCTATTTATATCTAAACCAAAGGCAAAAAAGCTTTGCCTGGCATTATGAGTGAAACGTGAATTCTACCTCTTAATTATGGAAGAGGAAGCTAAGAATTACAGTATTATTTCAGAATCTTGTTCATGTGTTGGTAGATTTAGCCATTTATTTGTTCATTCAACTAGCTTTATTAAAAGCATCGTAGGAGCCGGGGTGAGAAGGCAATGGCAACCCACTCCAGTACTGTTGCCTGGAAAATCCCATGGGCGGAGAAGCCTGGAAGGCTGCAGTCCATGGGATCGCTGAGGGTTGGACACGACTGAGCGACTTCCCTTTCACTTTTCACTTTAATGCATTGGAGAAGCACATGGCAACCCACTCCAGTGTTCTTGCCTGGAGAATCCCAGGGACGGGGGAGCCTGGTGGGCTGCCGTCTACGGGGTCGCACAGAATTGGACACGACTGAAGTGACTCAGCAGCAGCAGCAGGAGCTGGGTGTTGTATGTTCTGGGGACCCAGCAGGTCAAAGACTTGTTTTCAGGGTGCTGGGGTTTTAGCTGGAGAAAGACCACACACAGTCGGTCAGCACCGTTTAGAAGACAGTGTCAGACAACGGCAGCGGGTGAGGGGACTAAAACAGGCGACTGGGGGGTGAGGAGCCCAGGAAGGCAGGCCCCTCCTGAAAGATGGGGAGGCGAGGCTGCAGGGGACGGCGGGCGTCACTGGAGGGAGAACGCTCCAGTGTTCTGGAGGGGACGGGAATGGGCCCTGCGGTTCCAGAACCAGAGAGGAGGCTGGGGTGGCGGGGCCCAGGAGGGGGCACCAGGGGCCAGGGCTGGGAGCTTGAAAGCTGCGGGCAGGGAGCGGGAGACGAGGCTTACTCGAGAGCTGCGAGGGCGGGCGGGAGCTTCAGGCAGAGGCACCCGGGCAGGACCGAGGACACCAGCCAGGTGTCCCGAGAGGGGCTTGGGGCTGGACTAGGGGCGACAGTGCAGGCAGAGCTGCCAGGTTCCCGAACAGAACCAAGCAGGGGCTGCGGGTCGAGCTCGTACAGATTCTGCGCATTCCATCCTCCTGCCTGCCCCTCCTCACCCTCCCAAATGTCTGCAAACCCTGACCCCTCATTCGACCGGTGAGGACAGGTCTGGTTTCAGAGGCAGAGTCGCAGTCTGACCCCTGACACGACCGGTGAGGACAGGTCTGGTCTCAGAACCAAAGCTTCTTCTAGATCCACTCGAAGTAAAGACCTGGGTGGAAACCTGAATGCTCAACAACGCTGACGCTTCTAACAGCCTTCAGGCCTCGTCACCCAGACAAAATCTCCAGACATCTGATGACGCTGATTTTTATCTTAGGGCCTCCCTGGTGGCTCCGACGGTAAAGCGTCTGCCTGCAATGCGCGAGACCTGGGTTCGGTCCCTGGGTTGGGAAGAGCCTCTGGAGAAGGAAATGGCAGCCCACTCCAGTATTCTTGCCTGGAGAATCCCATGGACGGAGGAGCCTGGTAGGTACAGTCCATGGGGTCGCAAAGAGTCGGACACGACCGAGTGACTTCATACAGCATCTCACTGAAGATCAGTTTGCCCGACAGAAAACAGTCAACACTTAACCCAGACTTAATGTATAAAATCAGTCCAACAACTGAACCAACTTGATATCCTTAGATGGGCGGAGCTGTGCTAAGCTGCTTCAGTCAGGCCCAGCTCTGTGAGATCCTAGGAACTGTGGCCTGCCAGGCTCCTCTGTCCATGGGCTACGTCGATATACTCAAACAAATAAGGCAGCTCCTGAAATGCAGATGAGGGTGTGCGAGCATGCGTGCATCTCCAGACAAGAACAGCCCCGAGGAAGCACGTGGTCACCGTCCCAGGGGGCGAATTCTCCTGGTGGCACAGAAGTACGATCAGCTCTTCAGGTCACGCGGGTCCAGGAGCTCAGTCCCCACGCTGGTTGTGGGTCGACCCTCAGATGACACGAAGACGGCCTCTAAGAGACTCGCACCCTGGAGCGGCCAACAGGCCCAGTGCACTCGAATACACTTGAGTGAAACCAAGATGACCCCAGGCTTTGAGAAAATGAGAACTTCTAAGAAAGGACCAGAGCACACACCGCACCAGCTATCCTTGCTGGCTGGCCATTTTTGGGCCCCACATGGGAAGGGGTCCAGGGCTCCCAGGGAACCACCCAGAGCCCGGGCCCAGCTGCCTCCTCCAGCCCGTGCGGCTCCAGGACCACCCCCCAGAATACTCATGGGGTTTGCCACAGGCTCTAGAAGCCACGCCCAGCCCCCAGCCCAACCTTTCCACGCTTCGGGAAACCCCAGCATGGCTGTTCTCCTGTTCGCAGGACACCAGGCTCTAACCAGGTGATGCCATAAACTGGCTGTCGATGCAGAGGAGGAACCAGCGCAGAGAAATGAAAGACGCGCTTCAGGCTGATCGCTGTGCTCCTCACCACCCCAGTGCCTGGCGTGGAGCCCAGCGCAGCCTAGGTGGTTAGTAAACACTTGATGAACGAGGGGGGTGCACCCACCCACCGAGCCCCACCTGGAGAAGGGGCCTCCAGTGCAGCCTCAGCACCAAGGCCAGAGCCACCTGGTAGACACAGGGGTCACTCCGAGAGACAAGAGCTGTGCCGGCCTCGACAGTGAAAGCCGTTGGGAAGAATGGGTCTCAGCGCTTCATTTTTCAGTTTTCTCCACGATATCTACTATCGTAAACGAGCACTCAGCAGAGGGAAGGACAGACTTCTATGCTATGAAACAAATTTTAATTTCTTGCAGAATATACTCGTGTATTTCATTTTTTTCTGCCTCGCTTTTTTCTCTGCCTAGCTTACCAACGCTCTCACCTTCGTTAGGATATTTGGGAATATTGCATAATCTATTCCTGGGATGCATGAGCAGCTCTGCAGCTTATAAAATATTCATTCACTTTCAAAAGTATTTGCACCCTGCTGTCAAACGTGGACAGATTCATACAGAGTATCAGAAAATGGCTATTTTAATGGCAAATGCTTTCCTCAAACCTCTCTTTCCACTAAAACATTTTCTTCAAAATTATTTTCATAAGATGAACAATTTCAACATTAGCAGCTAATCCCCTTTCATTTAAAACTCTGCTGATAAAATTCTTTGCTTGTCATTCAAATAGTAAGTAATAATTATAGACTGGAGGCTCCCATCTCTGGATTCATTAATGGTAAATTGCATGGAAGTCTGAAGCATAAGGCGGCTTTGATACATCTCAAAATGCAATTTCCATAGCTTCCCTTGGCTATGTACAATTAATTATACAGTTAATAAGGGAAATATGTTAATGAAAGAAACATTATTCATCCAGACCACCTGCCTTCACCAAATATCTTTTGTAAGCTTCTCTTCTTTTTGTACTTTTGGTCTACAGACAGTAAAAAAAAAAAAAAAAGACCTCACAATTGACAATGTGGTGATTTTGAACATCGGTCTCCCAGGCTGGAGCTACTTCCATTAACACAAGTCCAAAGAAACATTAATTCAGGTTCATTATATTTCTACTAATTTCTGCCTTTTAAAAGCTTAAGATGTCTACCCATGGCATTTTAAATGCCTGAAACAGCTGTTTATCAAACAAAAAACTACTGTTAAGCTGTCTTATTTCTACCAACGATACACTCATCTTCATAGATAAATGGAAAGCCCTGGAAAACTTGGAGAAGCTGCAAGAAAGACGCAGAAGCCCCAGTCATTCTGAGTAGACTACACTCCCCTAGGCCGTTTCTCATCCACTGCAAACCCCTGTGTTTAACAATGATTAAACCCTCTCATTCCTTGGATACTCAGAGTTGGTCTACAGATGGTTTAGTGCAGAAGTCAATGCTAACCTTTACAAAGACAGTTAATGTCTGAGGCTCTGATGTGGAAGAGAAAGCAGAATGGCTTATCGAGAAAAGGGAACTGCCTAGCTGTAGCTACCTCTCTGTCCACTTTTTATAAATAACTTGGACGATAGGAAAGAATGCATCTGCAAATATTAGTTTTAAACTATTTTTTTATTAATATAGATTAATAAGGAGCCTTTATTAAATGAGATAATAAGCATTTGATTCCAGCCTCAATCATGTCTTTTTGATATATGAAAAATACTTTCAACCATGAGTTATTCAGAAATTCCATTAATGTTCAAAATGTAGTTGGAAACCAACCTTGGATTCCAGAGCTGACAGGCAATAAGAGGAAAAAAATCATGGCAACGCAGTTTTAAGATAACCAGCTCTCAAAGATCTTCTGATGAGAAACGAATTCTGGGAGGCAGCACTCTCCCAAGGAACACCCCTGCCATCCCTAGCCTGGGGTGGGGGCCTGACGGGTGACGTCAGACAAGAAGGTGAGCGATGAAGAGATCACTGCATTCTCACCGTCATTCGGCGACTCAGGCAGTGCTGCCTTAAGGTCATCGTGAAAAGCAGTTGCTCGTAACGTTTCTATGTGGGTACCAGCAGGGCCATACGTTTCAAGGGCCGTCCGCCCACACTGCCCCAGCCAGATGGTCACCTACAAATTCAAGTGGCCAATCTCAAATCACAATGGGAAAAGCAGATTCTGAGACCCAACACCTTCACCATCACCTAGCTGACACAAAAAAGCGGAGAGGAAGCAATTTTCACTCGAAAGATGACGGCAGCCGCTTAACAGGGAAACCTCTCAGGAAGAGGGAGGAGGGGGGGTGGTTGCCTAGCAACACAGAGACAGCATCTCGCGCATCGCCAAGCAGTAGGGCTTTTCTTAGCAGCAGTCTTTTCTGTTCTGTACCAGTGATGTACTCATTACAATTTTCTGATGGAGTTTTTAGGAAGAAGAAAGAATTCCAGCGGGGGCAGTAAAGGTTAGCTAGGAGAGCAACGTACACATGAATTTCCTCTCCCATATCCAGATGGGAAAGGCTGGACTCCACAGAACAGTGTTAGGGGGTATTTGCAGACGACCTAAAGGTGCTATTTGGAAGTACAATGTCTGGATTTTAATTTTCTGAAACCAACAGGCCACACGCTCGCTGGCAATAATATGAGAGCAGGGGAATGGAACTGACGCCAAGACAGGAAAGGCTAATAGAAGACACAAGCACGCACCCTCATCTTCTCACCCACCAAACTTGCCGAGAGGGAATGCAGCTTAGACATCTGTCTCCTGTCCTCCCCAAGACCTTCCAACCAGCGGCGAAACTGCCGAAATACAGCAAGGAAAAAGGGAAAAATGAAGCTCTGATCGTCAGCCACAATAACCAGGAGTTGGCTGACAAGCGTTCTTTGTTCAGTTGCTTTCAAACGGGGAGTTCAAGGTGGAAGAGAGAAGAGAGTTCATCTATCAAAAATTATTCTCACTTTTTAGGGTGAAAAGTTGGAGATAAGACTACCAAATGCATTTTTCACCTCTCCCCAGTTCAGCTGCCAGTCATACTGCGTGCTGCCCGAATGACACGCCCACACGCTCTCAAGGTTTGATGGGCGAAGCAGAGGGTTATCAGATGCCAGTCTTCCTGCTCCTCCAGCACAGCCCAGCTGGGAGCTATCAGGGCCCCACCCAACAGCCGCCTCGACTGTCGCGGCAACACACATCACTGGCATTTCCCCGTGGCCCCAGACGTGCGCATCCAGGGTCCACCCACCCGCCCAGCTGCCGCCGCCCAAGGAGCCTGTCCACGCACGCCCACAGACGGCCCCTGCTGCACACAGCTCTGCAGGCGCTTCCGGAAGCGAGCTGACCCCTTTCAGCTCGTCCCTCAGTCGTGCCCGACTCTCTGTGACCCCATGGACTGCAGCATGCCAGGCCTCCCTGTCCTTCACCATCTCCCGGAGCCTGCTCAAACTCACGTCCATCGAGTTGGTGATGCCGTCCAACCACCTCATCCTCTGTCGTCCCCTGCTCCTCCTGCCTCCCATCTTTCCCAACATCAGGGTCTTTTCCA
Organism: Redunca redunca; assembly: GCA_006410935.1. Lineage (NCBI taxonomy): Eukaryota > Metazoa > Chordata > Mammalia > Artiodactyla > Bovidae > Redunca > Redunca redunca. The sequence continues at coordinate 127,507 of SJYQ01021762.1, forward strand.
AGGAGTCAGTTCTTTGCATCACATGGCCAAAGTATTGGAGCTTCAGCTTCAGCATCAGTCCATCCAATGAATATTCAGGCCTGATTTCCTTTAGGATGGACTGGCTGGATCTCCTTGCAGTCCAAGGAACTCTCAGGAGTCTTCTCCAACACCACAGTTCAAAAGCATCAATTCTTTGGTGCTCAGCTTTCTTTGTAGTCCAATTCTCACATCCATACATGACTACTGGAAAAATCGTAGCTTTGACTAGACGGACCTTTGTTGGCAAAGAAATGTCCCTGCTTTTTAAAATGCTGTCTCGGTTGGTCATAGCTTTTCTTCCAAGGAGCAAGTGTCTTTTAACTTCATGGCTGCAGTCACCATCTGCGGTGATTTTGGAGCCCCCCAAAATAAAGTTTCTCACTGTTTCCCCATCTATTTGCCATGAAGTGATGGGACCAGATGCCATGATCTTAGTTTTCTGAATGTTGAGCTTTAAGCCAACTTCTTCACTCTCCTCTTTCACCTTCATCAAGAGACTCTTCAGTTTCTCTTCACTTTCCGCCACAAGGGTGGTGTCATCTGTGTATCTAAGGTTATTGATATTCCTCCTGGCAATCTTGATTCCAGCTTGTGCGTCATCCAGCCTGGCATTTCACACTGCATATAAGTTAAATAAGCAGGGTGACAGACTTGATGTACTCTTTTCCCAATTTGGAACCAGTCTGTTGTTCCATGTCTGGTTCTAACTGTTGCTTCTTGACCTGCGTACATATTTCTCCAGAAGCAGGTCAGGTGGTCTGGTATTCCCATCTCTTGAAGAATTTTCCACAATTTATTGCAATCTATACAGTCAAAGGCTTTGGCATAATCAATAAAGCAGAAGGAGATGTTTTTCTGGAATTCTGTTGCTTTTTTTTATGATCCAATGGATGCTGGCAATTTGATCTGTGGTTCCTCTGCCTTTTCTAAATCCAGCTTGAATATCTGGAAGTTCACGGGTCATGTACTGTTGAAGCCTGGCTTGGAGAATTTTGAGCATTACTTTGCTACTGTGTGAGATGAGTGCAACTGTGTGGTAGTCTGAACATTCTTTGGCATTGCCCTTCTTTGGGACTGGTGACCCCTTTGCCCATGTACAAAAGGGAAGTGTGGGAACTGGCCTGGATGAAGTAGCTGGTCACTCTCAGAATATGGGAGCACCTTGAGGTGTCTCATTCACTATGTAGAACGTAAAGCTGGGCCTTAGATGTGATTCTGAAGGTGACGTGAAGTCAACTGGCAGCGGCCATCTACACTGTTTAAGCTGCAATGAGTCTCATGTTCCTGAAGACGAGAACAAATAACCTGAAAGGCCTCCTCTGTGAGAACCTGGAGATGCTGGGTGGACGGCACAGTCTGCCTTTCACAGCATAAAGGGAAGTCCCGGGCGCTGGCTTCCACTGCCCACACGAGACCTTGGGCCACCGGACATGTAGGAGGCAGGGTGCTGGGCGTGAGACACCTCCTCCCCAAACCAGGACGCTCAGAGGCCACACTGTCGGTGAAAGCATTTGCGCAGGCCACAGGGAGCTTACCTGTCTCCCTACAGAGTCAAAATGGGAAAACATTTGGACCTGGGGCCTCACCTAGGGTTGAGGGTCAAATTTGCAATACGTACCTCCCCTGGGACTCTCTGGGTGGGGAGCTGATGTAAAGATGGTTCTGGCTTCATGAAAGCCAGGAGTGGCTGGAATATCAACCTTAAAACTTCTCCTTTGAGGTCAACACTGTCAGCATGGGGTACACAAAATTCTGAGAGATAAAGCCCCACTAATGAGGAGCTTATAATCTGAAATTCCAGAATCCAACAGACGGCAAACATACCCAGGTGTGAGCTCAGCTCATAGGAACCTAGATAATAGAAATATTAATATTACATGGAAACAGTCAAACGCTACATTTAGAACTGTCAAAGGAGGTTCAACAAAATAGGACAAGTGCAGGCAGCAGGCAGACTTGGAGAAGAGTAACAGAAGCGCTGCAAGTGGAAAATGCCCTCCTGGAGACCACGGACACAGAGGGCGCGCCACGTGGTGACCCGGACACCGCCGGAGGGGGCGAGGCACGCTGGGCGGCAGGGCCGGGGACACTCCCTGGAGTGCAAGGCACAGCGACAGAGAATGCGCACGGGAGAATAACACCCCACGGTCAGACGTGAGCTGTAAACGCTGCTTCCTCTTCTAGAACTGGTGGAAGATGGGAAGTCTGACTTCAGGAATCGTAGTAAGTCTGGAGCAAAAGAAAAATATATCATAAAGTAGGTCCACACGAAGACAGGGCACAAGGAAGTTCCTCAACAACGGAGCTGGAGACTTCAGGAAGAAAGTAAGGTACGTCACGAAGGTACAGCCTCCGCACCACCAACAGACAGCCTGTCAACAGCATCAAAGGCAAGAAAATAGTGCTTTCACAGCAATGAGAGAAAGGGGACTAGAATCTGATCCTTGGCTAATCTATCTTGCAAGTGTGAGGATTAATTAAAGACATTTTCAGACAAAAATGGGAAGACTTTCCCACTAAAGGACTGCAAGAAGAATATGTTTTAGGACAAGAGGAAATTTTACCCAAAACAAGAACTGAGAAAAGTGATGCTGATGTGGGGAAAAAATGAGTCAATCTGAATAAGGGCTGAGTGTGAAAATCGGTAATTAAGAAGGGTTAGTTTAAGGGTATAAACACATGGTGAAACTAAAATACTGGGTAATGACGAAACTTGTCTCAGAGGGAGATACCAGGGTCAGCCAGCGACCCCCAGGTCACCTGGGAGGGGGCGGACATGTGCTTGGGAAGATCACCCGGACAATAATTAAGCTGCAACTGCTGAGCCTCTGGGGGCGGGAGAGGGACTCAGGCAAAGCCAGGCCTCGCGGGGGAGGCGAGGGGCGCCGTGGCACGCGGTGCCGCAGGCCCGGGCGGCCGTGCACAGGCTGAGCGGCTCAAGCGCCCTCGCGGGGCTTCGTGAGCCGCCCTGCTCCGCGGGTGGGGAGACCAAGCCGGTGGTCTCGAGCGGCCCAGCGGTCGCCCTGGGAGGCAGCCTTTGGGTTTGGGACCACCTTTCGTCAGCGCCTCTCCCCTCTGACTCTGGAAGAGAAGCCGTCAGAGGACAGAGGTTGTGACCCCTGGGGTCCCGCTTTTGAGTCATGCCCTCACCTCCGGCACCGAGCAAAGGAGAGCTGGACTCTCCCTGCTCAGGGAGCCTCAGGGGCCCCTGCGGACGGAGCGCAGCCCCCCTCTCTGGGCAGGGTCACGGCCGTTCAAGGCTGTGTGCACACCCGCTTCTCCCGAGCACTCACCCTGGGAGCAGGATTGGGGTTCCCGGAGGGGCTGCAACCTTCCCCTGCTGTCTCTTGCCCACCCGGACAGCGGCCCCTCCCTGCTCAGGCCTCCCAGGACAGAGGGTCTCCCAGCAAAGGACCGTGCCCGGCACTTGGCTGCATCCACCCTTCTCCAGCCGCACCCTCCTCACCGTGAACACACTGAAACCTTCTCGGGACAGCACACTGACTGACTGCTTCACGCGGACTCAGGACCGCGTGCTGTGCCCTGCAGCTGCGCCACATGGCAGGGACGGAGGATGAGCAAAAGTGGCTCACTGATGAACTACCGGTGAAGTGCGATTTCAGAAGCTACATGTTATGCATGCATATGGTTTTCCCAGTAGTCACATATGGACGTGAGGGTTGCACTATAAAGGAAGCTGAGCGCCGAAGAATTGATGCTTTTGACCTGTGGTGTTGGAGAAGACTCTTGAGAGTCCCTTGGACTGCAAGGAGATCCAACCAGTCCATCCTAAAGGAGATCAGTCCTGAGTATTCATTGGAAGGACTGATGCTGAAGCTGAAACTCCAGTACTTTGGCCACCTGATGCGAAGAGCTGCTGAATGGAAAAGACCCTGATGCTGGGAAAGATTGAAGGCAGGAGGAGAAGGGGACGACAGAGGATGAGACGGCTGGATGATGTCACCGACTTGATGGACATGAGTCTGAGCAGGCTCCAGGAGATAGTGAAGGACAGGAAGCTTGGTGTGCTGCAGTCCATGGGGTCACAGAGTCAGACACGACTAGAAGACTCAATAAGAACAACACCACGTTATACACTACTGATTTTACACAGTTCCATCCTGGGCCTGGACTCGCGCTGTGGTCACTCCGTTTCCCGAGTGTTTCTAAATCTGCCAGACCCCAGAAGAGCCCTTTGGGCTGGAAGAACGTGGCAACACGTCAGGTTTCGCTGAGGGAGGCGGTCAGGCACACGGGGAGCGTTTCGTGTCTGTGCGTGTGAATGGACACTTCCCAAGTGCTATCTGGACACCAGTTTCCATTTTTTCCCCTCGGAAATGTTAACTCACACACTTACAGATTGTGTTTGAGCGTTCAGTCTAATTCAGCCAACGCTGACTGAGTGCTGACTCCCACTCTACCTTACACAGCTCGCTCTCAGCAAGAAGGCACGACAAGCAAGGGCGTCGTTCCGGCATCACCCTGGCCCTTTAAGCGATAGATCCGTGGTTTAGTAATCACAAGACAAGTTACACCCCCCACCAGAAATGTAAGGATGGTTCTGTGTCCCCGGCGCTGGGCAGGGGAGGCGGCAGTCCTCAGGGCCAGACAGCGAGGGGCCACCGACTCGACCGGAGCCTCCTGGCGGCCCAGTGGTTAGGGCGCAGGGCCTCCAGCGCAGGGGCGCAGCTTCACTTCCTGCTTGGGGAACTAAGGTTCTGCACGCTTCGAGGTACGGCCAAAATAAAAGGCATTGACCTTGAAGCGCCAGAGCAGCCCTGTGCGGAGGGCTGGCCGAGTGGGCGGCACGATCAGCAGAGCCCGGAGTCGGCTCTGCAGAAGCCCAGGGCCCGGGCCTGTGTGTCTGAGTGTTGCCCCTCATCCCCGCACCTTCTGTTCCCGCTGAGGAGTGGTCCCCGCCCCAGCTCCTGGTGAGAGGCTGGGGGGTCCGACATGGCTCCCGCCACGTGCTATTGATTCCTGTGCTAACACCTTCCTTTCCTGAGGACCCTCCTGGAGACGCGCCTTCTCCCAGAGGAGGCGGGGGGTGGGGGTCAC
>SJYQ01021762.1:132911-155346 GCA_006410935.1 Redunca redunca
AGCTTTCTGCTTTTTCATCCTGATTAAATTTCTGGTATGTGGTTTTTGTTTCAGCCACTGTGAGACTGGGGTTCTTCTTTTTTCTTCTGTCTGCCCTCTGATGGAGGAGGCTAAGGGGCTTGTGTAAGCTTCCTCATGGTAGGGACTGGTGGTAGGAAAAACTGAGTCTTGCTCTAGTGGTTAGGGCCTTGCTCAGTAAAGTTTTAATCCAATTGTCTACTGATTTTTAGGGGTGTGATCCCACCCTGATAGTTATTTGGCCTGAGGTGACCCAGCCCTGGTGTCTATAGGCACTATGTCTATGGGCATTAACTGTGGTTAATGATGACCTCCAAGAGGGCTTATGCCTAGGGGAACCTTCCCAGACTGCTGCTGCCAGTGCCCCTGTCTCTGTGATGAGCCCCTGCCATCCCACACCTCCACAGGAGACCCTCCAACACTAGCAGGTAGTTTTGGTTCAGTCTTCTGGGGAGTCTCTGTGCCTTTCCCCTCGGTCTTTGTGTGTGCAAGATTTTGTTTGTGCACTTCAATACTGGAGTCTCTGTTTCCCCCAGTCCTATGGAAGTCGTATAATCAAATCCTGCTGGTCTCCCAGGTCAGATTCCCTGAGGATTCTCAGTCCCTTTGTCAGGTCCCCAGCTTAGGAAGCCCCTCTCTAATTCTAGTTCTAGAGGCTGGAAGTCTGAGATCAGGGTGTTATCTTGATCATCTGAGGGCTGTTTCCTAAGATCAGACTACTCTTGGTATCCTTAGAGGGCTGAAAGACCCTCAATAAACAGATATGTTGTTCATAATCAACCTTTCCCTGATAAGTCATCATCCTACAACACAAGCATGGCAATTAAACTTGCACTTAAGGGTCTTGGGATATTCTGATTATTTATTTATTTTAATATGATATTTCCAATTTTTATCTTGTGTAATCTGGTACAAACCAATTAAAGTCATACTGTTTTATTTTTAATTTACCTATAGTTTGATGTAATATGATATCTCATACCCAAAGTTTACTTGGGTATGTTAACTACTTTGTCAGAGAGGTATGACTTCTCAACTTAGTATGCACACCCAGAAATCAATGAATCATCCTATTTCCGCTAAAAATATACTGAGTTTGAAGTAGTAGAAGAAAATGAGACTGTTTACTGAACTCCATAGGTGACTTGTAAACATCAAAGTTATGAACACATTGCTATCAGTATGTATTTTGACTATTGAAAGTTTTACATATTTCAAGATTTTATTTTTTTAAGATAGTTGATATGGGCCACTTTAAAAGTCTTTATTAAATTTCTTACAATATTGTTTATGTTTTATGCTTTGGTTTTTAGCTGTGAGGTTTGTGGAATCTTAACTCCCTGAGTGATCAAACCCATACCCCCTGCATGGGAAGGTGAGGTCTTAACTACTTGACCACCAGGGAGGTCTTCATAATTCAAGATTTTAAACAACTATTTCAAATTACTTTTGACAGCATGGGTAGTGAAGATATTAACAAATGTCTACTTGAAATATCTTTTATTCCCTGTGTATAAATGATTATCATGATTTCACTAGCAAAATATCTTAGAATTTTTCCATTTAGCCCATATGTTAAAAAAAAAGAAAGAAAGAAAGAAAGAAAGAAAACAGTAAGTTACCAGTGGCCAGGCTATGTATTGAGCAACTCTCATTACTTTTGGTTTATTTCGAAGCCTCACTCAGTAATATATGTAAAGAATTACTGGGCAGTCTTTTCTCATTTGATTCTAACAACTGTGAGACAGAAATCAACATACTTAAAATACATAAATATCGAAACACGTGGTTCACCTCAAATGTTTAAAGCTCTGGAGCTTTACCCGCAGTGACAAACTAAGCTTAACTTAATTGAGAAAGGAGGAAGGAAGTAGTTGAAAAACAACAAAGACTTGTTTTTAGAGATCATGGTCAAATTTTATCCCCCTAAAAGGATAAATATTTTAACTATAATATAGCCTTCCCCAATACAAATCAAAATAAACTCCAGAAGTAATTGCATAATTTTATGAGCTTTAAAATATGCTTCCTAAAAAAAAGTACAGGTAATTTTTCTTGTGGTTTATTGGTGACCCTGAAGATTGTGTTTAAAGATAACATTTTTAAGGAACATGGCAGGCAACTGCTCTAATGTTGATTTATTACCTTTCTGCATAGAAATCAGTCTTTGAATGATAATTTGTGCTTGCATGCTCAGTTGCTTCAGTTGTGTCTGACTCTTTATAATCCTTTGTACTGCAGCCCACCAGGCTCCTCTGTCCATGGGGATTCTACAGGCAAGAATACTGGAATGGGTTGCCATTTCCTCCTCCAGGGGATCCAGGAATCGAACTTGCATCTATTATGTCTCCTGCATTGCCAGGTATGTTCTTTACCATTAGCACCACCTGGGAAACCCTTCTTGAAAACTTATAGAAGGCAATTCAGCAAAACTAGTTGAAGTGAGTAAAACAAGATAGGGTATAGAAGCAATCAGTGAAGTCAAGGAAGTTTATTCACCACTGAGAAAAGGCAGGGGTTCACCTTCTTTCCCAATAGTACATTGGTGACATGTTGGTAGTTTGAAATTGGCCGTTGTAGGTCAAATCAAGCTTGCCTACAAATCAAGCTTGCCTTTCTTTTTCTTTATCTCTTCCTTCTTTCCCCATATCTAGAGCCGGGTCTTACAGATTCACAAGCCACAGGATCAGTCTTGACCTATCATGATTGTATGATGATAGGTTTTGATCAAGATTCACATGTATTTTTTTTTTAGGTTTATAAAATATTGCAGTGATATTCTCAGAACTGTAAGTGAAATGAATAGGGAAATAAGATAAATGAGTGAAAATAAAGAGTAATACTATTGCTTTTATTTTAGATGGTAAGCTAAAGTTTATTAATTTATTCACTTAACACTTCTTGTTTTCTTCATATATCCTGCATGCTAAATGGTATACCGGGTGCAAGAGTTTTGAAAATGAATAAGAAGACCTTTCAGTTACAGAGTTCATATCTAAAGGCATAGTCACATAAACAGAGAATAGACATTAAATGCAAATGTGGAGCTTTGTGGGGGATATTGTAGGAATATCTAAGAAGAGAACACAAAACAAGTTATGACTGACTCCTAGAGGATGTAGCACCTAATTTTTCAATAAAACTTCTTGGGATGTAGGTATTATTAAATCAGTAACAAAGAAATGAATCCTGCCACCTAAACTCTGATATTTAACAGTGTATATTTAAGATTCCTAAATCTATCTAAGCAAAAACAATTTTCCAGTCTAAAACAGACCTCTTTGCTCTTTGGATCTAGTTATCCATCCATCATGATATCATGGCATACTCTGTGTTAAAATTGCCAAAAAAGATTTAGTTTTTTTCTCAGACTATGCAACAGTTAGGTACATGTAACGGAAAGAAAAGCAACATTGTGTGTGTGTGTGTGTTTTAAGAGCTCTGATAGCTGTATCCACAGATTAGTTGCTTAAATTGTGTTCCTGCATATGCTGAAGAAAATACGTTTTGTACTTGGCATATAAGGGGGGTTTATAAGACCTTGCTTGAAATAATTTCTTTAAATTGTTGCNCCCACCAGGTCGGCCCCCGCCGCCCTCCGGCTATAGCGGCCTGGCTTAGCAGTGCTCTGCTCCAGTCCTTCAGAGGCTCCGGGCTCTGCCGAGGGGGACGTTCTGTCCTCTACCCTGGGGGCCAGCGCGCCTCCCAGCGGGTTCCTGGTTGGCTCCTGGGGTCTGCCTGGACTTTGGTATAGCCGCCCTCATGGCCCCCGCAGCGTCAGCGAGTGGTCCTGGGGGCCGGCTGTCTGTGCCGGGAGCGGTCCTGACGCCGGTGTCCTGGCGGCCTTGGCGGGTCAGCAGGTCGGGGGGTCAGGTCCTGAGGTTCAGGTGCTCTGCAGCCCATGTGGACACGAGGCTAGTGTCCAAGCACGACCGATAAGACCGCCTGGCCCGGGGAGGTGGCCCCGTGAGAAAGGGCCGTGGTTCCCGAGCCTGAGAGACGAGCCGCGCCACCTGGCATAAAAAGGCCACGGGGACTCGCTTCTGCCCATCTCCACACCCATCTCGGTGCCCCGTGCGGGGGACGACCACGGAGGGCTCAGAGGCCCCTTTGTGCCTGGGTCGGGGGCAGCGGCTTGGGCCATGTGCAATGGGGTCCTCATGGCCCCCACTGGCCTCTCTCCACAGGGTTCACTCCCCACTCTGAGTCGGGAAGAGCAGCTGGTGACCCCGGTTCAGACGAAGTCGGCTAATGAGAGGGAGCCTTGGGCCCACGGCCGGCCCAGGGCAGGCGGGCGTCTGCGTGGTGGTGGGGGATGGGGGTTGCTGCCGTCGCTGGGGCTCGCCCCACGGCAGTGGGGCTGCAGGCAGCTGGGGGATGGTGGGTCAGCTCCGTGGGGCAGGGACTCACCCAGAGACCACCGCCGGGCTCCCTCTCACACCTGCCGTCACACAGGGAACCGAGAGACACAGTTTTCTATGGAAAACAATACTCTCACCTCCCATTTGGAGGTGAGATACATCAAGCTGCAACTTGAAGGTCTGGAAATCTGGAAACATCACAACAGGACAAAGACTCTCAACGCGCGCCCCCAGAGGGAACCTGCCAGACAAACACCCCTTGCTGACGTGTTGGCCCCAGGACTGACTCTCATTAGAAAACTGAACTTTCAGATAAATTTCCTTTTCTAAAAGGGACATGTTCTCTAAAACATCAGCTCTAAAGGTATTTAGATAATAACCACAGTTATTTGTCCACAGATGGAGGCTTGGTCTGTAAAGAATCCGCCTGCAATGCAGGTGCCCGGGGCTCGATCCCCGGGTGGGGAAGATCCCCTGGAGAAGCGAATGGCAACCCACTCCAGCATCCTTGCCTGGGGGACCCCCTGGACAGGGGAGCCTGGGGGCTGCAGTCCGCGGGGCCGCAGAGTCAGAGACGACTGAGCGGCTGAGCCACCATCCGCAGGAGAGGCCCTTCCTGGGGTGCTGGCTGTGGGCGCGGCAGGGCAGCACGTTTGAGGCCCGAGGGTGAGCTGTCTCCCCAGGAAGCTGCAGATCCGGGACTCAGGACACCCCCACATCCACGCGGAGCCCTGGGAGCGTCGTGCGGCCCGAGCCCCGGGCCCTCCACCCGCAGAGGCGGGAGCAGAGCTGAGCTCCCGGACTTCGGCCTCCTCCTGCCCTGTGTCCATCAGTCCGTGAGGCACCTATACCTCCTGCCCTGGGACTCACACATCCGGGAGTGAGGCCTCTGCCCACCGAGGTCACCGCGGGCAACCCCAGGCCTCACCTCCAGCTGCCCACCGAAGCTCTTTAGCAAACACGTGGTCTCCCAGCTGCTCTGGGGCGAATGTCTGTGTCCTCCACATTCCCTGGAATCCTGGCCCCCAAGGTGACGAGGTCAGAGGTGAGGCCTTCGCGCCGGGATCAGGGCCCTCATGAGATCCCAGAGCTCCCTGCCCCCTCCCCACAGAGGACATGCTGAGAGGCTGCCATCTGAGAGCCAGATGCATGCTCCCACTGAACCCCATGTCTGCCGGCCTTGTCTCAGCCCCCGCCTCCAGACTGAGGGACTCGAGCATCTGCTAAGCCGCCTGTCTATGCTGGTCTCTGTGCCAGGGGGACCAAGACACTGGCTTCCTGTGGGTGCACCCCAGGGTACATGCTGTTAGCAGATAAACACTTAGGAAAGTCCCCATGAAGAGCAAACGTTTAACATAAGGGCGGCGTGTAGGACCCACCCCACGGCGGGTCTCCAGATGCTAAGTATGGTGGACACTCCTCCCTGATCACGGGGTCCCAGCTGTTCTGAGGGCAGCAGCCCAGGCTCTGCCCAGGGTCACCTGCAGCCTGCCCCCAGCAGGAGGGACTGTGGCCAGCGAGATGGTACTGACCAGGGAGAGACCCGGAGGGCGGGGGCCACGGCCGTCAGGACCTGTCCACACGGTGCAAGGGGTTGAGCTATGAATGCGCGCCTCTTAAAAAACCTGGACTGTAACTATACATCAAGGACCACATGCTCCAGGACGGGCGGGGGCTTCCTATGGGGAGGCTTCTGCTCTGGGTGGGCAGCTGACCCTTCCCACGAGACCTTTCCCATCTCCCAGCAGCACCGGGTGGGGGGGACATTTATTCACTGAGACGCTGCTGCTCAGAAAGCCTGGCACACAGGCGGCACTCAACTGCGCGCATTCAGTTGGCGCTCACCTGTGCATTCCCAGGGCAAACCCCACAGCTGCTCATTGGGGCCAGTGTTCTGTGTAGAGTGGGGACAGCCCTCCCTTGGGGAGGCCTCGGGGGGAGGCTGGATGTCGGGGTGCCCTCCCCTTACTGCCTCGCCAGTGTGCTGGGCAGTTGGGGACCCTCCCCCACCAACTCCACCTCTCCCAGCCGCTCCCCTGGTGGGCAGGGTGCAGGCTGGGGAGTTGCCCCACCCCGTCCTTCCCAGCCGCTCCCCCAGTGGGCAGGTTGTGGCTGGGCAGTCAGGGACCGCCCCGCCTCAGTTGGCGCTCACCTCTGTGCATTCCCAGGGCAAACCCCACAGCTGCTCACTGGGGCCCCCCTTCTCACGGCCACTCCACGTGGCGGGGCCCAGGGCCTTACCAAGACCATGTGGCCGGTGGAGATGTCCATGTTGGGCTGCACGGGCTCCTCTGACCAGGACGAGGTGCTGCTCCGCGCAGAGGGGCTGGGCATGGGCCCGTCGCTGAACTGGGAGGACACGCTGCTGACGCGGGATGTGTGCGCAGTCTCGGGGCGCTCGGCTGTGCGCACCGCCATGCGCTGGCGGCACAGGTCCTGCAAGACAGCGGGCCGGTCAGAGCCTCCCTCCCGAGTGCCGGGGCGGCGGGGACAGCGCTCACCCGAGACCACGCACACCCCACAGATACGCACAGACACGCACGAGGGCAGACATGCTACAGAGAGACAGGCATACTGACACAGACACAGACACACACACAGACACAGAGACACACACACACACACACAGACACAGAGACACAGAGACACAGAGACACACACACACACAGACACAGATACACACAGACACACAGACACAGAGACTCACAGACACACACACAGAGACTCACAGAGACACACACACAGACACACACACAGACACAGAGACACANACACACAGACACAGAGACACACACACAGAGACTCATAGAGACACACACAGACACACACACACAGAGACTCATAGAGACATACACACAGACACACACACAGACAAACAGAGACACAGACACACACACAGACACAGATACACACAGACACACACACAGAGACAGACACACACAGACACACACACACACATAGACACACAGACACAGACACACAAAGACACATAAACAGAGACAGATACACACAGACACACACACACAGACACACACAGACGTGCACAGGCTTAGGCGGGGCCGCCCTGTGCTCTGTGTGGACAGACGTCAGGTGCCTCCTCAGTCCTCAGAATGTGGGCTCTGGTGGGGGTGGGGGTTATACTGAAATACAGACACTTGCGCCTCCGTCACAGCATTAGAAAGGACCCCTCTTTTTGGGTCTTCTTGTTCCCAAAGCCTCGCTTGCAGTGCTGAGGCCACGCGGGGAGAATCAGCAGAAGCGCGCACGGGGTAACGCGCAGGGTGGACGGGGACGGGCCTGCCGGGCGATGCTGACGTGGGGACGGGCCTGCCGGACGGGTCTCCTGGGCCCGACGGAGCTCGGCTGGGTCACCGTGGGGCCTCAGGGCCCTGGCACAGGGGCGTGTGGCCAGTCTGGAGGGGGAGGCCCAGCAGTGCTCACGGCCGCCAGACTCAGGGCTCGGTGGCCACCCGGCCCCCAGGAGACCCAGCTGGACACCCCCTCCTCTGATCCACAGAAGTGCCTTTGGGGGACCCCATCAGGCCCGCTGTGGCGGCTCCCAGCCCTGCCCGGGGCACACTGCAGCAGGGCTGTCCAGCAAAAGACGTGACGAGAAAGTCTACAAGGGAATCTGGGCCCGTGAGTTGAAGACTGCTCGGGGCAAAGAGGCGGTGTGGAGACCCGAGGGTCCTCCTCTTCCCTGGCGCCCTCGGGGGCCGCACCCCGCACCAGGCTGCTGTCCCGGCCTCAAGGTCCTGCGGGCAAGGAGGTCTCCGCTCCGTGTCCTCTCGCCCGGCCGCCCATCTCTGGGACTAAAGCTCGTCCTGAGGCCGCTGAGGGCTTGCTCTCCCCGGGGACGCTGTGCTAACCCTTCTCCGGGTCAGAGGATGGCTCAGGCGTGCTGTGAGGGGGGCCGCCTGGCCGAGAGCCCCCAGCCCCGTCAGAGCATCTGCGGGGGCGGTGTGGGCACTGCAGAAGCCAGCGGAAGAGACCAAAGGGAAGGAAGGGCGGTGGTGAGGGGCACCCGCTGCTCTCCTCCGGGGCTTAGGAGTTACCCGTGGCTCCCAGACAGCCAGTCTGCTTGAGAGCCCCCCTCGGCTTCACGGAATCTTAGAAGCAACGAGGAGCCCAGGCACGGTGGGTGTGCTCAGTCGCGTCCACAGGCCACCCGTGGACCGCCGGCCAGGGCTCCTCTGTCCGCGGGAGTCTCCAGGCTTGAATACCGCAGTGGGTTGCCACGCCCCCCCCCAGGGCATCTCCCCGACTCAGGGATCGGACCCGCACCTGCTGCGTCTCATGCACTGCAGGTGGGCTCCCTACTACCGAGCCCCCAGGAAGCTGCACAGCAGGCGACTATGCCGATACCCAGGAAGACGACTCCAGGGGCCAAGTCCACGTCCCACCACTTCCCACTTAGGCACCGCGGATGTTCCCTGACTTTGAGAAAAGCACACCAGGAACTTTCTGCAGTAACTTGTGCGGTTTCACGTTGTTCACGTGAAGAACAGAGCGTGCCCTCCAAGAACGGCTCCTCCGGGGAAGAGGATCTGAGAAGCTGGCGGTCCACCCCCAACAGCAGAACATCAGGGCAGCTGCTGTCTGCCCCGGCGGCGCCAGGATGAGGGGCGACGGCCACTCCCGATTCCATCCCTCCTCGGTCCCCGTGGAGCGGGCACGCCCTGGCGGGGCCCCTGCCTGGCCAGACTCCCTGCGTGACCTCGGGCGAGGCATTCAGGGCCCCGGCCCGAGTGCTTTCATCCTGAGATGGAATAAACCGGAGAGCGCAGAAGACTCAAGGGTCCCAGTGTGCGGAGCGCCAGCGAGGCCCCGCCACGAGGTCCACCACAGACCCCGTCGCCATCCCGGTCGCTGTCAGTGCCGGAGTGCAGTGAGACAGAACCGGTCTCCAAACCTGATCAGCTCTTGGTGGCCTGGTGAGTCAGAGACACTTCTCTGGAAGCAGGAATTTTAGAGGTGGGGGTGCCCCAGATCACCCCATGGCCTCCTCACGAGTCACTGGTGATTAGGACCGACTTGGAGCGCCAGCCAAGCCCACACAGGTGCCTGCGGCCCCCCGGGACTGGCCCTACAACTCAGGCCCAGCACTCACCAGGCTGCTACTGAGAGTGGATTCTCCTCGTGGGTCTCTGTGTTTTAAATAAAAGCTGCGGCAACAATCCAAGAAAAGCCGTCACTCCCCCATCCAAGAGCACCAGCACTGACCACAGGGGCCCCAGGCTGCAGAGGAGGCCCCTCGCCTGCCCAGAGCGGGGCTCTGGGCTGCGAAGGCCCACTTCTGGGGGAGCCCACGTGAGGTCAGGCCTCTTTCACCTGCAGATAAACGTGGGAGCAGCTACTAAGGGGGGGCACTTGACCTCAAACTGACCACAGTCCAGCTTCTACGCGATAAATGGCGAGGCGGGACGACCTGAGGGGTTGGAGCCAGGGAGGATCAGGCAGAGATGAGACATCTGGGGCCAGAGCCACTGCTCCTGGGGGCCGGGAGGGCCCAGCTTGGCGCCAGTGGATGGGTCGGGGGGAGGTGATACGCCTGGGGGCCAGCAGCCGCCTCGCCCCAGCTCCCGCAAGTCACCAGTGGAGGCGAGTTCTGAGGGCCCCGAGCAGACACTGGGCAGACACGCCTCCGCAAAGCCGCCCCTCCAGACAGCACGCCAGGCCGCCCTGGCTGAGCACAGGCCCCCTGGGGCCCAGAGCTCTGCACCTGCTGCTCCAGAGGCTGCGATGGGAACAGGCATCCCCGACGCTGATTCTCTCCTGGCTCCGGGAAGCGCCCATCCACTCACGTCTGGAGTTGCGATGCTGACGCTGAGTCCTGGGGGTGGCAGTCGCCAGCTGCGTGACCTTGAGCAAACCGGTGAGCCTCTCTGCGCCCCATCTCCTCCTCTGAAGTGGGGACACGGGCAAAGCTCTCCGGAGGCCCACATGGAGACCAGGCTCAGGGGGAGTGTTCGGGAACAGGCCTGAGCTCCCGGGTGCCCGCCAGCATTGTCAGGAACTTTCTCAGCAAGCCACCCACCTAACACTGGACGCCGGGGACCCTGGCGGGGGTGCAGCCAGGCCCACGTTCTAGCTGGCAGGCCGGTGGAGCTGAGCGGCGACAAGGGGCCTCGAGGGGTCCGGATGGGACCCCCATGGGCAGACGAAGGCGGATGTGGAGGCCAGGAGGTGGGCAGCGAGGGCAAGAGGGCAGGAGGCCCACGTGGCTGGAAGAACCCCCCAGGAGGGGGGCCGCAGGTGGGGGAGGGGGCAGGGGGCCAGGACCGCTGTGTCACCCCTTGGGGAGCAATGCTGGGCTCCCATCATACACCCTCGCTTGGCCTCCGTTGAGGGAACTGGGTCCGGAAGCAAGAAGTGGGGAAGTCTCTGCACCTGGCATAGCTGGGGCAGTGAGGATCAGGGCTGAGCTCCCTGGTTCCCCCAACCTGCAGCTTGGCTCCCCCGGGGGTCTTCCTGCTGCGGTCCTCGAGGCTGGGGTTCCAGCCTCGCCCTCTGGACCCGAGACGTGGGGATGAGCTGCGTCCGGCTCGGATTAGCAGGTTGTGGCACCGTCAGAAGCTGTGGGGCTTGCCCGTGCTTGCTGCAGGACGACAGAGCTGAGTGCCACACCACGCACACACCAGGCCTGCAGGCAGGCAAGTCCCACCCCCGCAGCGGCTCCTGACCTAACCCAGGAGGGGCAGGCCGGTCCGTCCACAGCAAAAGCAGGGCTCACTCCAAAGTGGTTCAGTCTGATCTGCCCCAGTCTGATGATGACCACACCCCCTGGAGGGGACATGCGGGTCCCAGTGTCCAAGGAAAGGACTCGAGTGAACCTTTGGACCTGGCTCCTTCCACCCGGTATCGGGCAGAGTCCCTCTTGGTCACTGCGGCCACCTCCCCAACTGGTGGCCACATCACCCCCCCCCCACGGTCGCAGGGTGCTCTGGGTGAACCCAGAGAGGCAGACGGTCACAGAAAGATGCGGAAACCCTGGGGGTCACCGTGCAGCCTTTTAAATTAGTCCTTTACATTGCTCATAGCTTGTAAGTTAATAATAGAAATTCTATGTTTGTCCATGCTCTGAGCTATTGCTTGAAAATTAAAAATTTCTAGAGAAAAATGAACCTTTTAGAACATTACTACCTGCCTCAGTAATGGTCTGGCCAGGGGACTAGCTGGGTGGGTTTTCATCTCCCGGGTGCATGGTTTTGTGGGAAGGGCCCAGTCTGTGCTCTGTGGGTCTCGCAGCAAGGCTGCCTAGTGTGGTGTGTGGTGGGTTCACCAGGCTGCCCCCCCTCGACCAGACGGGGACCCTGCAGACGGAGCCTCACTCTTCATTTAAAAGGACCACGTCTTCCTAAAAAGGCGTCTGCAGTCCACACGGCAACAGTGAAGGCATGAACCCGTGACCCCTCAGGCAACAGCAGATGCGCCAGCTGGGCTTAACCACTTGCTTTCAACGTGACGTGCAGTTCACAGCGTGCGTTCCCATCACACGGAGCCGCGACCAGGCCAGCGCGCTTCCCTAAGTGCACTGCCTGCGTCTACGACCAGGAAGGGCCACGCGGCATCGTCCGGGACACGCGCAGCATCGAGTGATAAACACTGCAGTCGCCAAGACTGATCTCCTGTGAGTGACGGCCTGTGACGGGGCTTAGGGTGCAGAGCCACGAGCTAGGCCTGTCCGGGGAAGGCAGCCCGCCGGAGTGAAAGGAAACTGGCCACGCTGAACGGGCCCCACAGCCGGCTCTGAAAGAAACCCAGAGGCGAGCCCGCCCACGCTCGGGACTTCTCCCTCATCACCCCAGCAGCCAGCAGACGGGGCAGAGACCACACCGAGCACTGACCCCCGGGTGAGGCCACGGAACCCCAGAATGTGGGACACAGCCCGTCGAGGTGCGAACGTGTGTGTGCGTGTGCACGCGTGCGCACATGTGTGCATGCATGTGTGTGTGCGTGTGTGCATGCGCGTGTGCGTGTGTGTGTGCATGCGTGCGTCACTCGGTCGCACCCAGCTCTTTGTGACCCCATGGACTGTAGCCCGCCAGGCTCCTCTGCCCGTGGGATTTCCCAGGCAGGAATGCTGCAGTGGGCTCCGTTTTCTTCTCCAGGTGATCTTCCCGACCCAGGGAACTTGCATCTCCCACGCTGGCGTTCTTCACCACTGAGCCACAGTGAAGCCCGCGGACTACAGTGCAGCCTCCCTGGAATCACAGTCCCCTTCCACTTTGCAGACGTGGCCACATCCTGAGCACAGACGACAGTCTGGCAGATAGCCTCTGCTCGGCTGGACGGCACCTTCCAGCCCCTCCGCTGAACAAAAAGTCTTTCAGGAGTTTAAGATCCAGACTCACTCTCTTGAGTAAAAGCGGACTCTGCTCATGGTCTGGGACAGGCTGCTCTCATAAGAGCGGTCCTGAGCGTTTAGCACGGCGCCCTTGAGGGGATAAAGGCAACTACCACCCTCGGATCCCGATTCATGTGACTCAACACCAAGAGCAAGCCATCACGGAGAGAAAGACGGGCAGATTCAGCCACAGGCACCTTTTGCTTACATACCTCCAAGCGGGGTTGACCAGCCGTCCGAGGGTTCCCTTCAAATGGCTCTTGGCTCGGGGCGCCCCTCGTCCATCCCTGCAGAGTGGGCGCCAGCACAGAGCTGGAGCCCCCGGGGCTGCACCCACAGACGTGGGGCTCCCTTCCCCCAGAGCGCTCTCTGCAGCTGTGAACAGAGCCCTGGCCCAGGGATCACTCCCACCAGGACTCTGGCTGGATCTGTTTCTCCTCACAGTGTCTGCGCTTTAGCAGGAGAGAAGACGGCACACGTGAAGGAAAAGAAGTACTTTTCCGACAGTGAAGAGGAAACTGCCTGTTTGGGGCCACGCTGCTGTGGTTTCCAGGACGCCGATCTCTGGGGAGCTGATGCTTCTCTGCGCGGCTGTGTGTCTTCAGATTCCAGACTCTCTCAGGTCTGGGGATGGTCATGGAGAGGCCAGATGCAGTGTCCTGAGCTCCTGTCGTGGCGGTTGGGGGGGGTGCACGGAATCACGCAGAGATAGGGCCCTTCGGCTGGCGAGCCCACAGCAGTATCAGCAGCATCAACGGGGCCTCTCCTCTTGGGAAGCAGGGGTTCCTGAGCCATAAGCATCTCAGGAGCCAGCCCAGGGAGAAGATGGACCCAGCGGGGCAGAGAGCTCAGCCCAAGACAGACCCCGTCCTTGGGTCAAGGGGGTCAGGAGACAGAGCTCGGCTGGAGACAGACTCCGTCCTTGGGTCAAGGGGGTCGGGAGACAGAGCTTGGCCCGAGACAGACCCTGCCCTACCATGTATCTCGGGTCAAGGGGGTCGGGGGACAGAGCTCGGCTGGAGACAGACCCTGTCCACACCAGGCATTTCAGGTTGATGGTGTCCAGGCAACGAGTCCCACCCAGAAGCCCCGGGCCTGAGTCCTAGCTTGGCCGCTCAGCAGCTGCGAGGCTTTGGACAAGCCGCCTGTGTCTGGACGTCAGCCTCCTGATCTGTGGAGGTGGGGATGGTGGTATCAGGGCTGCACAGGGCCGCAAGGGGCATTCCAACAGTGAAAGGGCAAGGAGCTAACACAGGGCTGGGGCACGAGGTGAGTGTGCAGCCGCCGTCCACACCTTCCTTCTGCCGGACATGGGCTCCCCGACCAGCTTCCTGGATCGTGCATGGGTGCGCAGGAGCACTCAGGACACCCCGCCGGGTCCTGCTCCCCAGACACTGCAACTGAAAGGCGGGGTTCCATGCACACTGTCCCCCTCCTGGGGAGTGCACGGGCCACGCGGAACCCAGTTTGCCGACCGACCACTGTCTGCAGTGGGAAGGATCTCTCCCCTCCCTTCTTGGGGAAACCAGAGTTCAGAAGTCTCTAAAGAGAAAATAACAGCATTTTCAGTCCCCTAAAATCCAGTACTCCATCACAGAATCACCAAGCACGTGACACACGTGTCCTGATACTTTACGTCTGAACGAGTCCTCGTTGGTCAAGAGACGTGAGACGGGGCATGAACTTCCCATCAAGCCAGCGCGGGTCCCCCCTCCTGGCATGGTGCAGGGCGCCCCCTCAGTCCATCCAGCCCCACCAGCCACCCAAGCGGGCAGGTCCAGGGAACAGTCAGTACAGCATCCGCTGAAGCTCTGAAGCCTCCCACTCCAGGGGTCCTCAGGGTGTGGGCGCGCGGGGGTGTGGGGTGCCGGAGGGCGTGCAGGGATGTGGGCTCAGACGCCAGGCACGCACAGTGCGTGCGGATCGTTGTCCACGAAGCCACCTGCTTCCCCCGCTACCTGCGGCCGTGGCCCTGGGATGCGTCTGCAGAGAGCCCAGCATCCCTGCGCTGTAGCGCAGCCTGCAAAGTGGCCCGAGCAGGACTCTGGCGGCAGGAGGCCACCCTCACACGCGGGATCCTGCCCGACGGGGAACCCGGACCGAGTGGGGCTTGCTCTGAGAGAAAAGGCTGCCGTCCCCAGACTGCGCCCGAGGAAAGACAGGACTCTGGCGGCAGAAGGACACCGTTACACGCGGGATCCTGCCCGACGGGGAACCTGGACCGAGTGGGGCTTGCTCTGAGAGAAAAGGCTGCCGTCCCCAGACTGCGCCCGAGGAAAGACAGGACTCCGCGGGCTTGAGAACAGCCTCTTTGTACCTTTCACGGAGCATGCTCTGAGAGAAAAGGCTGCCGTCCCCAGACTGCGCCCGAGGAAAGACAGGACTCCGCGGGCTTGAGAACAGCCTCTTTGTACCTTTCACGGAGCAGCGGGAACAAAGCAGCAGACGCCGAGTGTGCACACAAAGGCACCGGGTTTGTGGGGCTGTTTGGGGTTGTAATTAGTGTAGCAGGGCAAAGCTGGGGAGGGACGCACAAAGCTGGGAGAAAGCAAAAGGGGTTCATTAGGTGCCCGGTGGGGGTGGGGTGGGGGGCAATTACTCTCCTGGCGGATAAAAATGCTGAAAAGGAGCCGCTGCCCTGGGAGGCCTCAGCCCAGCTCGGAAGGCCCTGCGGGCCCCATAACATGGTGAGGCAAGGGGCACAGGGGACCCAGAGTGGCGTTTGGGGGGTTGCGTGCAAGAGGCCACGGAGACGCGATGATGGAGGGTGCCACGAGCATGCTCGGAGGTGGCGTGACCACAAGCGCCACGCAGACGGCCGCGGGCAGCAGGGGAGCCGTGGGGCGGGTGATCAGGGTGAGGCCCAGGCACGTCCGCTCTTCCCGCTGAGTTTGCTGGTTTGTAGTTGACTGATCAGGCTTCGCTTTCCCAATAAAACCCCACACGAGGTGTGTCTAACACACGGCAACTTCTACATTCAAAATGAATGAACGAGTGAAGTGTCTGACCTGGACACGCTGGGTCCAGGAACGTCCCATCAAGAAGCAGCACAGGAAGAAGAGTGGAGCCTCGCCTGGTGAGCCGGCCCCCCCGGCAGCTGAGATGCGTGACAGGTGTGACTGGGAGGAGAGGCCTGCAGGCCGGTGAGCACAGACTCGCGCTGTGTGAGGGTGGGGTTTCGTGGGACTCCTCCCGTGAGAGCAGCTCATCTGCTCAGCGTTGCCCTGGGGCGTGGACACAGGTGTGTGCTCTGTGCACACCGGGAAGGCTCTCCCCGGCGGCCTTGTAAGGGATTGGGTGCCCCGGCTGTGTCTGGGTACGAAGCAGAGGACCCCGGGGGGTTAGAGGCGCAGCAGGTGCAGGGGGCGGGGTCCCTGGTCCAGGCCGCCTCCTGCTCTCTGGACGAGAGCTGGTGCTCAGCCTGTCTCTCCAGCCCTGGCATGTGTCACTGGGTCCCCTCCACTCATCCAGGACCCTCTTCACTGCATCCAGCAGCTGCTCAGCGATGCCCAGATCACGTTTACATTCCCTTGGTGGAACAGCATGCTCACACACGCACAGACTATGTGCATGCGTGTGTACACACCATGCATGCATGTGCACACACCATGCATACACGCGCATGCACAAATGCACGTACGTGCGCCCGCGAACACACACCGTGCACACACATGCACACACATGCATGTACACATGGATGCATTGTGTGTACACACATGAATGCACACGCATGCACACACTCACACACCCACACACGTGCCCATGCAGGGGAGAAGCACGTCTCCAGAGTGAATCCTGAGCTGGCCTGAGAGTCTCCATTCTGACCTTTAACCTGTGCCCCACCAGCACCCCAGTGCCCTGAGGACAGCTGTGGCTGCGGCCCCGGGCTCGTCTGGCCAGACTGCGGCCGCCTTCAGTGCCGGCTTCCGTGGCGCCAGTCAGTTGTCCAGGACAGCCCCCGGTCAGCAGTGTTCACGGAGCAACACTGAGTCAAGGCTCCCATTTTGTAAACACTTTCTCTAAATGAGGGGTAAAGACACGGACACACCTCCGCTGACAGAGGTGAGGAGGGCGTCCCGCTTGCTCCCGCGTCTGGAGCAGCCCACAGTCAGAGACGTGTGGCCGCGGCCCTGCCTGCTGTCTGGTCACTGCCACGTGGACGGTCCTCGCCTGCCAGACCGAGGGCAGCGGTCACTTTCCCCTTCTCTGTCCCCCTCGGTGTCCAGCACAGACCAGCGAGGCTCTCCCGATGCCTGCTCATCAGTGGGTACCGCCTGCAGCCAGCAGCCCCTCGGGCCCAGGCCCCCCACGCTGGGCAGTGGCCGAGACGCTGGGGAAGGGCCACCCCCACGAGAGGCTGCAGGGGCGGGGCTGCCTGGGGGCTGCACTCGGGCCCTCAGGTGCGGCTGGGCGCCACTGGTGAGCCGCAGGTGACAGCTTGAGTCCGGTCTCATTTTCCATAGCTCTCTAGTGCGGGAGATGAAACCACCAAATTACGGCTGGCCTGCTGCCTAAAGATGGGCCCAGAAGACACACTGCTCAGTTCCTCCCCAGTGTGTCTGACTCGCCCACCGTCTACCAGGTCCCGCCCCAAGCCTGAATGTCCTCTCAGACCTGGGACACACTCCGTCCGCTCTGTCTCTGATCACCATCAGGGTGAAATTGGGGAAGAGCTGTGACAAGGAAAACACAGGAAGGAAACACGTAACTCCATGAGCATCTTCTCTCCTAACCGACAGTTACCATGGTTTCCGCAATGATCTCTGATGCTTTGACTGAAAGCTGGAATTCATGGAGATGCAGGAGAGAGTGTGTCTGACCCACAACCCTGGCAAGACCCAGAAGCCCTCACAGGAGGGTTCCAGTCCAGCTAGAAGCCCCCCAGCGGGGCCACTGTCGTTAAGACAATAAAACAGTAAACACAAACCCCAAACTTCCTGGACTCCTGCAGCCGACAGCTCCCTGGGTCCTGAATGTCAGAGACCTCACTGCTCACATTCAGCTCGGCCTCTGCGAGGAAAGGCGGTCTGGAGTGGCTGTGTGCATGGGCGTTTCCGGCCCATGTCACATATTCAGACAATAAAACGCAGCCACGTCAAGTGGAAATGAACTGTGCCCCTCTTTAGGGATCCCTGGTGCCGACGTGGACGTGGACGAGCAGCCGTCTCCTGCCAGAAGCTTTTGCGCCTTCCTAATTTTCTCCTTGCTCAGCAGATACTGAATCCCCAAGGCCTGCCATCGCCGTCGTCACACTCACCCACACAGGGAGCTCAGCACGCCCCCGGGGCCTCTGCTCTGGACGCTGGAGGTCAAGGGTGATGTCTTCCCGAGAGTTCTAAACACGGCCCCGACCAGCTCCTCTCTTCACGATACCTTAGACCCACCTGCCGACCAGGCTTTACCAGGCTCTGAGAGGTCCCTGCTGGGGCTGAGCGTTCATTCCCCAGATCCTCGCCCTCTTCTCAGAGGACACGCCGGGGAAGGAACAAGCCGAGTTCTGGTCTGGCTTAGCCTGCGGCGAAAGCCCCTCCAGAAGTGAAGGGTGTTCCAAGGTGCCTCGAGGGGTCCCTCAGGAGGGGCCGCGCCGGGCAGGCGGGGGTGTGGGGTCCGGCCGGGGGACAGATGGGACGCTGGGGGGGGTAGAGCTGGGGGAGGGCTTTCAGAGTGAGGGCACTCTGCACAAAGGTTCCAGGACAGAGGAGCACAAGGGAGGGTCCAAGGCCAACAAGGAGCCAGGCAGGGGCACAAAAGGGCTTCACAGCTGCCCCTCCCACCTGCAGCCTCATTAAGGCAGAGGGCAGGGCCGCAGGGGACTCGGGCAGGGACAGGCGGCTGCCTCTGCCTCAGAGACAAACTCACAGCACCCTTCGGGGACCCAGTTACGCCGCCGAAGCTGCTGTGAATGGCAATGTGGCCCCCCAACGCTGTCGGGCAGGGTGATGGGGCGAGTCACCCTCAGTCCATTTGACCTCGGTTCTCCCAGCTGTGAGACGAGAGCACTGACCTCTGAGGCCAGCAGGAACATCTCAGGTTGTCACCGCCAGGAAGGCACAGGTGCCCAGCTTCCACAGCAGGTCCCAGACGGCCGAGGCCCTGGAGGAAAGCCCTGGAAGGGGCGCCCCGCGGCTCAGGACGGGGGCTGGGAGAGGACCCGAGAGCAACCAGACGTGCGGCACTGCTGGCCAGGACACGGGGCCGTGAGTCGCAGCTGCTGGAGCAAGCTTGGGTCTGTGCACACAAGACGTGCCCCAGGAATCTGTCCGAGGAAGCGGGGGGCCACAGGATGGGGGACCAGAGTTAAAACGCACCACTTCACGGCCATCATTTGGGAAACACAGGGTCTGAAGTCAGAAAAAAAGCTCGAAAGCAAACAGCAGGAGACCTGGGATTTTTGTTCCCTTGGTTTTCCCCTTGCATTTCAATGTCAAATTCAGCGGTCGCTGAACTCAGTACTTCCCTTCTCCTTGGATGTGGGAGAGGAAGGGGAAGCCGGGGTGGGGATGACTGGGGGCAGGTAAGCCAGCTGGAGCCGCCCTCCCAGCTGACGGCTGCTGCACAAACGCTTTCCTCTCACCCAAGACCACCGTGGACTCTACTTAAAGAGCACGGTGTTCAGGATTATGCAGGACTCAACCTAAAGAACATTCCTTCACTTGTTATTCTTCTGCTTCACTGTCTATAAAACATGAAAATGATAAAATGCTTGCGTATAAAACAAATCCCCAAATTTTAACTTTAGAGGATATACATCTAGTCCCTTACTGACACTGACACCCTGGGCGGTGCTAAAACCCCAGCATCTGTCACGCAGACTCTCCTAGCTCACTTGCGGTGAAACATCACTAACCTGTGCTTCCTGTCCGTACCCTCACACACCTCGCACCACCGAGCATCTTAAAGCGTCTGGCCTCCCTTGCTGGTACAATCGTTTGCGAGTCCTCCTGTTTTCATTCTCCAAATAGTCACAGACGCATGCAAACACACATCCAGACACCCAAGTTTGCTGGTCGCATTATTTTTTACATTAGAGAACCTGAACAATACTTTTTCACGACTGTCGCCTTCCTAATCGGAAGTCACCTGTATGAATACCTTGCCCTTGCTAATAAATAACCCACCACAATTCCATTCTTAACTATCAGCAAGTCTTTCAAAGCAGGAATGCTTTGGAGAGCTTCACTCATAGTTCAGTTGGTAAAGAATCTGCCTGCAATGCAGGAGACCCTGGTTCAATTCCTGGGTTGGGAAGACCCGCTAGAGAAGGGATGGGCTCCCCACTCCAGTATTCTTCGGCTTCCCCGCTGGCTCAGCTGGTAAAGAATCTGCCTGCAATGCAGGAGACCTGGGTTCAATCCCTGGGTTTGGAAGATCCCCTGGAGAAGGGAAAGGCCAGCAACTCCAGTATTCTGGCCTGGAGAATCCCATTCATGGGGTTGCAAAGAGTCAGATACAACTGAGCAACTTTCATTTCCAAAACAGAAAACCCCAACGGAGACGCAAATATTTTGAGCCACAAAGTTTAGGAGCAGTTGACGGAGAAGAGAAACAGTGTTATGGAGCTCCTCCCCCGTCATGGGTATCCCCCCGGTGACGTCTCCCGAAGAAGTGACTTGCGTGCAGCACAGACACGGCGCCCGGCTCGTGGAACTCCCACCTCCGTCTGTCCAGGACGCTCTTGGATCTGGGCTCGGCCGCCTCCAAAGGCCTCTCTCTCCTCGGTGTATGCGTCAGCTCCAAGGAGACGCTCTGTCCACTGCCCAGACTCCAGCCCTCTCCTTTCACAGGCACCTGCCTCTTGTCTCTCCGTCTGAGCCCCCTTGCTCACTTCCTCTGGGAAGCCCTCCCTGACCACCCCAGGCTCCCAGGGGCCCCGCTCAGAGCTGCTCGTCTCAGGCACGTGCCTAACCCAGTGTGAACGGGTCCTCCCTGTAAGCTCGGCTTTGAGACAGAGTTCTCTTCCGCCCCTGCCGCTTTAGAAACTGTGACGTCATCACTGGGAGAAGTGGGTTCTGGGAAAGACTTTCTGGAAGAGGCTTACTTTGCTTGAGGCATGTGGTCTTCCCGAGGCTCCCCAAGGCGTCCCTCCCCCAGGGTGACCCGCAGGCCAGCAGGGACCCAGACACACAAGCCGTGCAGCTGTGGCCAGGGGTGGGGACAGGCTCCCAGCACTGAGGCACACAGACTCCACGTCACAGGGGCCTCAGGAGACAGTGGTGTGGATGTTGAGCTTGCCTGGTGGGTCAGCGCACCGCCCTGCGTCGGGGGCTCGCAGGGGGCCGTCCTCCTCGCCGCGTCCCCGCACAGTCCCCTCTGATGTTTGGAAACCACTGCGCCCTGCCTGACTCCCCTGGGTTGGGCTGCGCAGCTGCTCTTTCCGAAGCATTCTCCCCTCGTAAACACACATTTTTGTGGCCTCCAACGGTTGGAGCTGACAGCCCTCGGCTTTCCCCTCTGTGAGCTCTGCCCTCTGTCGTGCCAGGCCCGTGTTGAGTTAAGAGCTGGGCTTGGCCGCCTTTGATGGGCAGGTGGACGTCACCATGCATGGCACGGAGGGTCCCCGGGTCCACAGATGACGTCGGGCCAGCAGGGACTCAGGAGCGGGCCGGGCGACGCTGCGGGGCCTTGCCCACAGCTGCCCATGCCAGGCCGTCCCCATAGGCCCCGCGGACAGACAGTGGGCTCTGTGGGCACAGGCCTCTGTGGAGCCCCCGCAATTTCACGGGGACGTGCACCCCCAGGGCCGGGCCGGCAGGAGCCGCAGAGCAGGAGGCAGACCCTGCAAGGGGAGGCGGGTCGTGGGCCTGTCGCTGGGCTGCGCGGGACTGCCTGGCTCACTCATGAGGACCTCGGTCTCCGATTACCTGCCTTTTAGCATTCCCTCCCGCCCTCCTGACGTCTGGGTCTAAATCCCCATTGAATCCATTTTCACACTTCCTTGCGCTCTCGCAGGCTTCTCCCAGCGCCCACCTTTCAGCAGAGCTCGGCATCACCTGAGAAGCCCACAGGGGGTCTCCTGGGACACTGGGCCACACAGGGCTCTGCCGCCTGCTGAGGGGCGCCCGCGGCTGGGCAGCGGGAGCAGACCCGCTGGACTCAGGAGGCCCTGGGTGCACACACACGTGTCCACCTTCTTCCAGACGCTGGAGGACGGCAGGACTGACCTCTGGTCCCGGACGGACGAGGAACAGCGCCCCACGGATACCACGGCCACTGTCCCCACAGCCCGCCCCGATCAGCGCCCTCCCCACAACATCCTGGACTCCCCAGGACAGTCAGGCCTCGGGTTTCTCACTGGCTTTCCCCAGAAGCACACTGCTATCCTTGCAGCACGCATGTGCTAAACTGCGGTCCAGGAAATGTGCTTGTATCTCTGAATCAGGGTCTAAAGCAGAGAGAACAGCCCTCGCAGGGCGAGAAGTCAGAGACGTTCACCTGGGCTGGGGGGGCCAGAGCCGCGCCTCCAGAGGAACCCACACCCACCAGCACCTGAGTGCCACGGTCAGCACACACACACCACGGTCAGCACACACACGCCACGGTCAGCACACACGCCATCACGGTCAGCACACACACATGCCACGGTCAGCACACACACACCCCACGGTCAGCACACACACACCACGGTCAGCACACACGCCACAGTCAGCACACACACGCCACGGTCAGCACACACGCCATCACGGTCAGCACACACACATGCCACGGTCAG
>SJYQ01021762.1:164776-191405 GCA_006410935.1 Redunca redunca
CCGCCCCTCCCGCCCCTCCCCCGGCCCACCCCGCTGCTTCCAGAACAGTCACCCCCGAGGCCGCCGGGTGCCTCCCTCGCTCCCCCCGCCCCGCGCCCAGAAACAGACGGTGGGGGTAAGTCCCATCCTCGGTGCCGGACCCCCGGGCTGGCCCGGAGGGCGCCCGACACCCCTGCGCCTCCCACCCTGCGCGCAGTGCCTCGCTCGCGCGCGGTGCCCGTGGTTGGCGCCCGTCGGGCCGCGCGCGGCCTGTTAACTGGGAGGCGCGCCCCTCTCCACGCGCTCCGGCCTGGGACGCTCCTCCGAGGGGCCGGCGGGGCTCGGCCGCGCGGGTTCCCGCTCCGCCGCTGCGCCCCTGCCCCGCAAGTGCCGCCCCCCTGCTCCCGGAGAGGCCCGGGTCCTCCACACCTGCGCCGTCTTCGAAGACCAGCTGGGACCACAACAAAGGAGGGGCGCCGCTGGCGGAGGGGGGGTCCCGCTGCCCCCCACCTCGGCCCTCCCGGACATCGCGGCACCCCCACCCCGCCCAGGCAGACAGGCGGTCCGCGCGCCCTACCTAGGGGGTCTCGCCCACGTGTCTGACCGCGCCCCGGAACGGAGGCTTCCCGAAGCTTCTCGGCCTGCGACAGGACGCGCACACGCGCGCGGTGACCAGCCTGGCTCCGAGGGGCCGCGCGGCGCCTCAGTGGGTGGCCCACAGCTCAGTGCGCACCGACGGGCAGGCGGTCGCAGCGCGCTGGGGACAGAGGCCTGCGCGGGGCTCCTCCCGGGCGGTGCACGCCTGGCGGCCGGGCATAAGGGGCACAAACGCCGCCCGCTGGCCCCTCGGTTCCAGGCGGGAGGCCGTGAGCGCGCAGGAGCCCGGGAGGAGGCCGGCCGCGACCTACACGTTACCCTGGCCCAGGCCTGGGGCGGCAGGAGAGGTCCCGGCGGGGCGCGCACCCCCCGAGGCTCTTCCCGGGGAGGCCGGGCGGCCTCAGCGTCCTCGATGCCAGAACCCGACGGTTGCCGCGACCAGCAGTGCTCTCGGCCTGGGGAGCGGAAAGGAGCCTGCCTGGTCAGGAATTGGCTCAGAGGTCAAAGAAGAGCGTCCAGGAGCGGGGCCGCGGGTCCCTTCTCCCGGGCCCGCTGCCCAGTCCCCGCGGGACCCCAGGTGCCTCCGGGGGGTGGAGGACTGGACCCACGCCCGCGGAGTTCCCTCTTCTGCGCTCCTGCCCGGCTCCCCGCTTCCCCGGGCCGGAGCTGCCCCCCCAGGGAACGGATGGCCGGGTCGGCAGGCTGGGCGGACTGGGAGAAGTGTGGTGAGGCGAGGATGGCGGGCGGGGCGGCCGGAGCAGGGGGGAGAGGAAGGATCTGACGCGGCTGCGGGGATGTGGGGCTCGGAGAGGCCGAGACCCGGTTCCGACCCCTGTGCTGTGAGGCGCAGGAGCTTAGCAGCCGGCTGGGCAGCCTGCCTCCCGCTGGCGCCGGGGCACCTCAGCCGGAACCGGACACGTCCCGCTCCTGGCTCTTGGCGGGCCCCTCAGTGACTCCACGCTACGGAGTGCCGCCGGGAGGGTGCGGAGGCGGGGACTGTCGACTGCAAGTCCGGTCTTAGGAATCTTGGAAGAAACAAAAATTTATATTCTTTTTTTTTTTTTTTAAAGAGCATAAACTCCCTCCTTGTCACAGTGATTGTGCTGAAATAATTTAGGATTATTTTATCTCCTTTCTTTTTTGTAGAGTTTTAAAAAATCTCAGGATCCCTGCTAACCAGGAAAGGTGAGAGAAGGACACGTGTGCTTTCGCTTAAAGGCAGTCTGGCCCTCCGTCCTTCCGGGAGTACCGGGCCCGGGTCCCCCTGCGGAGCGCCTGCCACTACAGGTGCTTTCCTGCCCTCCCAACCTGGGGCTGAGCCCTGCAGAGAGCCCTCCACTAATTAGAAGCATCTTGTCAGTCTGGACTTGGAATTGAAAGAAAATAATGTTTAAATATTTATGACTTTGACATTTACAGTCAGGCGTCTTTTAAAAGCGGACCGCCTCCTTCTGTACAGTGGCATCTCGCTTCCCTCCCGGAAAGTTTGGAGCAGGAAGGAGGGGGGTTGGCGGAAGCAGTCCCCAGCAGCCTAGACACAGGGGGCGTGGGGGTGTTGTGTACCCTAGGATGCAGGGGACACATATACAACTGGCAACCATTACTGAGTTTCAGAAGTAGGAAAAGTGTGCTTTTAAAAAATAGTTCAGGAAGAGTGAAGTCAACTTTTATCAGGTTAGATGCATCTTGAGAGTAAACTGAAGTATGGTAGTTCATATTTTCCCCACTCAACCATCTCCACCTGCAGCTCCTTGAATTTATAATATAAAATATTTCGGAAGCTGTGATTTGAAACACACATGTGACCACAGACGCAATGAGTGGAACTGCCCTTAGCACCCACAGACATTGTCCTGACCCAGTTAGGCTGTTTTGATCTGTGCTGACAAGTGGAGGTGCACGGGGCTTCCTTTATGTTGTCTTCTGAGCCATTTCTGGCAAAATATCTTCAGAACGTTTTTTTTAGCAGTCCATGTGGTAATCTTAAAATAAAAGAGGAGCGGAGAAAAAAGAACACTGTATACCCAAACTTGATTGAGAATTGAGGCAGCCACACAAATATAAAACTTTATGGTAAAAATATTTGTTGACAGGTAGAAAATGTTAGTATTTTTCTAAGACTGTGCTATGTAACCAGTTAGCAAGAGTAATTCATTACCTGTCATTGACTTCAGTTTTAAAACACAGTTGTACCCCAAAACTTATGGGCACTGGCATGTAGCAATTTCATTGATACTAAAGTTCTAATACTGTGGATGTTTTCATTTGCATAATTTCTAAAGAATTTGATTTGCAAACCCAGCCTTATCCTGTATTCCTCTGCACTTTTATGTTACTATAATGGTAAAGATATTTTTCTCTGTAAAATTTAGAAATTAATTTTAGGGACCACTAATGAGCTGCTAAAACAAGTCTGTCTTTGGTTTCCCAGATGAATCATCTTAGAATTACTTGGGAATTTCATGCTAAATTTACTAAAATATATTTGTTAAGATACAGTAACTATCACCTTAAAGCTGATAAAAATTTTTTTAACATTTTTCAGGCCATGGGAATGACCAAACTTAAAAATATGGGGGGGGGGAGGTGTCTTAAAATATTTTAAAAGTATTTTTAAAAGCTGTTAACTGAACTATTTTTAATTTGGACCCTGCCACAGAATTCTAATAAATGAGAGAAGTCAGGCGGAAATAATCATGTATTAATTCTCTGCATTACAAAATCTTTTCAGAAGCTATTATCAGAGCAAGAGGCATTGCGGTCTGAATTCAGGGTGGGAGAAATCCTTTGTGCAGCTGAAGGCTATTGTTCGTCTGTGCAGATGAAATTGTACTTGCAAATCTGCCATTCAAGTAGCCAAAAAAAAAAAAGCCTATAAGGGCAAAAGAAAACAATCTCCAAGAAACAATTATTGTTAAATATAAACTTTAATGAAAATAAAGTGGGGATACGCTGTTTTAAAATCGGCTATTTATGAGGTGTTTTTCAGACATAGGCATAAAAATAAATACATAAAAGGTGATAAATTGTCTATTTGCATCTTTAAGCACTCCTGGAAGATCAGTTTTGGGGAGACACTGTTTTCGGGAGTCAGAGAAGATTTACGACATTTATGTTTAAAGTGGGAAAAACACTCCCCTGTGAACTAATTTTTAGTGCTTCATAAGCACCAAATTGTCGGGGCGGGGGTGGCGGAGTGGGGTCCGGGGAGGGGGGCATGGCCCGCGGCGCTCCGCGAAGGGGCGGACGCGCCTCGGCCGGGCCGTCGCTCAGACTCCGCGGCAGGTTCACTGCACCCGAACTCGGCTCCGCCAATCGACTCGGAGCGCGGCCGGCGCGCACCGTCTGTCCGCGGCCGGCCTGGACCCGGGCGCGCCCCCAGGGTCAGCGGTCCGCTGGCTCGCCCCTGCTCTCCAAGGAGCTTTCCCCCGGCAAGAACCCAGCCCTCTCAGCACTGAGCTTCCCGCTTCGTCTCCTTCGCGGAGCCTGAGAAGAGCCGCTGCCTGGAACCGCCTGGAATCGCGCGGTCAGGCCCGGCTGCGGCGCCGCTCGGAGCGGGGTTCCCGGGGGCGCACGGCCGTTTTCGGCCCCTCCCCTTTCGACAGGCCCGGGCTTTCTCCCTCCTCCTTCCCAGGCCCTCTCCCCTTCCTATTTACACGATCCGCACCGAGGTCAGAAAGATCAGACCGCAGCGCTGGACACAAAGGGTTCAGGGTTCCTGGGCGCCGCCGGTATTCACGGCACCGAGGGGTCCCCAGGCGGCCTCAGCTCGTTTCCCGGGGACGATGGCGGGGGCTAACCTCCCCCGCCACAAAGCGCGCGGGCCGCGGAGCTCGCATAGATGCCCACCCCAGGGCCCGGGGAGGGGTGAGCCCGGCAGGCCCCCCGCCTCACTTAGCCACCCTTCTCGAGAAAGCCAAGCGTGGGGCTCGTGGGGTGCGAGGGGGTGATAAAGAGACGGGGATTCCGATGCCTCCTGCACACAGACCTCCACCTTCTCACACTTCGGTTCGAGTTAAACTCAGAGAAGGTGGGTTTGCCCTGCAGCGCGCTTGACCCCAGGCGGGGAGGCTCCCCGGTGCAGGCCTGGGGCCGCTGTCTGCGGACTTCGCTCAGCCACCGGGCCGCAGGGCCGGAGCGCGCAGGGCCAGGGCCGGGGCCGGGCCGGCCCGTGACGCTGGGCAGCCGGCCGGAGCGCGGTGAGCGCTGCGGCCCAAGCGGCGGCGGCTCCGGCCCCTCACCCCGGCTGTGTGTTTGGGGGGTGCCTGGGCAGAGGTGACGGCGAGGACAGCCACAGCCGCCGCGGAGCAACCTCCGAGCGCTGAAAACGCCAGAGGGCGGGAGTCCATCTCCGGCTCAAACAGGCCTCTACGGCCGAGGTTCCCACCCCTAGGTCGGGGTCTGCCCGACTGCCTCGAGCGAGGCTGCTGGAAAACCCCGAAGAAAGTCTCAGTTCAGAACCACGCAGGGACTGCTGAAGGAAGGAAATCAAGTCCCTCATTCAAACAGCTCCGCGTCAGAAGTTTCTCTGGCAAGCGCGCGCCCGCCCCGCCCGGGAGGGGGCCGAGAAGGCGCAGGTTCCTTACGGGGGAGGGGAGGCGGCCACGCTGAGGCGTTTCTCCACCCGGCCGGGAGGTCCAGGGGCCCCTGCCCTCTCTCAGGCCGCCCCCTGGCCCCCGCGCTCTCCTCTCTGGCTCTGGACGGCTCAGGGGCGCGCTCCGGCCCCAATGAGGAGGGCGAAGAGCGCCCCCAAAATGGGCTGGGAGGAAAATGCCCCTACGCTGGTTCCTCCCACCCTGGCTGCGCATCATGTCCTTCACCTTTTCCCACCACCCTGCCTGTGTGCACCCCGCGGCCCCCGCTCTGCTGCGGGTCAGAACTGCCCGGAGGGGCTGGCGCTGCGAAGGGAGAGTCCGAGAGGCAGCGGCCACAGCCCGGCCCGGGGGTCTCGGCCAGTGCTGTGCGGCGGGACGGCGGCCACACCGCCTCAGTCTTCGCGCTCAAGACGAGCTGCCACCAGCCGGGTCACCAGGGATGCCCACCCCTGACCCACTCGGGGGATGACCTCAGACGCAGACCTCTTCAGCCAAACAGAGCCTTTGGCAGACAGCCTGCTGCGAGTCAGAGCTAGCCCCTGGACTGGGCTCTCTCCAAAGCCCGGGTCGCCCACCCGACCCCCTCCTCCGCCGCCGCGTGCAGTCTCCATCCTTCCCCGGCTCGGGTTCCTCTCCGCGCCACCTACATGCCTGGCAGGTGCCTCCTTCAGTGGGACTCGCCCGCTCCCTCCCGCCCCCGACCCAGCCTCTGTCCCTTCTCCGATGGCCCCACCAGTGCCCACGCCCCGGCCCGGCGTCCCTGGTTACCTGCAGCGGGGCGGGCGCGGACGCCCAAGCCGAAGGAGAAGGGGGACGTGTACCCGGCCAAACGGCCTCGGGGTGCGGCGGCCGCGGGCAGCGGCGGCGCCATCACCACTGCCAGCCTTCTCCCGGCACCGGAGCCACAGAGAAGCGGGGCCATCCTGCTCCTGACCACAAACTTCTTGGGCAGCCGGCGGAGACAAAGGTGCCGCGCGCCGCAGCTCCCCCGGCCGCGGCGGCGGCGGTACCAGCTCGGAGCCCGCGGGAGCCCGCCGCTCCGCTCGGTCGCTCAGCCGGGCTCTGTGGGCTCCGCCAGGGCCCGGGCCCGGGGCAAGGCACTCGGGTTAGGGTGCGGCGAGGGCGGGCGCCCAGCTGGGCGCGGGACGGTCCCCGCAGGGCCCCCGGCCGCGCGCGCAGCTCCATCCAGCGCGGCCGCCGCGCCCCGCTTTATATCCGGCCCGGCGCGCACCCGGCCGGCGGCGGCGCGGCTCGCGGCCCAGCCACCGGTTGCTATAGCGATGTCCCCCCCACCCCCCACATGTTGCTGACAGCAATTGGCTAAGGGGCCGCGGCTCTCCGCGCACCCTCTCCCGCCCGAGACGATGAATGGACATCGGCTTTGTCAGTCATTCGTGCAGCGCGGCAGCCCGGGCCCTCGCCTTTTCTTTCTTTTCAGCCTTTCTCCCTTTCATCGGCCGAGTCGCACTTCAGACTGGGCAAGTTCAGGGTGGCACCCGGGGGAGAGGGCACTCGGCAAGAAATGTCAACCTGCGCGGCTCCACCGTGACCTCTGCTGTGGGGTTGGGGGGGGGGAGAGGGGCGGGCGTCCAAACTCTTGGCAGGAGAAAATCTCAGGACAAATCCTTCTTCCGAGGTAGTTTGAACACTTTGGCCCTGGGGGCCTTCCACTCCCTTTCCGAATAGAAGCCGGCTCAGGACCACCTGCCAATCGGCGCCTAAATACCGCCCCGCCCCCACCCCCGATTCCCGCCTTCGCCTGGGCGGACGCAGGAACTACCGAGAACTTTTGCCATCGTTTGGTCCAGGCCGGCCGCGGGGCCGTCTGCCCAAGACGTCGGACCGAGATGACGGGGAAACGAAGACGTCGAGCCGCCCAGGTCGCAGGCTTGGCCTGGCCCGCCGGCCGGCGGGAAGGGCAGAGCGCTCACAGGGCCCAGGGCGCGAGTCAGCCAGGCCGACGGCGCCCCAGGTCAAACGGGGGGCGGCCAGACCCGCTGCGGCCCGCGAGCGGCCTCTCCAGGGCTCCCCAGCCCCTCTCCCACATTCTCCGCCTCCGTGCCGTGGCCGCCTGGTCGCAGCCACAGGTCGGGGCCGCCCGGTGCGCGGCGCCCCCGCCGAGCAGCCGGGAGTGAGAGAAGAAACCCAACATCTGTGTGTACAATGCGCTCTCGGGCCCACAGCTGCAGGCACAGGGGGAAGAAAGGCAGGGAGGAGGGGGAGACCCTGTCACAGGCGATGACAGTCTGCGGAGGGCTCTTTCGTGTCTCCTTTTCTGGAGACCCCGGCGCCCTCCTCCCCGGCCCCCTCTCCCGCCGCCTCCCCATTGTTCCGGCGCTCAGGACAGCTGGAGACGGCGGCCCGCGCCAGCAGGGCGGCCCCTCCCCACCGACGCCCCTCCTGCCCGCTCCTGGCGGCCCGGCCGAAGCCCCCAAGCTCCTCGGTGGCCAGCCCCGCCCCCAGCCCACCCCAGGCCCCTGGAGCGCTGCCCCTAGACTAGCCGCGCGCCAAGGCCCCCTCACGGCCACAGAAATGCCTAAACCCGCCACCCGGGGCTCAGGGCACGAGGGCCCGCGAAGGGCTCGTCTCCGGCTAAAGTGTCCCAAGGACTCCTTCCTCGGACCCAAGCAGAGAACTGCTTGTGTTTGGTGCTTCCCTGACGGCTTAGATGGTAGAAAATCTGCCCGCAGTGCAGGAGACCCGGGTTCGATCCCTGGGTCGGGAAGATCCCCTGGAGAACCGGAATAGCAACCCGCTCCAGTATTCTCGCCTGGAGAGTTTTGTGGACAGAGGAGCCTGGTGGGCTACAGTCCATGGGGTCGCAAAGCGTCGGACAGGACTGAGGGGCCGAGAGTGGAGCGCTTCATCGAACCCGGGCTCGCTAGGCCTGGGAGGGCCCGAGCTCTTGGGGGCTGGAGGTCTGCGGGCCGCTTCTCCCGGCTGCCAGAAGCGCGAGCGGAAACTCGGTTCTGGGGTGGGGGGCAAAGGGGAACGAGGCTCCTCTCCAGCTGCGCACCCCAGCCCCAGACAGCCGGCAGGACAGGAGGGGGCCACCCCGAACCTCGCGTCCCCGCGCGGGCGTACAGGGTGCCGACCCCTCCCGGCCGCCCTCCGCGGGGCCCAGGTACCTCCTGTAAAGAGGAGGGGAAAGGGAGGAGGCGGGAGGGCCCCAGAGAGCCGGGGAGGCCTGCGGGAGGGGACCTGCGGCCCTCAGCCTGGCTGGGAACCGGCCTCTCCATAGCAACCGCCTGTGCGCGCGCGCGCATGTCTGTGCGCGCGCTCGTTTGTGTGCGGGGAAGTGGGCTCGCGGGCCTCCTCGGCCCGGGTGGGGGGATCTCGAGCCCTGGGCGCGGGGGACAGGGAAGTTCTCTCCGGAACAGGGGGGGCGGCCTTTTCGGAGGTGCTGGGGACTCTGGGATCTGGGCACGCGGCGGCAGGCACCGGCCGAGCAGGGGAGATGAGCTCGGGCCCCCGCACTGGGCCGTAGGGGCACCGAGGCGCCTGGCCCCGGCTGTTCGGCCGCCTGCTGCGGTCACGGGGACCTGGGGCTTGGCGGGCTGAGCGCGGGTGGTGGTCTTCACCCAGACCCAGCGCGGTGCGGCGCGGGGTGCGGCGGGGAGGGCGGAGGCCCCGCGACCGCGGTAGCCGCCCCCGCCTCGGCCCGCGCGGGGTCCGCCGGGCGCACCTGCGGTCGGCACGCGGGGCGGCCGGGCTCGCGTGGCCGGGAAGCGCACGGAGGGGACCCTGCCCGGGCCCCCGGCGACGCGCGAGGGGATCGGCTGCACCCTCCCCGCCGGCGCCGCGGCGCAGCCCTCTGGCTTTCCTCGCGCTCCACTCGATGCCCCGGAGCCACCACCACGTGTGAGGACCCCCTTGGGCGGGCTGGGGCGTGGCCCGGCGGAGGCCCGGTCCTGTGCCTCGGACACCAAGGTGGTGCGGCCGCCACGCGCCTCCCGGCCCCACGGCCGCGCGCGCAGGACCGCGGCCGCGTGGTCCAGAGCCCCTGCGGTGGGGTGGGGGTCAGAGGGCCGGCGACCCCCGAGGGGACGTGCAGCTCAGAGCCGGGCACTGCCCTGCTTTCCACAGACGCCGCAGGACACGTTAAATAAGTAAACAGCTCTCGATACATCCATTTTATTCCGGCAGTTCTCCCATTGTCCCAAAGGGTTTCACTTCCGACATCAAAGCCGCACGTTCCGGGTTTCGTCTGAATTGAAAGCCGCGTCTTTCTAGTGCTTTCAGAAAGGGTGGGAGGCGCCATGGAGGCACAGTTGGTTTGCGGTCACTTTAGTGCATAGTTAGAGGGGCCTTAAACTCTGAACGCAGGTTTTCATAAGCAGAAGAGTCCTCTTACCCCACACCACATGGTATGTTCTTTGTGGGGTCCTGACTTATCAAGTTCCCCTACCCCTTCCTCTCCAACACCCCCCCAACACCACCCCAGGACACTACGCCTGACTCCAGCACTCCCTCTCAGAGCTTAAAGATAAACGGATTGCCTAGGGAATTCATTAAAGACGGTATTTGTATTTTAGGTTCTGATCCTTTTCAGAAACTGATAAATTAATCCACCAGATTTTCATTCTATTTCCTTTTATTTTAAAATCCTTTCTTATATCCAGGGCAATGAAAAATGTATCTATCTTTTAATTCTTGAAAATACTTTAGTAGGAAAGTGTTTTGACAATAATGTAAGACTAGGTTCAGCTTATAACTTGGAGAATGTTAGGATTCTGGTTTTTGTCCTGAGAGCTTAGACTTCATTTAATAATAAATTCCAATTTACAATTTCAATGACATTTTCAGAGAAATGCTTTAAACATGATGCAGAGTGTTTTTGAGAGGCATGTTGACTGAAATTATTTATATATGATGAGTATATTATTCATATAAAAGGATTGTCTAGCTGATGAATAAAAAGAATAGCATATGTGAAATTCTACAAAGTATCTAAACAATATAAATAGTTTAAAATGACATGTTGATTTTGCTAAGACTTCTTTTAAAGGGAAGTTCACATTTGTTATGTGTAAAACCTAATGTTCTGTGTTAAAAATCTCATTTTCAATTTAGGGAACACCAAACTGTTATAGATCACATATTTAACTGATTAGAATAAAGTTCCAATGAACTAAATTATCAAAGAAAATGCATTTTAAAACAATATAGAGAAAGACAATCATGGGAAACATTATTATAAAGCAAAACAATACCTATTTCAGAAAATTTCAATATTATGATGATAGAAAATGGCAAAAACACCCTCTGAAATACTTGTCTGATTTCACAAAATCTGACTCAATTTTGTTAAAAATATAGAATAATGGCACATGAATTATATTTAAAATACTTTTGATTTGTAAATCTATACATACAACTTTATAAAAATGAAATTTGATCCTTTTGAATATCGTAGCTATGTATATGTTGTACTTGTTAAATAATGTGACATTTTATATCAGTGAATGAACTTTGGAAAGTAGGGTGTTTTAATTGGTCAGCCTCCTAGAGAAACTAACTGGCACAGATAATTTTCTAAAAAGGATGCTTATGCAGGTCAGTATAGATGACTCAAAATTGAACCGCATTAGTTGTGAATGGCAGTATTTTCAAGGGCAACACTTGGAAGAGCTTTAGACACTAGTGACAAGTCCTTCCTCGTGGAGACAGGACAAGTCCCTTGCGTGTCTGAGCACAGTTCTCACCAGCCTCCCTTGCACACCAGAGAAGGACTATCCAAATTACGAACAGGGGCGATTCTTGAGCAACTGGAACACACTGCTGCAAAACCTTTAAAGCTGAGAGGAATGGAAAAATAATAGAATTATTGGTTCAGATATGTTACTTTATTTCAAGAAAAATGTAAATTCTTTACTCCAAGAAAGTCTTTTGTTTTGGTTTTTAAAAAATTACCAACATAACTCAGCTTCTGTTATTAATTCTCATTTGGCTCACGTTGAGATTGATCTAGCGCTTCCCCGGGGCCTCAGTGGTAAAGAACCTGCCTGCCAGTGCCGGAGGCGGGCTTGGTCCCTGGGTCGGGAAGATGCCCTGGAGGAGAAGCTGGAAACCCACTGCAGTGTTCTCGCCTGGAGAGTCCCATGGACAGAGGAGCCCTACAGTCCACAGGGTCGAAAAGAGTCAGATATGACTGCGTGCGCACGCACGCACACACACACGCAGATTATCTAGAATTTTTTGAAATACAAAAATAGGGACTCTGTTATGAAACAGAGTTGCAGTTCCCTCCAATGGCTTAACATGCTGACACAAAAGCATCATATTAAAACCAAAAAACAAATTTCAATGAGAATCTGTGCTTGAAGGATGATTAACAAATATGTAGGAATTTTAGACTTTGTCAAACTCTGAAATAACAGTTCCTGTAAGGACAGGGAAAGTTTCAAAACCTGACTATTATTATTATTCTTAGTCTATCCATTAAAAGTAGCATTCCGAAAAACTTCCTAGGGACAGAGGTTTACAAACAGAGCAGCCTCGATACAGGTTGATTTGGTTTCTATTCTCTAGATGCGAGCCTAGAAGATGTATTATTTTCAACTTAACCTCTTCGTAAAGATCTTTATTATTTACAGAACAATGCTGTAAAATACACACTTAATAACTGGCATCCAGTATAGTAAATATACTGTATGTTCACACTAGATTTTATTCTTCACAGAACTGACCTGGAATTCTGTAAGGTGCAGCGAATACTGGCAAGAAAGACTCATTACTGTTGACCGAGCACGTGACTTTTTGAGAATATGTGCATCAGGCTGTCAGGTTCAGATGAGGCACAGAAGTGCTGTGAAGACTGTGTGGCTTCTCTCTCCTTTGAGGCTAGAAGCGCCTCCACACGCTTTGTCATACATGTCACACGTACATTACATATGCACGTCCGTTACAGTTGTTTGGAAATAGTTTTATTTTTTCCCTGAAGCTGCTTTGGAGTTAAAAGAAGAACAATAATTCACGTCAATGTTTGTTTCATAATTGTGCATTTCAGCTCCCTACTGTCCACATATACTTGTTTAGGAAAACACAGACGGGTGTATGGAGATGATGCTTCTGTGTGATCATGTCAACTGTAAAACCATCACAGCCCGACAGCGGGCTTAGTACCTGGAGTCCGCAGAAGAGGACTCAGTACAGAGTGGTCTTTTCTGGTTTTCCGTCGCAAACAGGTGTACGAGTGTTGAGACCTAATGGGCACAGAGCTCCCGGAAGCAGCCAGTGGCGTGTCAGTCTGACACCACACGGAGCGGTCCCGGAGGACTCGGGTGAGCTGTCACTCTGAGAAGTCCCATGACGGCCCCCCAGGATTCTGAACGGATTCACCCGTAGCTGCCAAGCAGCCGAGTGAATAAACAGTGGGGTCTTCTCTGTGGATGCAGCACGATGCACGTTTGCACTTAGCGAGTCGGGGACACAGTCAACCAGCGTGCAACCAGCGTGCTCCGCACCCACGGTGCTGGGGTGGACCGAGACACCCACCCCATGTATGCACGTACATGTGGTCCCCCGAGATCTTTCAATTCAAACCCTTTAGGAAATTACATACTTCCTTCGACCTTTCTCTGTCACATTTGAAATTCCTGTTCAGAATTACCTGGGGATGTGCTCAAACAAAACTCGGAATCTGGTTTTATGTTTTCTAAACATTTTGGATTTCTCATTCCCCCAAGACACTATTATTTACCCTGATTGCGACCTAGTTCACTGTCCTTATTGCCAAATGGCTTCTTGAGTATTTTTAAAAATAAACCTTTAAAGAAAGATTACTTTTGACTGTTAGGAATACTTTTTAAAAGGCCATTTACATGGGCAGTGCCCAATGTGGTGTGCTGGGGCGTGAGGCTTCCCGGGTGAGGCCCTCAGTATGGCCAGAGCAGATGCGGTTCCTTCTCTTCTGGTGGGTGTCCTGGTTTCCACGCCAATGGCCTCCCTGTCCTCAACATCCTTCTGAGGGTGAGGCTTGAAGCTTTCTCTTCCTCCATCCCCCTGTGGTCAGGCGTGTCCCTTCCTGCAGACCACGGCGGGCTCTGACCTCCTACTGTGGTCCCCGCCCAAGCCAGCACAGGTCCGCCGCATCCCGTGTCCGCAGGGCACTGCCCTTGGCCCTCAGGGTCCACCCCTCCATCTGACCCCTTCCCTTCTCGCTGTGACCTGCGCCAGCTCATCCCCAGGTCGTGGGACCGTCTCCTCCCACCATCCAAGCTACAGGCACACATGCCTCCTCACCAGGTCACACTGCACCTACAACATGCACCAGCCCTCTCACACGTGTACAAACCTCTCACATACGTGTGCACACGTCACCTCCCACGTGAGCACGCACCCTCTCATACACTCTGTAATATCGGCGCTGTCGAGTGGAGTAACCATTCCCTACTCAGCATCACGACGGGGCCAGGCTCCTCTGAAGTTCTCGCCTGGTGTCCAGCTAAATAGCTGCGGTTACTTTCCAATCAGACTTCCTGCCTGGGATTAAGGTGCCCGCTGAGAAACTCCTGTTCTGCTCACATTACTGGGGGGCCCAGGGGCCACCCAGACTTCCCAGGTGGTGCTAGGGGTAAAGAATCCACCTGCCGATGCAGGAGACTCAAGAGACCCAGGTTCAAGCCCTGGGTAGGCAAGACAACGCTTAAGTCAAACAGAGAGAGACAGTCGTGGAGACACCTGGTAGGAGACTGCGGATCTCCCCCACTTTTGGAGCCCGATCTACCTCCTTTGGGCTGCCCTGGTGACAGTCGGTAAAGAGTCCGCCTGCAATGCGCAAGACCCAGGCTTGACCCCTGGGTCAGGAAGATCCTCTGAAGAAGGGAATGGCGACCCACTCCAGCATTCTCGCCTGGGGAGCCCTACGGACAGAGGCGCCCGGAGGGTTACGCCCATGGGGTCCAAGACAGTCAGACACAGCTGAGGCGCCTTGGCACACCCACACAGGGGCAACCCAGCGAGGTGGTTTGGAGAAGGGACTCCCACCAGACTGCTGCCGCTTCCTGACTCCGGCCTGAGCGAGGAACTCCGGTTCTGGCTGCCTCTGGGAACCGAGATGAGGGGGACGGGCCGGTGGGCGTGCCGGAAGGGCCACAGCAGGGGCCTGGCCGTGGAGCAGGGTGGGGGTCCGCGCCGGGGGACCCTGCTGCCCTTGTTAGCGTTTTCTCCACCTGTGGGCGCCGCCATCATTTCCACCGAGGTGCACGGAGGTCCTGCGTGCAGACGAACGCTGACGCTGTGGCTTAAGCTGACACAGTCAGCAACAGAAGTGCGGAGAGGAAGTGTCTGCGACAGAGGCAGGAGGCCCCGTCCATCTGAGAGCAGGCCCCGAGTTCCGCCCCCTGCTCCCTGCACCCCTGGCCCGAAGCTTCTCCCCAGGGCCATCAGAGGGAGGGCGAGGGCCTCAGGTCGGTCCACTCGCTCCTCCTGGGAGAGCACGTGGAGGGCAAACCCTAGAGGCTCGGGCCTGGAGATGGGTGCATCTACAGAGTGGTCATGCCCTCGTCACATTCAGACCCAAATACCTGCCACCTAAGGACAGCCCTCTCCTGCCAGGACTGCCGAGACGACGCTTGTGAGCCCTAAGCTCTGTGCTGAGGTGCCAGCCTGTGGGAGTCACTCAAGGCACCTTCCCTAAACCCAACCACAGTCCTGCGGTATTGGAACCGTTACCGCCTCCATCATCCAGAGGAGGACGGGGAAGGGCAGAGGGCTCGGCGCTGGTGCTTCTCGGGGTCACCTGTGGCTGGAGGCGGGGCCTTGAGCAGGAACTCGGGTCTGCCCAGATCTGGGCCGGGCTGCAGGCCCAGGGCGGGTCACGGCGGGAGCACGTCTGACCCGCCCCGCTGGGCCCTTGTGGTGGCGGCAGTGGTTAACAGCCGTGGTTGAACAGAATCCCCGAGGCGCCCAGCCCCTCCGTGTCGGTGAAGGCCTCAGGGATCTTCCTTCCGACATCATCCGACCCAGTGCTCCTCACACGACTTCGGGACCAGGGTGCCCCGAGCGATCTGGTGCTTCTGGTTTTCATCCTCAAAGGAAAATCCCCGTGGTTATCTGATTTCAGCACAGCACCGAAACCGCAGGGGTTTGGCGTCCCGAGCACTCTGACGTTCACGCTGTAGACGCCGCGGGGAAAGCCGGGTGACCAGTCCTGGGCTCTCGGCCGGGCGGGACCGCGGTCAGCCTCGGGCGCTCGTCCCCGAGAGCCAGGCCTTCCTCCCCGGGGCCGTGCTCTGCCATCGCCGTGGCTCCCCGTCCACCCACGCCTCCTTCCTGCATCGTGCGGGACTGCCTGCCTTCCTCTTGAGGACGCCATCTGGGTGCTGAGCGCCCCGTCCACGCTCGCCGAGTCCCTCCTGCCTGCCCATGAGGGTCAGCAGGACGGCTCATCAGGGCTGGCCCTCGAGCCCCGGGAGGAGCTCCCAGCGGGGCCCGGACAGGCGCGGCCTCTGCTTCAGTCCTCGGGGGGCCTCGCCCGCGAGACCTTGGCAGCATGGCTGGAAGTGAGCGCCCTGCCTGCACAAGCTCTGAAGCCAGGTCCGGCTTGGCGCTTCACGTGAGCCGCGAAGGTGCCTTGTGATGGGGAATTCTCTCTGTGGGACTGAGAGGTTCATAAACCAGCCAATACAATGTAATCACCCAGGGGTGCATAATATCTTTATCCTTCCTCTCAGACACACTATGGGTCATAGGCACAATTTAATAACAAATCAAGTGGGGCTCAATAAAAATTACCACAAAGAGCTGGAAACGTTCTTCCGTTAATTCTCTCTGCCGAGTCTGGCTCTTGCACAGGGTCCTGAGCAGAGGTTAGCCAACACCAGAGAGTGGGCACTGCTTCCGGGGTGACGAGAGGCTGCCCGGGGCTGAGTGAGCCTGGGAGGGTCCCTGCAGCGCCCCGTCCTGCGACGGAGGGAGGCCACGGGCCTCAGGGAGACGCTGCCTGGGGCAGAGTCCGGCTGCGGACGGAGCCAGGCCTGTCTGTGGGGCTGCCCGACGTGACCCGGGGCTCCGCGTGGGAGAAGTGGGCCCACGTGTGTACAAAGGCGCAGGCTCTGTACAGAGGCTCCTAACTCTCAGGTCTGGACGGAGCTGCTGAATTTTGTTTCCCAGAAGATGACGGCGATGATTTTGACCTCTGACTATTGTTTTAGCTCCTCCCTTCTTCAAGGAACTGAACGCGCGTGTGAGGCGTGGAAGGCAAGTGTGCTGTGTGTGAAAACCCTCGCACAGACCTGACAGCTGGATTTCCTAGGTCTAGGAGACAGAGGGGCAGGAGGCCCGGACTCTCCAGAGAGGCCACCTCTCTCCCAGCGTCCAGCCTCTGCCTCCTCGGGGGTCTCATCCACGGCGGGGCGGCTGCAAGGATACGGAGCTTAGGAGTTCACAACCTGCTCCCGGAGCTAAGCAGCACCTCCTCTGTTCAGATGCCCCCCGACTGCTCCGGCTCCAGAGGTCCCAGGCGGCAGAACAGAGGTG
The DNA here is from genome assembly GCA_006410935.1 of Redunca redunca. Taxonomy (NCBI): domain Eukaryota; kingdom Metazoa; phylum Chordata; class Mammalia; order Artiodactyla; family Bovidae; genus Redunca; species Redunca redunca. Next base: position 181,429 of record SJYQ01021762.1, read on the forward strand.
GGCCCCTGATTAGGTGGGGCCTCCCAGGAGTTAAGAGTTCAAGGAGGGGCCACGGAAACCCAGAAGAGAAAACCACTCGAAGTGAACAGAAGATGCCCCAGTGGGGCCCACTCACCAGGAGGCGAGGCTACGGGCCAGGGCTCCAGGCGACCTCTCCAGCGGGGAGTCCAGGCTGAACCCCTGGCAGAAGGAGGCTGGGTGAGGAGCCCTCCCTCCGACCTCCCCAGCCATCAGTTCTAGCCGTGCTTTCTGGAATGTTCAGAACAAATGTAACCCCCGTCTCTCCCTGCCCAGCCTTTCAAATGTGAAAACATGGTTATGTGCTCATCAAAACTTCAGTTCAGCTCAGTCATGTCCGATTTGTGACCCCATGAATCGCAGCACGCCAGGCCTCCCTGTCCATCACCAACTCCTGGAGTTCACTCAGACTCACGTCCATCGAGTTGGTGATGCCATCCTGCCGTCTCATCCTCCTGTCGTCCCCTTCTCCTCCTGCCCCTCATCCCTCCCAGCATCAGAGTCTTTTCCAAGGAGTCAACTTACTTTTCCCAAAAATTCTGATGCCAGATTATGAGCACCTGAATTAAGGCATCTGCCTGCAAGGCTGGAGACCCGGGTTCAGTCCCTGGGTCGGGAAGATCCCCTGGAAAAGGAAATGGCAACCCACTCCAGTATTCTTGCCTGGAGAATCTCATGGATGGAGGAGCCTGGGAGGTTACAGTCCACTGGGTCGCAAAGAGTCAGACACGACCGAGCGACTTCACTTTCACTTTAAGGCAGTGGCAAAAGGGTCAGTGAGGAGGAGGAGAAACAGATTTAGGCACCCAATAGACCTGTTATAGAAATGACAGGTAAGAGGCTAGACGTTTCTGGTTTCCGGTTTGAGAGAGACTCTAGGGGAAGGAGGTGAGCTGTGCAGCGACGTCGGGCCTCTGCACTCGACCGAGAAGACTGGCTTCCTCCCAGCGGTCTCAGGGGCGCAGGTGGTGGGCGTGTCCCTGCCGCCACAGCCACGCCCCCCAGAGGTTTCTTGACTCCACAGCCTCAGGAGGCCTCAGCGTCCTCCTCCGGTCCCTTTCTAGCCGCTGGCCAAGCCATGAGGAGACCTTCAGGGTCCACCACGGGACGACACGCTCATTTCTTTGGGGCTTCCCTGATGGCTCAGATGGTAAAGAATCTGCCTGCAGTGTGGAAGACCCAAGTTCGATCCCTGGGTGGGGAAGATCCCCTGGAGGAGAGAATGGCCACCCACTGCAGTATTCTGGCCTGGAGAATCCCATGGACAGAGAGGAGGCTGGCGGACTATGGTCCATGGAGTCAAAAAGAGTTGGACACAACTGAGCGGCTAATCCCACACACACAGCAGTTGGGAAGGTCACTTCCTCCGTGAGAGGGTCATGGAGCCTGGGAGGTGCAGGGTCCAGGGGGCCCGAGAGCAGGGGGGGACAGAGTGGGCATAAGACACACACCAAGGCAAGAGGCGGAGGCCTGGCGCTGAGCACGGCGCCCAGCCCTGGGAGGAGCCCACGTCAGGCCCCGTCAGGCCCACAGCCTGGGCCTGCGGCAGACACGCCCAAGCCGCTGGGAAGTCAGGTTCCCAGCAAAGAGGAGAGGGCCACTGACCCCTCTAGGGGAACCAAGCCCTGCCCTGCGGCTGAACTGAGCCTGGGGGGCAGGGAGGAGGCTCATTTCGGGGGGGGGGCAGGGAGGGGCTCCCATTTCCAGCAGCATGATGGAGCTGGCAAGATGGATCTCAAGGCGAAGCCTGCTTCAGGAGCAGTGAGGCGTCTGTCTGCGGCCCCCAGAAGGCAGACCCGCGGTGCTCTACGCTGCTCTGCCCACCGTCGAGTCTGAGCTGTGCGCTGACATTTTCCCTGAACCTGCCCTGAGCCCTCAGCGACCACTCACCCGCTTCTGCCACCCGCCAGCCCCGCTCCCTGCGGCCCTGTCAGGTGTCTTGGGCACACTCAGCAGTGGCAGCGCTGAGCGCTTCTCGTTTGTCTCTGTCCAGTGAAAGGCGGGTGCCCTGGGATGGACACCCCGGTGAGGCCACATCACAGGCAGGGCCTGGGGTCCCAACACGGCCCCGCTTGACCCCCGGGTCTCCGAGTCCTTTCTTCTGGATCCCAGTGCTGGACTTCCCAGGGCAGGCTGGGTCCTCTCAAGCCAGCGCAGGCAGAGCTGTGGGTCGTGTGTGCACATGTGTGACTGCGTGTGTGATTCACGCACCTCCGTCCAGGGCCGTGGCATCTGCCGCATGTGGGGCCAGTTTTAGCTGCACAGCAGGAGGGGAAGTGCCCCCGGCTCGCTGGAGAGAGGGGCTCTCCACCTCAGGTTCCAGCACGAGACCGACTCCCACTCACCTTCTTTGTTCCTACTGCCTTCCTGGCCCGGGTCATTCACACCTTTAATAAACCCAACTGGACATCTTTATCAGGCTTCCCAGGTGGCGCAGTGGTAAAGAGCCTGCTGCCAGTGCCCGACACGTAAGAGATGTGGGTTTGATCCCTGGGTCAGGAAGATTCCCTGGAGGAGGGCAGGGCAGCCCGCTCCAGTCTTCTTGCCTGGAGAATCCCATGGCCAGAGGAGTCTGGCGGGCGGGCTACAGTCCATGGGGCTGCAGAGAGTCGGGCACGCCTGAGCGACGGGGCGTGCACGCACGCATAGACATCCTCCAGCTAGGCTCCCAACAAAGCTGCTGGACGGAGCTCAGGCCACACCCGGCACGGCCCTCCCCAGGGGGCCCCTCTAGTGTGCCCAGCTTTCCTTGCTGGTTGTTTACCCCACAGCCTGTGAGAAGAGGTTGGTTTACTCAGCGAGACATTCATCTGAAGGCGCTTTCATTCTACTTCCCTAGGTTTGCTTTTGAAGATTCTGTTTAAAAGAAATCGCTGGAATCTATATTCTTGGTCAACAGCAGTTCCTTGACTCCCCAGAGAGACACCTTCAAGGAAGAGACCAGCAACGCCTGATCCCCTGAGTGCCGGGAGCCACCTGTTTGTGGTAGGTCCAGGATTTTACAAGACCAAGGTGGGTACCTTGGCCAGTGTTTCCTGAACCTGCCCCGAGCCCTCAGTGACCACTCACCCAATTCTGCCACCTGCCAGCCCTGCTCCCTGCGGCCCTGTCACGGCTGACTTGGGGCCTGACCCAACTTCCTCTGATCCCCGAGTCAGGACTCGCTCAGCGAGACGCAGACTAGGACGGACAGGGCGAGTCCCCCAGGCCACGGGGGCTCCGTCCCCATGAAGGAGCTGCCAAGCACCCATCACTGCGAAGACGCATCGTCAACCCCGGCTACCAGCATGGTGACTGTGTCTTAGTGAGAAGATTCCATGAGTGATTATGACCAACCTAGACAGCATATTAAAAAGCAGAGACATTACTTTGCCAGCAAAGGTCCATCTAGTCATGGCTATGGTTTTTCCAATGGTCATGTATGGATATGAAGGTTGGACTATAAAGAAAGCTGACCGCCAAAGAACTGATGCTTTTGAACTGTGGTGTTGGAGAAGACTCTTGAGAGTCCCTTGGGCTGTGAGGAGATCCAACCAGTCCATCCTAAAGGAGATCAATCCTGGGTGTTCACTGGAAGGACTGATGCTGAAGCTGAAACTCCAATACTTTGGCCACCTGATGCAAAAAGCTGACTCATTTGAAAAGACCCTGATGCTGGGAAAGATTGGGGGCAGGAAGAGCAGGGGACGACAGAGGGTGCGATGGCTGGATGGCATCACTGACTCGATGGACGTGGGTTTGGGTGGACTTGGGGAGTTGGTGCTGGACAGGGAGGCCCGGCGCACTGGGTTCGTGGGGTTGCGGAGAGTCAGCCGCGCCCGAGCTGGACTGGGCTGGAGGCTGTGCGGTCTGCTCTCGGGCCGCAGCCCCCCCATGTTCATTCTTGACCAGCAGGTGGTGGCTGGTCTTAGGTGCCCCGTCATTTCACGAGGGACACAATGCTGTGAAAAATTAAGAATTCAGTCCACGAGGCCGCAAAGCGTTGGATACGACTGAACTGAACTGACTGAGTGCTACCGCACACAGTATTCAGACCAATTTCTTCCTCAGAAAATCAACGTGCTGACGCCTCAGGAAAGACAGCGTTGGCCGTCATGAGTTCAGGCGGTTACGGGGGAGACACATGGAGCCCACATCCCGGGGGAACACGCCACCTGGCCAGGGAGACACCGCAGCCCCCGCTTCTAAATGCGCGTCTGGGGCCTTTTGTGTTGCCTTGCTCAAAGACTGTCTCTCCCGTAGGTTGGGAGACACACCTGGAGACGCCAGGGGCGGGGTGGCGGGCCCGCGGGGACGTGGACGCCTGTGGGCGCTGGGGCGGGTCAGGCCTGGGGCCTGGCAATGCCAGGGGTGGGGTGGCGGGCCCACGGGGACATGGATGCCTGTGGGCATTGGGACGGGTCAGGGCTGGGGCCTGATGTTGTCAGGGGCAGGGTGGCGGGCCCGCGGGGACGTGGACGCCTGTGGGTGCTGGGGCAGGTCAGGGCTGGGGCCTGGCAATGCCAGGGGCGGGGTGGCGGGCCTGCGGGGACGTGGACGCCTGTGGGCGCTGGGGTGGGTCAGGGCTGGGGCCTGGTGAGGACAGGGGTGCATGGCCCAGCACGCAGATGAGCCTTGAGGCCTCAGGACATGAGTCCCCCTCCTGCAGCGCCCCAGACAGGCCGAGGAGGGGTCAGGACGGGAGGAGGGGTGGGGCGGGGGCCCAGGATTCCGGGACGCGCAGCCTTCTTCTCGTTGGTTCTGGGCTCTGCTGACCCCAGCTGTGGCCTGAACGCTGACCCACCCTTCCTCTCGGCCCTCCTGACTTTCACCCACTCCAGGAACCATCATCCCAGGACACTGACAACGGAGACTCCCAGGAAACCCACCAGGAGCTGGAACCGCCGAAGGGAGTGTGGGCTTGGAGGACGTGCCGTCTTGGGCGGGGGCCCTACCCTCCCAGCGGCTCCTGGGGCAAGGGGACCATGTGTAGGGACCCCCATGGGTGAAGCTGCAAGTGACACATGGTGACTCGCAGAGGCTTTGAGGATTCTGGGGTCAAGTCTCAGATTAGCTAAGGTTGTTTTGTTCAACCCAAACCTATCTGACACCCCCACTGTCTGCAAGATGAGGGACAAAGACCACAACCTCAGGAGCCAGAAGAGGCTGAACAGCCCAGTAAAGGTGGTGCCCACGGGCTGGGGTGACCAGCAGAGACCCCGAGCAGGTGCCCTGGGACCCCTCATGAGAAAGCACTTGATGGAGGAGGCGTGGGCCACCCCGCCCAGCTCTGAACACCACTCACCCATCCGCCTGGAGCCCAGGTCCTCCTCGGCATCGGCAGAAATGACATGCGTGTGCGAGTGCACGCATAGATGTGTATTTGTGTGTGCACGTGTGTGTGTGTCGCTGTGTGTGGGAGTGCAGCTGACAGGGTCCCCGCCCATCTGCAGTGCTGAGCTGCTCTGGGGAGTCACCTGCTTGGGCACAGCCCCACCCCCGTCCAGGCCTTGGGGGACGCGGAGCGGGGTGGTCTGTCCCGGGTCCATGAGTGTCCGCGGGGACCGGCACCTGCGCCTCTTGGCTCAGCCCTGGAGGACCTGCTCACTCCACGTGCTCCGAGCAGCCCGGCCTTCCTGCGGGCGCCGCCCCGGCCCCTCACCCTCACCCGTATCTCTCGTGTGACGCCGGCAAGGAGCCCCCTGGAGCCAAAGCGGGCAGAGGAGAGCCAGGGGCTCCGACCCTCGTGTGGCTTCAAGGAGATGACGTGACCCAGCGCTCGGCGACCGAGACACACGCCAGGCCCGTCCGTCTCCCCGTCCTCACCCGCCTGCCCACACCCACGCCCGCCTCTAGCAAGGGGCCTCCCTGCCCGACACTTGTGGGGTGACCGCTCTTTCTTAACCCCTAATAAACGACCTCTGCAATGGCTCCCGAGCCGTCACACAGAAGGAGCCGGCAGTGAAGAGGAAACAAGCCTGCAATAAATGCGGGGTGTGGGACGAACGGTAAAGATCAGAATAGTCTGAATGAACGCATCGGACAACTGTGGGGTTTTCAACTATCAGCTCATCAGTAAAGGAGCCCATTTTTACAAAGAGCTTGGCATCTGCGCCTTCACATGCGCTGCAGACAGCGAGGCTGAGAACACGTCTCCTGTGCTGACCTCCCTGAGCAAGGGGACAGGCCGGCCGGAAACCGCATGGTCACTCAAGGCGCTGTGCAGGGCGCGAGCTTCCCCGCACCTCGGGGCCTCCGTTGTGCCATCCTGGGCGCCTCCTGGGCAGCACAACACCTCCACAGTCCTCGAGGACAGAGAGACGCAGTCTGTCCTGTCTCAGTGTGGTCAGCGGTCCCTGACATGTGCTCTCCATGCCCACCCAGCTCTCCGACTTCCTCCTCCAGGCAGCACCCCTCCTTCTGCTGGCTCTGAGCCCTGGTGGAGCTCCCTGGGCCTCCCGTGGGATGTCCTGACTCTTGGGGTCCTAAGAAGGGGTCCCCAGGGTGCTTATGTGGTTCCTTTCTCCTGATGGCTGTCCACCTCTCCACCCACCCGCTTGGTTCTGCAGCCAAGTCCAAGCCCCGAATCCTTTCTGATGGAGGTGCCCCTCAAGCAGGACCCCCGCCTCCACCAAGTGGACCCCTGTAGATCTGGGTCCTGGGTCCCCTGGGGTCGTGGGATTGCACTGACTCCTTGCCCACCGGCTCCGGGCGGTCCAGGGAGTTCTCTGTAGGCCTGTGTCCCCCAGTCTTCACTCCAGCCTGCAGGTCAGGCCCTCCGGGGGACCCCAGAGCCTCCTTTAGGTTTGGGGACAGGGAGCCTCACCAGTGGAGTGGAAGGAAAACGCTGGCCCCTCCGTCCCTGGGCCCCGGAAAGGGGCTTCCCTGTCTCCTGCAGCCCCCATGCCCCGACCACCCCCCGAAAGCCCCAGGGCGCCGACCTGCCCCGGCCCTGGATGTGGGCTCGGGGCTCCCTTCCCATGGGCTTTTCGGTGTTGGGGAGAGTCAGGGAAATGATGCGGAACCCAGAGCACACGGACGACCTGGGGGCTTCAGGGATGAGTCTCTCCCAAGACAGCAGGGTGAGAGCACAGGGCAGCCGCACACAGAGGAAGCTGACCGTCTGCGTGGGACCAGGGCCGGCAGGGCTCCCGGATGGTTAGTGAGGGCATCTTCAGAATGAGAACTCAGGACGCTCATCAACTATTCAGGCTTATTCTCTATTTTTGTCCCTCTCTGTCATGCTGGACAGCGGTGGGACCGCCGGCACGGACCTCTCCTCCAGTCTGAGAGGCAAACGCGCCGAGGTGTGAGTGCGTGCTGACGCGGGAGGCAGCCTCCTCCCAGCTCCTCTGCTGGCGGCGCTGCGCGTGTCGGTGGCACGGGCAGGGAGCTGGGGAGGCTGCTCCGGAGCCTCCTCTCCCGAGGGGTTCTTCAGCCTCTCGCCTCCGGGAGTCTCCCATCCGTCCCCTGACGCAGAGGCCTCGCTAGCCTACTGTCTCACCGGATCAACAGATGCGTTAGACCACTACTAAGGAGGTCGCACGCCAGCCAATTAGCCCACTGGAGTCTGCCCACTGGCGTCTGTTCTTGCGTCCTTGTGAGCCCAACGTGCCCGGGGCTTAGAGGCAAGGACGGTGCCCGGGCTCAGACTCACCCCAGGACTGCTTCCTCGCCACCCTCACTGCCTCAGGGCCCTTTCCTGTCACGACCGGCTCCAGACGCCACCATCCGGTGGCTGCCTCCCAGCTGGGTCTCCTTGGTCCAGAGCGAGTGCCGGGGCGTGGGGAGGGCAGGGCTGCTGAGCGGCTGGCAGCTCCTCTCCGCCCCTCTAACAGTGCACAAGCATCAGCGTGTGCGAGTGAAGGTCTGTCTCGTGGGGAAGCACGTGGCACCCCAGGCAGTCAGGGCTCAGCTCTGTCGCCTCCAGAACAAGAAAAGCTGGCGCCCCAGCCCCCAGGCTAGGGACCGAGTCTGTGTCCCCCTGGACACGTCTGGTGAAACCCCCACCTCTGTGAAGGTGTTTGGAGGTGGTGCCTAGGGGAGGCGATGGGGTCAGTGCCCTGAATGAGGAGACCCCCGAGAGTTCCCTTACTTCCCCCCCGGAGGACACGGTGAGAAGACAGCTGGCTGTGAACCAGGAAGACATCAATCTGCTAGCAACTAGGTCGCAGACCTCCGGCCTCCAGAACCGTGGGAAACGAACGTTTGATGTTTAAACCACGTAGACTGCTTTGTCGTTGTTGTTGCAGCAACCTTGGTGGACCAAGACCTACCAGCGCCTTAGAAGGCGGCCTTCGTGGAAGCGAGACTGTTGCAAATGTATCCGGTTAGGGTCAGGTCAAAGGGTGGCCCTGATCCGATATGACTCCTTGAAGACAGACACAGTGTTGACGGGGACAGAGGATGGAGGGGAGCACCAAGGATGGTCAGGGGCACCTAAAACCGGAGGGGATGAGGAAGGAGCCTGCTGAACAGACACGCCTCCAAAGGAGACGCACAGATGGCCCACGGGATGCTCACCACCACCAATCACCAGGGAAATGCAGGTCAAACCACCACGAGGTAGCACCTCTGGCTGTCAGAATGGCTGCTATCCTAATGATATGAAGTAGCAAGTGCCGGCGAGGACGTGGAGAAAGGGGAGCCTCCCGCACTGCTGTGGGGACATGAGGAGGCGCAGCCTCTGTGGAGGACAGGATAGATTCCTTAAGGGTTGAGAAACAGGGCCACTTATGAGCCAGCAATTCCACTCCTGGGTACACATCCGAGGAAAACAAACAAACTGATTTGAAAAGATACACTCATCCCTGGGCTTCCCTGAGGGCTCATCGGGATAGAAGGTCCCTGCAACACAGGAGAGGCACTTTCCATCTCTGGGTCGGGGAGACCCCTGAAGGGGGCTGTGAGAGCCCACTCCCATTCTTGCCTGGAGAACCCATGGACAGAGGAATCTGGGGGACTGTGGTCCAGGGCCACAAGTCAGGCACAACTGAAGGGACTGAGTGTGTGTGCATGCACACACACACATGCACATGCACACACGTGCACATGCGCACACACGCATGCACGCACACACACGCACACATGCACACACATGAAAGCACACACACATGTGCACACATGCGCACATGCACACACACGCACGCACACATGCACACACAAACACATGCACACATGCACACACACGCACACACGTGCTCACACGCACACATGTGCACATGCGCACATGCACACACATGCGCACACACATGCACACGGACACACGTGCACACACACGCACGCACACACGTGAACATTCGCACATGCACGCACATGCACGCACACATGCACGCAAACACACGAACACGTGCACCTGCACACCCGCATGTTCACTGCAGCAGTATTCACCGTAGCCAGGATATGGAGGCAACCAAAGTGTCGAGCCGCAGAGGAGTGGGTCCAGAAGATGCGTATATACGTACACGATGGAATACTACTCAGCCATAAAAGAGAAACGATGCCATTTGCAGCAACACAGACGGACTTTGAGGGCGTTATTGGAAGTGAAGTGGGTCAAAGACAGCTACCATAGGATCGCTTTCATGTGCAGAATCTAAAAATAAACCTCAGAGAAACAGAGGTCGGAGGCTTTTGAGGGTGGGGGTGGGGAGTGGCAGCTGCCTGTCGATAGGGCCGAATCTGAGTCACCAGATGATTACCTTCTGAGAACTAACATACAGCATGGTAACGTTAAGAACACTGTATTAAAACCCTGAAATTTGCCAAGAGAGTAGGCCTCAAGCGCTCTCACCACGAAAGCAAACAGTCCCAGATGGTCATCTTCTAGAGCTTTCAGAGCAAGCTGGCCTGGCTGACCCCCACGCTGCGAACGCCCCCAGGACCTCGAGAGAAGCAGGCTCTGCTTTTGTCTGAGTCACCCTTCTGTGCAGTCGTTTCAGGATCTCTGGGAAACAGGCAGAGAAAGAACCCTCTGCAGC
>SJYQ01021803.1:0-12826 GCA_006410935.1 Redunca redunca
GGCCAGGATACTGGAGTGGGTAGCCTTTCACTTCTTCAGGGGATCTTCCCAAACCAGGGATTGAGCCCAGGTCTCCCGCGTTGCAGGTGGTTTCTTTATCAGCTGAGCCACAAGGGACAAAGTTAAGTACATGACCCTGCTTTAAGGGCAACAAATTTGAAGTCATCTCCACTAAGAAAAAGAAAGCAAATACCCTTATTTAAATTCTTATCTTCTATTTAATCTTTGTTTTGCTCTTTGTTTCAAAAAGTAAATTAGTATGACTTTCAGAAAGGAACTGAAGCCAGTGCATCTGCTATTCATTATTTTATTTATGTAAAAGGAAACTTTTATGGAATGAATTTTTACATAAAGAAAAATAGCTCTGTGAGGAAAAGAAAGCTTAAAATACTGTGTGTTAATGATTCATCTTCCTCTTGATGGTAATATTTATGTTTCCAAATGTGTGCCCAGTTCAGTTCATTCACTCAGTCATGTCCGTCTCTGCAACCCCATAGACTGCAGGCTTCCCTGTCCATCACCAACTCTCAGAGCTTACTCAAACTCATGTCCATTGAGTCGGTGATGCCATCCAGCCACCTCATCCTCGGTTGTCCCCTTCTGGCCTTCAATCTTTCCCAAAATCAGGGTCTTTTCCAGTGAGTCAGTTCTTCACATCAGGTGGCCAAAGTATTGGAGTTTCAGCTTCAGCATCAGTGCTTCCAATGAGTACTCAGGACTGATTTCCTTTAGGATGGACAGGTTGCATCTCCTTGAAGTCCAAGGGATTCTCAAGAGTCTTCTTGAACACCACAGTTCAAAAGCATCAATTCTTAGGCATTCAGCTTTCTTTGTAATCCAACTCTCACATCCATACATGGCTACTGGAAAAACCATAGCTTTCATGAGACAGACTTTTTTGTTGGCAAAGTAATGTCTCTGCTTTTTAAGATGCTGTCTAGGTTGGTCATAACTTTTCTTCCGAGGAGCAAGTGTCTTAATTTCATGGCTACAGTCACCATCTGCAGTGATATTGGAGCCAAAAAAAAAAAAAAACAAAGTCTGTCACTGTTTGCATTATTTCCCTCTCTATTTGCCATGATGCCATAATCTTAGTTTCCTGAATGTTGAGTTTTAAACCAACTTTTTCATTCTCTTTCACTTTCATCAAGAGGCTCTTTAGTTTTTCTTCACTTTCTGCCATAAGTGTGGTGTCATCTGCATATCTGAGGTTATTGATATTTCTCCTGGCAATCTTGATTCCAGTTTGTGCTTAATCCAGCCTGGTATTGTGCATGATGTGCTCTGCATATAAGTTAAATAAGCAGAGTGACAGTATACAGCCTTGATGTACTCCTTTCCTGATTTGGTACTAGTCCAACTGGACTGGTTCCATGTCCAGTTCTAACTGTTGCTTCTTATCCTGTACACAGATTTCTCAGGAGTCAGGTCAGGTGGTCTGGTATTCCCATCTCTTGAAGAATCTTTCAGTTTGTTGTGATCCACACAGTCAAAGGCTTTGGCGTACTCTATAAAGCAGATGTTTTTTTGGAACTCTCATGCTTTTTTTGATTCAGTGGATGTTGGCAATTTGATCTCTGGTTTCTCTGCCTTTTCTAAATCCAGCTTGAACATCTGGAAGTTCATGGTTCATCTACTGTTGAAGTCTGGCTTGGAGAATTTTAAGCATTGCTTTGCTAGCGTTTGCTGCTGCTGCTGCTAAGTCGCTTCAGTCATGTCCGACTCTCTGTGACCCCATAGATGGCAGCCCACTAGGCTCCCCCGTCCCTGGGACTCTCCAGGCAAGAATACTGGAGTGGGTTGCCATTTCCTTCTCCAATGCATGAAAGTGAAAAGTGAAAGTGAAGTTGCTCAGTCGTGCCCAACTCTTAGCGACCTCAAGGACTGCAGCCCACCAGGCTCCTCTGCCCATGGGATTTTCCAGGCAAGAGTACGGGAGTGGGTTGCCATTGCCTTCTCCTTGCTAGTGTGTGAGATGAGTGCAATTGTGCGGTAGTTTGAGCATTCTTTGGCATTGCCTTTCTTTGGAATTGGAATGAATACTGACCTTTTCCAATCCTGTGGCCACTGCAGTTTTCCAAATTTGTTAGCATATTGACTGCCTCACTTTCACAGCATCATGTTTCAGGATTTGAAATAGCTCAATGTGAATTCTATCACCTGCACTAGCTTTGTTCATAGTGATGCTTCCTAAGGCGCACTTGACTTTGCATTCCAGGATGTCTGGCTCTAGGTGAGTCATCACACCATCATGGTTATCTGGGTCATGAAGATCTTTTTTGTATAGTTCTTCTGTGTATTCTTGCCACCTCTTCTTAGCATCTTCTGCTTCTCTTAGATCCATACCATTTCTGTCCTTAATTGAGCCCATCTTTGCATGAAATGTTCCCTTGGTATCTCTAATTTTCTTGGAGATCTCTAGTCTTTCCCATTCTATTATTTTCCTCTATTTCTTTGTATTGATCACTGAGGAAGGCTTTCTCATCTCTCCTTGCTATTCTTTGAAACTGTGCATTCAAATGGGTATATCTTTCCTTTTCTTCTTTGCCTTCAGCATCTCTTCTTTTCTCAGCTATTTGAAAGGCCCCTCAGACAACCATTTTGCCTTTTTTCATTTCTTTTTCTTGGGGATGGTCTTTATCACTGCCTTCTGTACAAAATCAGGAACCTCTGTCCATAGTTCTTCAGAGACTCTGTCTATCAGGTCTAATCCCTTGAATCTATTTGTTACTTTCACTGTGTAATCATAAGGGATTTTATTTAGGTCATACCTGAATGGTCTAGTGGTTTTCCCTACTTTCTTTAATTTAAGTCTGAATTTGGCAATAAGGAGTTCATGATCTGAGCCCAGGGCCTAGCACAATAACTGAACAGAGTAGACAGTCATAAATATTTGTTGAGTAAAAAATAATAAATGATACAGTTATATACATTAGGATTATTTTAAAAATTGACAAATCATCTATTCAACAAATAGTTTTGAAATCTTCATTCTGCCATAAACTTTACTAGGTGTAAAGGATATGAAAATGTGTAAGATACTGCTTTGACCCCAGCAAACTTTGTGTATCAACTTTTTAAAATCCTTACAACTCTGGAAGATAGGACTCTGATTATCCCAGTTTTCCAGGATGGGGAAATTGAGTCATATAGATATTATATAACTTGCTTGTATTAGTCAGTGTTCTGCAGAGAAACAAAACCAATTGGAGATAAATATATATACATTTTTGTATATGAAATATATGTTTTGTAAAGAATGAGTTTATATAGTTATGGAGGCTGAGGCATCTCCAGATCTGCAGTTTGAAGGCCCAAGAAGCAATGTCGTGTTCCAGTCCAAATGCAAAGGCCTGATTCAACTTCGTATTCTTTCCATCGTTATCCTAATACCATTTCCATACTTGTTCCCAAGATTTCTGTCTGTGACAATTAGAAGACTCAAGGAGTTCTTTTGAAGGGCTGTGTACCTCCTCATAAATCAGATAATTTCCAGTTCATGATGGGCAGTTCAAGTCTCGTGGTCATTTGGTGGCCCATTGGTAAGCATCCAGTCTCTATTGAAGTCCAGTGGCAGGCCAAGAGCTATTTCCCAGAAGGAGAGTAGTAATCTATAGATGTCAGGGCTTCGCTCTAAAATCCTGAGGGCTTGAGCTGTGGTTCAGTCGGAGCCTAGTGCGTCCCCCCCTGTGACTGACACTTCGCGCATCTCCGGGTCTGCCGGACCCTGAGGACTGCGGCGGAGTAGCTCGCACAGCTGTCTGGACTTGCTGTGCAGCTTTCCCTCATGCTGGGTCTCACTCAAAACTAATGGCTTTTTGAGTCACTTGGTAAGTAGGTTGAAATAACCCAAATGTGGGCTGTTTCCTCCAAAATCCAAAGCCCTCTAGGCACTGTGCCTCTTTTTTTAGTTGTAGGAGGAGCCAGATGCAACAATTTATCCTTGTGGCTCAGAGGTTAAAGCCTCTGCCTCCAGTGCGGGAGACCCAGGTTTGATCCCTGGGTGGGGAAGATCCCCTGGAGAAGGAAATGGCAACGCACTCCAGTCTTCTTGCCTGGAGAATCCCATGGACAGAGGAGCCTGGCAGGCTACAGTCCACGGGGTTGCAAAGAGTCGGACATGACTGAGTGACTTCACTTCTTCTTCACTTTTAGAAGGGATATCTTAATATGCACCACACCACTGGGTCCCTAGAAATTTCACTGAGGTAGAAAGTGCCTGAATTTGTGTCAGACATTTCTCACACTTTGACACGTAAATGCCTTACCAGTTTAAGTATGAAGTAGTTACTACTTCTTGCTTACTAGGTCCAATCAGCATGATGTCATCAATGTAATGAACTAGTGTAATAGCTTGTGAAAGAGAAAAGAGGGCAAAATCCTGAAAACTCAGTTGTCATTCCCAGCTGGTGAATTGACATACTTCTGAGGTGGGATAGTGAAGGTGTATTTGCTGCAAACAAACTGCTTCTTGTGGGTCTTATTAACAGGGATAGAGAAAAAGGCATTTGCTAGATTAATAGCTATATACCAGAGGATGTGTTAATTTGCTCAAGCATTGAAACCACATCTGGTACAACAGCTGTCAGTGAGGTCACCACCCAGTTAAGCTTATGGTAATCCTCTGTCATTTTCCAAGATCCATCTGTCTTCTGTGTAGGCCAGATAGGAGAGTTAAATGGGGATGGGGTACGAATAACCACCCCTACATCTTTCAGATCCTTGATGGTGGAACTAATCTCTACAATCCCTCCAGTAATGCAGCATGCCTTTTGGTTTACTATTTTCCTGGATAGAAGTAGGTCTAGTGGTTTCCGCTTGGCCTTTCCCATGTAATAGCCTGACTCCCCAGGTCAAGGAACCAATGTGCAGGTTTGGACAGCTGCTTCCATTTTCCAGGGTGGGGGAAATTGAGGCATAGGGGTAGTAAGTAACTTGCCCTATGTCACCCCACTATTAAACACTAGAGCTGAGATTCAAACACAGGTCAGGGATTGTACTCTCTTAACACTGTGATGCTTGCTTTGGATCAGGCAAAATCCTGGAGGTGCCTAAAGTTCATGTGGTAAGAGAACATATTAACATATAATGTCCTTGTATGTAATCTCATAATTAAAATACAGGCATGGTTGCAAATTTATGTTCACTCAAAAACATACATACAAATAGCAGCTCTGTTATAATTGCCAAATCTAGAAACAATTCAAAGGCTCTTAAACAAGTAAATGGAAAAGAGAAACTGGAGTACATTCATAATGTAGAATACTATTTTGCAGTTAAAAAAAATGAATTACTGACAAATGCAACAACTTCAGTGAATCTCTCAGAGGCATTACACTAAGCGAAAGCAGAAAATCTCAAATCATGCTGTATGATTCCATTTGCATGACATCCTTGAAGTAACACTGATCAGTAGTTGCCTGGAGGTAATGGTGGAAGAAGGTGCGTATGTATGTATATATATATATTCACACACCATATACATATAAGGTACAGAGGTAGTACAAAGGTATGGTGAGTCGGCCTAGAAGTTACTGTTGTTCTTTAGTTGACAGCGGTAATGTGTGGATGTGAATGTATAAATCTATCCTACTAAAGGGTAACACACAAGCCTTTCTAACTAGGTGTGGCCACATGATTAAATTAAATTTTGGCTTTTGGGTTTTAAGGAATTGTTGGGTTGGCTTTCTAGGAAGCTTCTAAAAGAAGAGTTACTTTTCACTGGAAAAGACTCTGATGCTGGGAGGGATTGAAGGAGGAGAAGAGGACGACAAGATGAGATGGCTGGATGGCATCACTGACTCGATGGACATGAGTTTGAGTGAACTCCGGGACTTGATAGACAGGGAGGCCTGGCGTGCTGCAGTTCATGGGGTCACAAAGTGGAACACGACTGAGCAACTGAACTGAACTGGGTTGGCTTTCTAGGAAGCTTCTGAAAGAAGAGTTACTTTGTTCTTCCTTTTTCCCTTCCTGCTGCCTGGAATGCAGATGTGAAGACTGAAATTCCTGCAGCTTTCCTAGACCATGGAGTACCATTCTCAAGAGAGAACATGTCAGAAACAGCAAGCCAATCAGCTGAAGGGAAGCCTGGGACTGGGACTGGTCCGGACACAGAATTCCTTGTGCTGAAGTTAACTCTCCATGCTGCTACATAGTTTTGTTAAAGACTGAGGACTCCAGATTCTGGGAAATGTATTTTAATTATTGTAATTACCTTACTTGAATAAATTTTTAAAAATTGTATTTTTATAAACATCTCCAACATTTTAGCTATTCATAAAGATTATCATTATAATATAGCAAATTAATTTCTCTAGTGACCTAAGGTGTATTTCATAGCTAGTTACTCTTATAGCAGGGCTTTCAAGCCATGTTTCTTGAAGATCTTAGGCCTGGCCTTAAGAGAGGGTGAGCTCCAGAAAGCTCAACCCCTCCACTTCCTCTTTTTCTTTTTTAATTTTCTTTTTTATTTTTTTTTCCTTTTCACTTTATTTTTTTTTACTTCATTTTACTTTACAATACTGTATTGGTTTTGCCATACATCAACATGGTTCAATCCACCTCCTCTTTAGCTGAAATGATTTTACTTTACCTATATTGGAAATCGAGAATTATTTGAAAACATGGTATCACTATTTTAAAACATTATATATAATTCATATATGTATGTATGTATGTATGTGCTAAGTTGCTTCAGTTGTGTCTGAATCTTTGCAACCCTATGGACTGTAGCCCACCAGGCTCCTCTGTCTATGGGATTCTCTAGGCAAGAATACTGGAGTGGGTTGCCATGCCCTCCTCCAGTGGATCTACCCAACCCAGGGATTGAACCATGTCTCGTGCACTGGTAGGCAGATTCTATATCACTAGCACCACCTGGGAAGCCCCCATATGTATACATACACATACATACATACATATATATATATGAAATTCATATATACAAAATTTACTATCCTGAAAGATTCAGCCAAGATGTTTCATTGCTTAAAGGTACATATACTATGAGTACTTCTTTGGAGTAGAGCAAGATTAGCAACAGTGACTTTAAAAAGTTTTCATGATAAAATGATCATGACCTTTGTATAAGTAGCATTGGGACCTTGATCTCCTTTTTCTCCATGTCTTACTGTGTACCCAGAATTTTTCCCAAGGAAGATTTTGATTTTGCCTCAGATAGTTCCATGATCCTCCTCTATGAGCAGGTGGAGATGGCCTCTATTAAATTAGTAACTGTATCCTGATCACATATCTTTCATAAAGGGATGTCAAACCTACTTACTGTAGCTATCTGCTGCAATTTATGTTTCTACCCTTAAAGTACAATGTAGAGTATGTGTACTTAGAGAATGTACACTGAAATCTTTAAAAGTCAATGCTTATCAGAAAGCTCAATATCATTGATTGAGAACTGATAGATATATAGCCCACAGTCCCCTCTGGTTCAGGGTCAGCAAATTTGTGTCATTACTCACATTGATATAATATTTTATACTGATATTAAGAAGAGGTGGCAAGAATACACAGAAGAACTATAAAAAAAAAAGATCTTCATGACCCAGATAATCATGATGGTGTGATCACTCACCTTGAGCCAGACATCCTGGAATGCAAAGTCAAGTGAGCCTTAGGAAGCATCACTACGAACAAAGCTAGAGGAGGTGATGGAGTTCACATTGAGCTATTTCAAATCCTGAAAGTTGATACCATGAAAGTGTGGCACTCAATATACTAGCAAAATTGGAAAACTCAGCAGTGGCCACAGGACTGGAAAAGGTCAGATTTCATTCCAATCCCAAAGAAAAGCAATGCCAAAGAATGCTCAAACTGCCACACAATTGCACTCATCTCACACGCTAGGAAAGTAATGCTTAACGTTCTCCAAGCCAGACTTCAACAGTACATGAACCATGAACTTCCAGATGTTCAAGCTGGATTTAAAAAAGGCAGAGGAACCAGAGATCAAATTGCCAACATCCACTGGATCATCAAAAAAGCATGAGAGTTCCAAAAAAACATCTGCTTTATTGAGTATGCCAAAGCCTTTGACTGTGTGGATCACAACAAACTGGAAGATTCTTCAAGAGATGGGAATACCAGACCACCTGACCTGACTCCTAAGAAATCTGTATGCAGCGTAAGAAACAGCAGTTAGAACTGGACATGTAACAACAGACTGGTTGCAAATCAGGAAAGAAGTGTGTCAAGGCTGTATACTGTCACTCTGCTTATATATATGCAGAGCACATCATGTGCAATGCCGGACTGGATGAAACACAAGCTGGAATCAAGATTGCTGGGAGAAATATCAATAGCCTCAGATATGCAGGTGACACTGCACTTATGGCAGAAAGCGAAGAACTAAAGAGCCTCTTGATGAAAGTGAAAGTGGAGAGTGAAAAAGTTGGCTTAAAGCTCAACATTCAGAAAATGAAGATCATGGCATCTGGTCCCATCGCTTCATGGGAAATAGATGGGGAAACAGTGGAGACAATGACAGACTCCATTTTTCTGGGCTCCAAAATCACTGCAGATGGTGACTGCAGCCATGAAATTAAAAGATGCTTGCTCCTTGGAAGAAAAGTTATGACGAACCTAGACAGCTTTTTGAAAAGCAGAGGCATCAAACTTTGCCAACAAAGTTTCATCTAGTCATAGCTATGGTTTTTCCAGTAGTCATGTGTGGATGTGAGAGTTGGACTATAAATAAAGCTGAGCACCTAAGAATTGATGCCTTTGAACTGTGGTGTTGGAGAAGACTTGAGAGTCCCTTGGACAGCAGGAGATCCAACCAGTCCATCCTAAAGGAAATCAGTCCTGAATATTCATTGGAAGGACTCATGTTGAAGCTGAAACTCCAATACTTTGACCACCTGATGTGATGAATTGACTCATTGGAAAAGACCCTCATGCTGGAAAGATTGAAGGCAGGAGGAGAAGGAGACGACAGAGGATGAGATGGTTGGATGACGTTACTGACTAAATGGACATGAGTTTGAGTAAACTCCAGGACTTGGTGATGGACAGGGAGGCTTGATGTGCTGCAGCCCGTGGGGTTGCAAAGAGTCAGACACAATTGAGCGATTGAACTGAACTGAACTCTTGTACTGTCTATTCCAAGCCCCTGGACACCCTCTTTAATCCTTTCTTAAGCCAAGCCTTGACTGTTGCTGTGTTTTTTCCAACCTGTGCCTCAGGCAGTCATTGGCATTTCATCAGTCTTGGCATTCAGGATGAAATCCACTTCTAATTCCATCTCTAGGTATTAAAAGCCAAACTGTCAGAGCACAATGCACTTAAAAACAGTCATTTTGTTCCCTTGTAAGATTCTTTCCTAGAATTATGCTTGGACTTGTGTCATCAGCCTACATTAAAATTATAAGGAGGGAAAAAAAGAATGTATCCTATTGACTGCTGAGTGTTTTTGGCATGTCTGTTTCCTTTCTTAGGATCTTTCCTTGGTATCTGAAGGGGCAAGGTGAAGTAACTTGCCCAAGTTCATACAGTAAGGAACTAGGAGTTGAATGAAAGACTGCCTGGCCCCATACCATCTCTAGGACATCAGATCTGCTCTGTGCCTTGGCTGCCCTCTGCCTCCCCAAGCTGCCTTCTACTGCATCTAGACATCCAGGCCTTTGCTTTGTTTCCATGTTTCTCTCTCTATTTCCCCTCCTGCATTCATTGATTCCATTTCTTCCCTTTCTATTTTTTCCCTGTCTTCCTATCCTTCCTCATAAGCTATTTCTAAATAAACTCTTGCATTTACTCATCTACTTATTATAGTCTGATATCTGCTCCAATCATTTTCCCGAAATTACTTTATTAGAAGTTACTGATGACCTCCCAACTGCCAAATTTGCTAACACTTCCAGTTTTCATCTTGTTCCATCTCTCAGCAGTTGGACAACAGTGATGGTTCCTTC
Organism: Redunca redunca; assembly: GCA_006410935.1. Taxonomy (NCBI): domain Eukaryota; kingdom Metazoa; phylum Chordata; class Mammalia; order Artiodactyla; family Bovidae; genus Redunca; species Redunca redunca. The sequence continues at coordinate 9,927 of SJYQ01021803.1, forward strand.
CTTCTTAAAACCATCCATCTAAATCTAGCTTCAGTGACAAACTCACTTTCCATTGTTTCCTCTTATCTCTCTAAACACATCTTGGTTCTCCTGGCTGGATCACTCCAGTCCTGACCTCGCTCCAATGTCAAACTATGTTAACATTTTTTCTTTCATCAGAGTATAAAATATTCAAGTGCTGGACTATATTGTCCTCATTATTTTTTCTTCTCTTTTTATGCTTTATGTTATAGCAAGCCTAGATATAGTCTATGCTTAGCAATTTTTAAAAAACAACTTTTACATACTTCCTCTTATATTTTAGTGGCCATCCAATGCAGCTAAGAAGACTTTATTCTCTCACAAGCATTCATCAGGTACCTACCATGCACTTGGCATTACTCTAGGCAAACATTTCCTTTAGTTTCTTGGAACGCCTTGGGGAGTACACATTTAATTCATTTTTTTCAACACCCAAGTTTACCTCTATAACTCTATATCTTATCTACTCCAAGATGCACATTTTTTTTTCACATTTTAAGATTTTTTTAAATCAAAATGCATCTTACAAAGTATATAAGAAAATGTGTCAGTTTAATTCACAGCACGTCTTAATGATAAATTATAGTACATTTTACAAGCAATGACATATTAAATCGACAAAATATGATACTGTGTATAGAAAACAAAGGTTTAGAAACTTTGTTCTAATGTTTAATCATCCAAGAAATATTTAATAATCCTGAGTATGCTAGAGTTTCTAAGGCAGGAAAAGAAATATTTTAAAGGAATTTTCAATAATAAGGATTAAAACAAAAGGAAAGAGAACCAAAAAAGAATGGGCCCCAAAGTAGTTATCCTTTCCCTGAATCAGGAATAGCACATAAGTGGGTCTGCCGCTGTGGGCCTGTTGAGCTGCAAGCCAGGAGGAAGGCAGCGGTGCTGGGATTTTAGTGCCACAAAGAGAAAGAACTAGAACTCGGTTCATGGCTTGAAGCATCTTTGCCCTCCCCCTCCCGCCACCCCACATTCACTTTTTGTAATTGGTGGTGTTTTGTTACAATTTTATCTTCCATAAGTCTTAAATAAATCATTTTATGTAGATAGATTTTACATAAATAAAAAATCAAAACTACAGCATTTTATGATATACTATAAGGAATTCTTATGTCTACACCATTTCCCACTTCCTCTCCTCTTTAGGAAATCATTTTTATTTATTTGTTGCTTATCCCTCTGAAATCTCTTCTTACAACCACATAAATTCTTATTTTCCTCTCTTTCTTATACAAAATACAGATACCATGTGTACTGTTCCATACCTTGCTTTTTTCATATATCTATATATCCAGAAAATTGTGTCGTATCAGTATTTGGAGATCTTACTTGCCATTTTTGTGGCTGTGTGTACTTCATTGTGTGCACAAACTGTGGTTTACTCACCTGTTCCTCTCTTGTTGAACACAGGCTATTTACAAACACTTCATGTTACTCACAACCTTCTACCTATGGCATTTTATACTCTATTTTATACTCACACACCTTTATAGATGGAAGCTGAGTAAAATTGCTGCTTGACTGCTGCCTGGAACTATAGCTTTATAGGAAGTTGAGAAGTTAGTCAAGTAGGAAGACCAAGGCACAGCCTTGCTACCAAGAAGTTAGTAGAATTGCTCCCTGGATTGTTCTAGTGTTGCAGGAGCCTCTAAGCACTATCAGTACATTTAGTTATGGACCAAAATTTTAGGAGGTGGTATGGTGTTAACTATAAAACTATTAAACAGCCAAAGAAAGAGACTTGAAAACAAATATGCACATATGTATGTGTATAAATGCATAAATCAAAAAACCAAAACATGTGTATTAATATATATTTCAAATTGTTAATATTACATAAAATTAAAAATATGTTAATTTATTTAAATTACATTTAGCTCATATTAAAATTTATCCAGATTGCTTTAATATGAGCAATATCTATATCTCAATGGGCTTCCCTGGTCACTCAGATGCTAAAGAATCTGCCTGCAATGCAGGAGACCCGGGTTCGATGCCTGGGTCAGGAAGATCCCCTGGAGAAGAAAATGACACCCCACTCCAGTACTTTTACCTGGAGGATTCCAAGGACAGAGGAGCCTGGCAAGCTGCAGTCCATGGGGTCACACAGAGAGACATGACTGAGTGACTAACACTTTCATTTTCAATAGCTCTGGAAGTAGAAGTGATAGTCAAAATATTAAACACTTGGTATGGTACAAGCATTGATGGAACAGAACAGACAACTAGCCCATCAGAGTAGATGCCAGCTATGCCTTACCTAATGAGTTTCCTCCCTGTCTGTAAAGAGCATCTCATGAAACTTTTTATAGGATACTGAGATATACGGATGCAATCTCAAAAATGAAAGAATGATCTCTGTTCGTTTCCAAGGCAAACCATTCAATATCACAGTAATCCAAGTCTATGCCCCAACCAGTAACGCTGAAGAAGCTGAAGTTGAACAGTTCTATGAAGACCTACAAGACCTTTTAGAACTAACACCCAAAAAAAGATGTCCTTTTCATTATAGGGGACTAGAATGCAAAAGTAGGAAGTCAAGAAACACCTGGAGTAACAGGCAAATTTGGCCTTGGAGTACAGAATGAAGCAGGGCAAAGACTAATAGAGTTTTGCCAAGAAAATGCACTGGTCATAGCAAACACCCTCTTCCAACAACACAAGAGAAGACTCTACACATGGACATCACCAGATGGTCAACACCGAAATCAGATTGATTACATTCTTTGCAGCCAAAGATGGAGAAGCTCTATACAGTCAACAAAAACAAGACCAGGAGCTCACTGTGGCTCAGATCAATAAGGATATTACCAAATTCAGACTTAAATTGAAGAAAGTATGGAAAACCACTAGACCATTCAGGT
>SJYQ01021803.1:13008-69811 GCA_006410935.1 Redunca redunca
GCTAGTAAAGTGATGCTCAAAATTCTCCAAGCCAGGTCAGCAATACGTGAACCGTGAACTTCCTGCTGTTCAAGCTGGTTTTAGAAAAGGCAGAGGAACCAGAGATCAAATTGCCAACATCTGCTGGATCATGAAAAAAGCAAGGGAGTTCCAGAAAAAATCTATTTCTGCTTTATTGACTATGCCAAAGCCTTTGACTGTGTGGATCACAAGAAACTGGAAAATTCTGAAAGAGATGGGACTACCAGACCACCTGACCTGCCTCTTGAGAAATTTGTATGCAGGTCAGGAAGCAACAGTTCGCACTGGACATGGAACAACAGACTGGTTCCAAACAGGAAAAGGAGTACCTCAAGGCTGTATATTGTCACCCTGCTTATTTAACTTATACGCAGAGTACATCATGAGAAACGCTGGGCTGGAAGAAGCACAAGGTGGAATCAAGATTGCCGGGAGAAATATCAATAACCTCAGATATGCAGATGACACCACCCTTATGGCAGAAAGTGAAGAGGAACTGAAAAGCCTCTTGATGAAAGTGAAAGAGGAGAGTGAAAAAGTTGGCTTAAAGCTCAACATTCAGAAAACGAAGATCATGGCATCTGGTCCCATCACTTCATGGGAAATAGATGAGGAAACAGTGGAAACAGTGTCAGACTTTATTTTTTAGGGCTCCAGAATCACTGCTGATGGTGATTGCAGCCATGAAATTAAAAGACACTTACTCCTTGGAAGAAAAGTTATGGCCAACCCAGACAGCATATTCAAAAGCAGAGACATTACTTTGCTGACTAAGGTCCATGTAGTCAAGGCTATGGTTTTTCCTGTGGTCATGTGTGGATGTGAGAATTGGACTGTGAAGAAGGCTGAGTGCGGAAGAATTGATGCTTTTGAACTGTGGTGTTGGAGAAGACTCTTGAGAGTCCCTTGGACTGCAAGGAGGTCCAACCAGTCCATTCAGAAGGAGATCATCCCTGGGATTTCTTTGGAAGGAATGATGCTCATGCTGAAACTCCAAAGGAGTTGAGGTTCAGAGACGTTTAGTAACTTGCTCAGAGTGACAGTCACCTCTAGCTGAACCCAGGACCGCCTTATATCTGCTTTTCCCACTAAGCCAGGCTGCCCCAGCTCAGGAGGCAAAACCTAGTGTTTCTCCTTGCCAGATAGTTCTGACTGCTATTTACTTTCTAATCTATTTCATATTATGATAATGTTTTCCTGGAATTGGATGATATAGTACTAGGAATTGAAGATGTTTATTCACTACAAAGATTACATATGTAGACTTCCTGTCATAATCAAGGGAAGTTGCTCACATCATTTATGATTTCCAGTCTGCTCTGAATATGATAATGCTTATTTTAGGAAATCTGTCTTTACTAAGCCTTTTGATCCTCAAAAGGAAAATAAGCAGAGGTGGGACAATGATATACCCTTTTGATATTTATTGAGTCTGAGTCTATCTAAAATTAGTTCACTAGGAAGCCTTGCATATGATGAATGGTATAGTATTTCAATGATGCTGTGGATGTTCTCTCTTGTAATAAAGCAAATTACTCAAACAAAATTGTTTTGTTTCATTTCTTCATGCAAAATTCATGTTCACATTTCATCTAGGTCTTAAAATTTTAAATTTCCATAACAAGTCTTATGCATTATTATGTTTTATACACTACTGCATTATGCTTTTGAAACTGATTGCACAATATAATTAATTCAGAATATTAACTACAGTTTCCATAAAATAAATAGGGTAATGTTGATCAGGGTGAGATGGAGGGTTAAAACCAAATTTTCCCCTGTCCTCGGGATGTCAATTACATGTTCACTAAAACCCAGTTCTCTGAAGTCCTTCATCCAGTAACTTCAATTTGGAGGAATACAGCCAAGACCCAAAGTTCATCTAAAATTGCCTCAAATAAATTAATTTCTTAAAGACTTGCACTTCATTCGTAGGCAAACCTTTCTGACCCTCTGTCAGAAATGAGAACTCAATTTTTTATGCTTTTTTAGGCAGAATTTTTAGAAGAGTCATCTAACTTCTAGATCCAAAGGAGACTAAATATCAAATTAAAATGATGGGAGTGAAGAAGATTCTTAGAAACTGTCTCCCTGAGAAAAGCAGGAAGTGTCTGTTGACAGCCTAATAACAGTGGAAGAGGAAAGGACTAACAAAAGTGGATAGAAGAATTCAGAAAACATGGCAGTCTGGGTGCAATGTATTTTAGGGAAGTATGGCCCTGCATACCTCAGGACCTTATCCCACGTGTGTGTGCTCTCAACTCTTTGAGACCCTATGGACTGGGCCCGCCAGGTGCCTCTGCCCATGGAATTCTCCAGGCAAGAATACTGGAGTGGGTTGCCATTTTCTACTCCAGGGGTTCTTCTCAACCCAGGGACGGAACCTGAGTCTCTTGCATCTCCTGCACTGTCAGGTGGGTTCTTTATACTGTGCTACCTGGGAAGCCCCAAGACCTTCAAATACTATGTGCAAAATGTAATCAATTTTCATCATGACTCAGACATACCGAGAAATGGTTAAATTATTCTTTGTTTCTGCTTCAGAGTAGCAGTGTACAGTATATTTTGGCAGGCTTTCCATCAGAAAGATTAAAATGTTACAAATCTTAAAGAGCTGTGTCAATCATTTGGGAAAAAATTGGCTCACTTGGAATATCATGTTCCCTAACAAATGAAATAAGTGAGCATCTTATTATATATTATAATTGAATCCTCTTTCATTTGTTTAAAGAAAACTACATAAACCGTGTTGATATCATATAACCTTAGATGCCTCAAGACCCTACTGTCCAATGGGTATAAAGGAAGTTACATTATGCACAATAACCCCGAAGTTTCTATTCACAGCACCAATTCCCATTACTGTAAGACAGCACATGCTGTTCGCAGTTGGCCTTTCATGTTCCTCTCTGTGCCGAGTCCCCCTGCCATTCTTGCTGGTGAGGAGCAGGCAGCTTCCCAGGGCAGTCACAGCCCCACGCCTCTGGGCACACCAGACAGCTTCTGGACCCCCTGTGATCTTGAATGCTAGTGTGCATTGTACCGTTGTGTTGAAATCTGTCACCCAGCCCAGAAGCATCCCTGCTTGTGCTCCACGACCTACCGAATGACTTAAGAAAACTGCTCTTTCAGCTTGAATTATTCCTTCTCTCTCTTGAGCCCTAGCTGGGGAACAGTCACCATTGTTAATTCACTTTCCCCTCTCTTCTCTAGCACAGTATCTACCCTAAACCTCCTCGAATGCTTCTCCCCAACACTCATAGTAATGATCACAGGTTCCTGGGACTGCCAGCTGATGGGTTCGACAGGCACACTGTGGAAACTGGCTTTGGGATTCTGTTTGAAATTTTTTAATTCTGTTTTTTTAAAGGGTGTTAAATGAAACAATATTTTTTAAAAAATCATAAAAACTTTCCCTGAAGCCAAATCTTATTCAGAAATTCTGTTCCCATCCCCATTTCCTTCCCCCTTTCCTGGGAGCTGCTGTATTTGTTCAAGCCACATAGTAGCCTCCTCAGGCTGAGGGCTTTGGTAAAATCTGACCTCCTGCCCCATTGTTATTTCATTCGCCATTTGGATTCTCAATTCATTCTTCACTGTTTCACTATTCATCACTTCATGGAAATATTTTAAACCACTATTAAAAAATAGTTACATTTTTAAAAAGAGCCCGCCCTTGGGCTCCAACCTTTCCCACCATTGCTGGCAGTCCACATTTTATCTCCACCTAAGAGGACTCCAAACTAGTTCAGGAGTGCATGCAACTCAGGAATGCAGAACTTGGACGTGATTTGGTGATGGGAACTCGCTCCCCATGTGCTCACTGGGCATGGAAATACTGACTCTATATTTGGAGAATCCATCCTATGCAGGAATCTCTCTCTAAAAACCCTCATGTTGAGTTCTTTTGTATCAGGACTTGATGAAGACAGCCAGACAGATTAATTGAGAATAACAAAACTTGCATCATGACATAAACACTAGATAGATTTCTAAGTAACTTTTGCTTAATTATTTATACTGATTAGAGATACAGTTGAACTAGTATAAAATGAGTCCATTGTTAACTCTTTGGAAACTCCTCATGATGTGTAGTATGTAAAAGGAGAAGCATGTATTAATATTAATATCCTGATTCTATCTGGATCCTCCTTATAGTCTGACAGACCCATGTTTGATCTCCTGGAGAGCATGTGTTAGTCATAACCATGTAACTCAGGACTTAAATATTTGAGTAACTTTCAATCTCTTTGTTGGTTATTTTGAGAAATGCTTTTTTAAGATATGCTCATTTTACTATTATATTGTCTTATTGATCTGTGCATGTGGGCTCAATTGCTCAGCTGTGTCTGACTCTTTGCCACCGCATGGGCTGCAGCCTGCTAGGCTCCTCTGTCCATGGAATTTTCCAGGCAAGAATACTGTTATGGGTTGCCATTTCCGCCTCCAGTGGATCTTCTTGACCCAGGGATCAAACCTGCTTCTCCTGCATCTCCTGCATTGCCAGGCAGATTCTTTAATTTTAAAAATATTTAAAAAATTTTAAATTATGAAAGTATAATAATAATTTACAGGAGACTTGGAAAATACAGAAAGAAGTTACAAATAGTTCCCCTATATATTACAATTATTTTTTAAGTAGATAAATTAAGATTTTTTTTAGGTGGAGTTTCAATATCAAACTCTCAAAAATTAACAGAATGGATATATATAGAAAAGTAGAAGGGTATAGTAGACCTGAAAAGCACCATGAACCAATTCAACATAATTAAGGTTTATGCTTTGGTAAAATCTGACCACATGTGACAATTTTCACACAACAGTAGGATACAAATTCTATTCAAGTACGCATAGACTGTAAACTAGGAGAAACTGGATCATATCCAGGGACATAAAACAAGGTGAAAAAATTTCATGGTCTAAAGGTATTGAAATCATACAGAGTCTGTTCTCTTATCTCTATGGAATTAAGTTAGAAATCCATATCAAAAGATATTTGAAAATAACCCACATATTTTCAAGTGCAATGTGACATTTACCAAGAGAGATTTTTCACTTGGCCATTGAAAGGCTCAACAAAGACTAAAAAAGCACAGAAGGTAACTGCAGAGAAGAAAGCATTTAAATAATAAATTAATATCAAAGATACTGTAAAAGCCCATGTATTTGGAAACTGAATATCCACTTTTAAATGATGGGTATATCTAAGAAACCATAACAAGGGAAATTAGAGAATATTTTTAATAGAATAAAAATGAAAAGAATTTATCAGAATTTTTGCATGCAACTGAAGCTACTCAATGCAACTAAATGCAGTGTGAAATCTTGAATAAGGTACTTTAGTTAATAATAACTATCACATGTTAACTTCCTGTTTTCTTTTTTCTTTAAAACATAGTATTTCTTTATATTTTCAGAATTGGATTAGCAGTTTCAAGCCTCATTCAAAAATTTTAAACATCGTTAAGATAAAAAACTTTCTAGGCTTTAAGCAGTAATACTCGATGCCAAAATACACGGAAATACATCAAATTTTTGAGTGATATAAATTAAAAATCTAGCATTCTTCTAAGTCGGACAGGTAGACTCAAAATGTTATAAATTTTTTAGCTAGGTAAAAATTTGTAAGTTTTCTAAAATAAGTATATTATGTCATACATACTACTTATATATATGTATACACAAGCTTTTCTGCTATGCTTGATAGAGGCTTGAGAAAGAACAACAAAAAAGAGAGAAATTGGAAAACATAACTAAATTAAATGAGAGCACTGAATATAAAATAGAAAAAGTGACACAAGCTAGATAAAAGTTAAAGATCCTCATATGGTCTACTCATTTTTATGGCAGGTGGATTCTTGACCCCTGAGTCGCCTGGGAAACCTCTTATTGATCTGGCGGGGGGAGGGCATTATATATGAACTTTTTGTTGGCTAGATGTGGTGTAAATAGCTCCTTCCGTCCTTGTATTTTCACTCTCTCAGTGATATCTCTGATGAACATAAGAAGTTCTAAGTTTTGACATAGTCCACTTTGTCAATCTTTTTTCCCTTGAGTGACCAACCATCCCAGTTTGGCTGGAACTAAGGGGTTTGCCAGGACATGGGATGTCAATGCTAAAACAGGAAAAGCCCAAGACAAGCCAGAATGCTTGGTTACCCTAGGCTGGGTGGTTCGTATTGTTTTGAGGCAGGGAAGATCCTGTCAGGTCACAACTGTATTTTCCAGTGTTACCATCCAGAAAGTTTATTATTTTATCTTTCACATTTAAGTCAATCATCAATCTAGAACTGACCTTTTGTGTGTGGTATAAGGCAGAGGTCAACCTTCCTTTAATCCCCTATGGATACACACCAATCAACCCAGCATTATTTATGGAAAAAGCCCACTTTTTCCATTGTTTTGCGGTGATACCTTTGTTGTAAGTCACATGTCATAAATCAGTTGTGTGGCTTTGTTTCTGGACACCTTATTGTGTTCCATTTCTCTATTTATGTCTCTGTGATATTATTAATATTAATAGTAATATCATGGTATTTGATAGCATAAAGTCCTCTGACTGTCTTCTTTTTCATTAAGATTGGCCTGGCTGTTCTTGGTCCTTTGCGTTTTCATATAAATTTAAGCACCAGACCATTGACCTCCTGAAAAAAATGTGTCAGGATTTTGACTGAGGGTACATCAGATCTCTCAATAGCTTTGAGAGACGTCTTCATAAAACTCAACATTTCAGTTAGTGAAAATATTATATACCAATATATATTTAGGTCTTTTATTTCTCTCATCAATGCTTGATACTTTTCCTGAATAACCTTTTAAATAAGCACATTTGGGGCCCCCATTCCAAGCCTAACAAATTAAAATCTCTAGGAATGAGTTGTTGTTATGAGCTTGGTACGTATTCTCCAGACTTGATTCATGAAACTCATATAAATGGGTATCTATTCCCTTGAGACTGAAGTGCAATTACCTTAACGCTCCTAACTCACAGTTGGGGCTGACTGCAATGCCTGTTGTCCTGCTTCCCTCAATACAGTATGACAGATTCCTGGGGCCTTCTGTTCTCATGGGCTCTTCTGACACTTGATCTCTGGATCTCACTTTTATCCCACTGTTACTGTCTCTTCTTCTCTTCTTCACAGTTTAAACAATTCATGGACCCCATGGGGGGAACTGAACCCCTTTGCCTACTCGCTTTCTTTATCATGTATTTTGAATAGCTTCACTCTGTACCCTCTGCATATCTCTGACCCACCTTTGCACATCCAAAGATACACTTACAAGCTCTGATAGAACAAAAGCCATATATTCTGTGTCTCACATTTTAGCAACAAAGAGTAGTGAGGATTTAAAGTTTCTATTTTTCTTTTACCACTCCTGCTTCCATAAGTCTTTCTAAGTAGAAGGGACTAATTGGAGGTAATTATTTCCCTATATGTAAAAATTATTTTAGAATTATCCCAAATTTCAGAGGTAAAGGCTTCTTATATACATGTTTACACAACACATACATATAGATCAATGTGTTTACATTAGTGCGTATATGCATATATATGTATATCTGTGTATGTATATACACACACATTTAAATATATTTTTAAACTAGTCTTCATATTGAATTCAGTTACAGTCATTTTAAAAGTGATTCTCCTATGACTCTCAGGTATACAATCATGTTATTGGCCCACCATAATAATTGGGTATATAGAAAGGTATATAGAAAAAACTATATACCCTTAGGAAAGTGATGAGCTCTTTCTAACTTAAAGCTGCATGCCTTGCACTTTTATTTAACTTAATAAAAAGACTGAAAAAGATCCCCACTTGGCTGCTTCTTTAATGGGTCTAGATATTCATAGTTATTGACTGCAAAGCAGGCCTAATTTTTTTCTGAGTTTATACCATTTTTTTGAGGAAAGAGAAAAAAAGACATTTTCATGTAGAAAAAATAAGAAGTGGGGGCTATAAACTTTTTATGTTTTTATAATGGTTCTTCCCCTGGAGAAGGGAATGGCTACTCACTCCAGTATTCTAACCTGCAGAATTCCATGGACGGTATGGTGTTGCAAAATCAGACACTACTGAGTGACTTTCACTTTCACTTACATTGGTTCTTCCACCGAAAGATTGCTTACCACAGGCTTAGAATTCAGGGATTTATTACATCCATTTAGAGGCATTTTTTAAAATGTACTCAACAAAATGCTCAAGAATGTTTCCCCTTAATCCTTAGGAAACCCCACAAATTGAACAGATACTTCTGGACCTTAAGACTCTTCATCAATGTTGGTCTACAGCAGACCATTGCTTTTGGAGAAGATAAGTTTTGGTCCCAAAATGGGCTACCACAAAAGCAAGACTTGTGAAACAAGCTACTCTAAATAAACATATTTTTAGCTAAGTTATATATTAGCAATCTTAACCTGCTGTGTACAGCTTGTACTCTCAGATTTTCCTTCTAGGATAATTAAATGTCTTTGCACTCCAAATAGGTGGAAAAATATGTACTGACAATGAACTTGGCAAAGCGGCAGGTGGAAGGAAGAGGCATAGTGGTGGAGGCAAAAGAAAGGTGCTAAGGTTACAGTTTCAAAAGAAATCTAATCTTTACGGTGGAAATAGGAGACTTATCTGGATTTTGAGCATTAGAAGCCTTCTATTTGGGGTGCTTGGAACTCTGACACAGATCATTCGGAAAAGTGTCACATATACATTCCCAGAGGGATTTGCATTATTGTCATGTACATCATCAAGCACTGTGGATGCTTCAAATCTTAGCACAGAGTTAGACGTATGTTATTTTGAGTCATAACATTTTCCCCTTATTGAATGTCATCCACAAAGCATTAGCAGCTATTGAGCTAGCATGTCCTTGAACATTTCTAATTGTTTTATGTAAAAAAAGAAATTGTAACATCTCATTGGTAAAGGAGGCAAATCTTAAAGAGGGAGGGTTTATATTCCAGCTCTTACCTTTGTTTCAAAGGAAGATGGTGATCCAAGGGAGTACAGGCTTTATCTCTTGCCCTAAAATAATAATGTTTCTGACTGAAAATGTTTTCTGACTCTTAAAGCTTACCAAACTTTTGCTAAAATAGAAAGTGAGTCAAAAGTCCCAAAGTGCTCATTATAAACCAGTTTTCCACCCTTAGGAACTAACATTTATAGAGTACAACTTATGAATCATGGTTTTTACTTTTTATTTTATACTTGTTAACTCATTTAAATTTTCCGCAGCCTTGAGAGGAGATTGATGGAGCCCAGATCATAGATGAGGAAACTGAGGCTCAGAGAGGTTGAATGGCAAAACCAGCATTTACACCTTAAATGATGAAGCCAGTCTGCAAACCCAAGTCAGTATGTCTGCCCATTAGTTTCCCACGCAGTCCAAGGTGATCCTTGCTCTGCATTTTGAAACCACTTTCATTGTCTACTCTCACTTTAAAAATGCCAAGAGCATTTAGTGTATATCATTAGAACAACAGCTGTAGGCCTTGTTGGCAAGATACAAACTATTGTCAGCACCTCCTATATCCTGAACAAAATCTGTACAAATTTTCTGTAACAAGAGTAATGAACAATGATAGCAATAAATAGCACCTTAAATTTGTACAACATAGAAGAGTTTACAAAGCATTTCTGTCTGGGGAAACACACTGAAACCTCCCACCCTGGCCAGCCACCACAGTAACCATTTGAGTGGGTTATTTTACTACAGGAGGTACGAGTAAGGAACATGGAACTAACAAACCACCACTAACCGAAAGAGTTCAGGAAAGGTCAAAAGGAGAAGCCACGTGTCCTACCACCTCCCAGAACCCTTCTCACCGGCAGCCATCTCGGTTGAGCAATGCATGCACCACCAGGAAGGACGCTGAGTCAGAATGATTGGCCAAAGACAGCCCAGAAATGAGTCCTATCACCATAAAACGGGAGCCTGTGAGCCACGCAGCAGAGCAGTTCTCCTGGGTTCCCTTACCCTTTCCGAATAAAGTCTCTTGCTTTATCAGCATGCGTGTCTCCTCAGACAATTTATTTCTGAGTGTTAGACAAGACAAGAACCCACTCTCAGGGCCTGGAAGGGGTCCCCATTCTTGCAACACTTTCACACGTTACCTCCATATATTGTAGATTGTCTGGACCTAGACTTTCACAACGATTTCTCCTTGTGTCAGCCCTAATGACTGGGAGTATCTGCCCTGAATTCTGTGTTGGAAAGGATCCTGAGGATCATTCCAGGATCTGTGGGAATCAGGGCCACCATTGTTAAATTGTTAAAGGCACATTAGGCATGTGTTTGCTGTCTCTTGCCTGTTCTAGTCCACTGTTTTTACACAGGAATAAATGACTGCTTTATGGTCATGTAATAAGTGGCAGTGCTTTGCTGTGCTGTGCTTAGTCTCTCAGTCGTGTCCGACTCTTTGCAACCCCATGGTCTGTAGCCTGCCAGGCACCTCTGTCCATGGGAGATTTTTCAGGCAAGAATACTGGAGTGAGTTGCCATGCCCTCCTCCAGGGGGTCTTCCCAACCCAGGGATCGAAACCAGGTCTCCTTCATTGCAGGCAGATTCTTTACCATCTGAGCCACCAGGGAAGCCTGAATAAGTGGTAAAGCTGAAACCAAAGTTCAGGTTCCCCTCAATCTGTTGCCATTGCAATTAAACCATACTGTATGTGAAGACAATATATAGTTTTGAGCTCAATAATGTCTAATCTAGATGCTTTCTCTAGCAAAATGCAAAAAAAAAAAAAAANAATAAAAAAAAAAAAAAAAATGATGTCACTTGTGAATACTCACCAAGGAATGGCCTCAAGTATGCAAATGCTGTGGAGGGTACATACTACACAGGGGAGGCTACAGACATACTGGCAAAGAATCTGCCTACACTCACATAGAAGATGCTCTAGTAAATGCTGTTGATAATGATAATGATTTTAAAAATTTAATTAGTGTGTGACTATGGAAGTAAAAGCAGAAACCAACTGTGTTCTTCAATAAAAAAAAATTAACATCTCCCTCTAGCTTATGACAAAAGCACTTCCAGCTTCTTGAAGAATTTTACTAATGCAGTATTCACACAATTTAGCATAAAAAGAGAAGAGAAAATTAGTAATTATACATATGCAAGCAGGAACACATGTATAACCTTCGGGAATCACGGCAAAATTTCCCAGGTCATTATGGCTTCTTCAGAGTAAAAGTGGCACAGCTTGTAAAATCACTGACTGCAACGAGACTTGCAAAGAGTAACTTCACAGCAGAGAGACCCAACTGTCCCTAGTGCAGGTCACAGGTTCAGACGCTGTGGCCGCACTCTCCTCTGTCAGCAGTGCTATCTTGGAATACGAAGACAAGGAGGCACATATGTAGTCAGCTCTGGCCATCAAAGGCCAAACAGCTTTTCCTTCCCGCTGGGGTTACCTGCCTGACTATGCAAGACCCAAGACTCAGGGCAGTTGAGTAGCAGAATACCCCACCCCACCACTTAGCCCCAGCCACCTCTGAGAATGCCGACAGGGATTTCTTATAGCTTTACACACTGCCTTTGTTGGTGGTTTCCAAGGTGACAAAGCGTTCTGTCCTTTGCTGTAAATAAAGACAGGAGCAAAGGGATCCAACCCATTCCTCCTCCTCTGTTAGCTTCTGTCCAGTTCAGCTGAACGTTTCTTACGAGGGGGATGTAAAAGCCCTGTTTCCTAGAGTCAGGCATTCCTGGGGCTTTGTCATTCTAACTGCTGTCTCTTTGTTTTATGTCCATATGGAACTTTGCTGTCAGACATGAAGCCTTGTAGCTGTCATCCAAAGCCCTCAGATTCTCACTCCTACTTCATTCCAAAATATCTCAGTAGGGGAGGAATACAATCAAATACTGTTGAGGATTGCTATTATATATTTCCGGTTAGTCACTGAACCAACCTCCCTGTGAGATGACACTTTCCCAAACTACTGACCCCAGGCTTGGCCTGTGACATTCTTTGGCTAAATGTGCTCTCAGAGGAAGTGATGTATGTGATGTATGCTGTGACTGAGTGAAGTTTTAAGAGCCATCTCGTAACTCTGCCATTGCTGTTTTTTCCCCTCTGCCTTGGGAAAGGTACTGAGGTATCCAGCTGGGGGCTGCTCCTCCAGCTTAGATCCCAGAACAAAGGAGACAAACAGAGCACTGCCACAACGAATCACAGCTTACGTGTAATAAGTGTGAGAAAGAAACTGTTGTATTTGTGAGCCCCTCAGCCTCTTGAGAAACCTACATGCAGGTCAGGAAGCAGCAGTTAGAACTGGACATGGAACAACAGACTGGTTCCAAACAGCAAAAGGAGTATATCAAGGCTGTATATTGTCACCCTGCTTATTTAACATATATGCAGAGTATATCATGAGAAACGCCGGGCTGGAAGAAGCACAAGCTGGAATCAAGATTGCTGGGAGAAATATCAATAACCTCAGATATGCAGATGACACCACCCTTATGGCAGAAAGTGAAGAGGAACTAAAAAGCCTCTTGATGAAAGTGAAAGNACTCCAATACTTTGGCCACCTGATGCAAAGAGCTGACTCACTGGAAAAGACTCTGATGCTGGGAGGGATTAGGGGCAGGAGGAGAAGGGGACGACAGAGGATGAGATGGTTGGATGGCATCAATGACCTGATTGACATGAGTTTGGGTAAACTCCGGGAGTTGTTGATGGACAGGGAGGCCTGGCGTGCTGTGGTTCATGGGGTCACAAAGTTGGACACGACTGAGTGATTGAACTGAACTGAAGCCCAGTGAAGACAGAGACCATAGCTTATATATTTTGGCATCCTCAGTGCCTTACAGACTTAATAGATAACAAAATTAATGGTTTTATGCTGATAGTCTGTTGGTTGAGATGAACACCCATTGTCGAAGACCTCCTTCAAGATTCTTGAATATAAACGATGAAGCCTGGAAAGAGTCAGATTCTGAACACTTTCCTACTTTCTTCACATTAAAAAATGTCATTAGCTCATTAACAAACAAACAAGTCACACACAATGCTGTACACACAATCTTGTTAATACCTAAATTTCTTTGTAGATTAAGTTCTCTCTGCTCTGATATACATATCATTAGGGATTGAATATCAGCATTAATCCAGTTCACCTGGGATTGAGTTACACTTTATGCTGACCATTCTTATAAGACCCCTATCATATCTCATGCCTCAATGACCAAAGTAAGTTACGACATTCGTTGAGTACTTAAAGAAGGATAATAACTTTTCAACCTGCTGACACACCCTTTCAAGTGCTTTTTTAGGAGTCCTGCTGTGGAGCCTGGTGGGCTGCAGTCCATGGGGTCGCGAAGAGTTGGACACGACTGAGCGACTTCACTTTCACTTCTCACCATCATGCACTGGAAAAGGCAATGGCAACCCACTCCAGTGTTCTTGCCTGGAGAATCCCAGGGACGGGGGAGCCTGGTGGGCTGCTGTCTCTGGGGTTGCACAGAGTCGGACACGCCTGAAGCGACGTAGCAGCAGCAGCTGTATGCCACAGACACTGCAGTGTTTTTCATGAGCCTCAAAATCACTTTGTTGAAACAAACACGTGAGTTAATGAAACGCTTTAATACTGCAGGTGCTATTTCTCCAGCACAGGAAGATTAAGTTCCCACCACGATACCCGATTCTTTCATAATCCAAATTGGTTTAACCCCTGTAATTTTCACTGCTTTTGAAGTAATTCTGTACTAATCGTCCTAATTTCCCTGAGAACCTAAAGACTAGAAGAATCTAGTTCTTTAATTAGCAAGTGCTTGTAAGAAGTGGTTTTTTTTTTTTAATGTTTTAACATTGAGTTGTTCGGTGCATGTGTGAAAAAGGGCCAAAAACACCCAA
The DNA here is from genome assembly GCA_006410935.1 of Redunca redunca. Classification (NCBI taxonomy): domain Eukaryota; kingdom Metazoa; phylum Chordata; class Mammalia; order Artiodactyla; family Bovidae; genus Redunca; species Redunca redunca. Next base: position 26,893 of record SJYQ01021803.1, read on the forward strand.
AGGTATTACATCAATTACTACAAGATAAACTACCAGATCTGTGCTGGGAACTGAATACCAGAGTCAGAGCAGATCACTTGGAAATGAGTTACTTCCCTTTGGCAACTGAAATTGATTGAAGCAACTTCCCCCCACATCCAGTTACTTGCCCCGCCCCACTGCCCTGCACCATGCTTTTTTCTGACATTTCTTTCAAATGCCATTGAACACCTCATTTTGTCAAATTAGATAAATCCAAGCTGCCAGGATCATGTGACTTTGAAGCCATATGGTCATATGTCTAGGATATTCTAGGACACTCCAATTTCGTGTAACTTAAATCTTTTTAATAAAGACAATTTGTTAAATATGTAACTAAATATAAAGATATTTTATATAGCTGTAAGACTTCAAAATAGTTAAATCCACAAGTAAGAAAAGACTCTCAATTACCATTCAATTCAACTCAACCANATAGCTGTAAGATTTCAAAATAGTTAAATCCACAAGTAAGAAAAGACTCTCAATTACCATTCAATTCAACTCAACCAATGTACACTGACTACTCCATACTATACCAGTCCTTGAGTTAGATCAAAGGGAACGAGAGGTAAATATGACAGAATCCTTGTCATTACAGGATCTTACAAAGAAAACAATAAATTACAATTTGTTTATTTGTGTACAACAATCAAGTATTCCAATCACAAGGAAACATACAGCTCTATTTAGTCTGAAGGTAGGCAGCGGCAGAGTAGGCCTCCTGAAAGGAGTGACTCCTTGGCTGGGTTTTGAAGGATAAATAGGAATTCATTATGTATCAGGGGATGAGCCCTGCCATTCCAAGCAGAAGAATAGCCCATGTACACCCTTATTTAGGAAATTAGGATCATCCTGTAGCAATAAAACAACCAAAAGACTAAAAGAGAGCTATTAGCCTAACGATATTTATTGTACTTCAGAAATATTTCTGGGTTTTAATTTTGGCTTAAAATATTCTCTAGTTAGTGTCAGTTGGGAAGAAAATTTATTATTTGTTACATTTATTTTAAAACTATGTAAAAACCACATCTGGGATGTTTGTTGATGAACAAGAAAGATCATATTTTCTAATTCTTAAAAGAAACCATACATCCTGGAAAATAATCACATTTCACCATTCAAAGGAGAAGACATCTCTCAGGCATCTTCATTTATTCATATAGCACGCATACCCTGGATGGCCACCATGAACAAAATGCTTGTTGGGCTTTTTTGGAGGGGTCAAATGCTAGGTTTTATGTGACATCTATGCTACATTTTCTTGTCCTTGAGCAACTTCTTATCCAGAAGAAAGGAGGGATGCCCTCGGAGAGATGATCTGGATCTCTAGATTGGGGTAAAGACCTTCCACATTTCATGAGATGAACAGAAAAACATTTGTAGGCAGCTGTTTGGAGATCTCCAAAGGTCTTGAAAAGCTTCTCAGCTCTGCTCCTTCTGACACAACGGAGAGGAAAAGGCAGACTCAGCACCGGCAGGTGCTCACTCACTCTACAGGAAGGACAACAAACTCCTGTCTCTGAGAGCCTCCTAGAAAGCTGCCCCAATGCAACACTGGCTACAAAAGAACTCAAGAAAAAATTGTGAAATTATTGGCCACATTTCCTTTTTCTCCCTTTCCATCTTCTGGAAGCCCAAGTCTCCTCTCAGCCCATTTCACTCCTTGCTACCTTTCACTTCACTTCACCTCTTAGCTGGGATATTTTTAGAGCCTGAACACAAGCCAAACATAGTCTGCCTTCATGCCATGCGATGAATGCCGTGAGTGGCTTCTGAACTGAACTGAAAACTACCTGCTGGTGCGGTCAAGACAAACCTAAAAGGGACAGCTTGGCTGGATGGAAGTCACTGGTTTGTAAAATCACATGCACATTTTCTCTTACAGGACACTTGGTGCACCTGCTGTTTACTCTTAAACTTTTTCTGAAAAGGAAAAAAAAAAAAAAAAGGTCTGCCCACAATGTTAAAAGGGTCAGGGAGAGAGGGAATAATTAGAACATAATTTGGAGTTTTCAGGAATCCCATAGTCCACTAGCTGGTTGTGATCTGAAATGTACAAGAGAGTCTGAAAGTTTGGAGAAAGTTTCTTCTGGGTGGGAAGCATACAACAGGCCTCCTGACCAAAGAGTCTTCTGCTGTATAAACCCAAGTGAAAGTGAAAGTATTAGTCTCTCAGTTCAGTTCAGTTCAGTTCAGTCACTCAGTCGTGTCCGACTCTTTGCGACCCCAGGAATCGCAGCACACCAGGCCTCCCTGTTCATCACCAACTCCCGGAGTTCACTCAGACTCATGTCCATCAGGTCCGTGATGCCATCCAGCCATCTCATCCTCTGTCGTCCTCTTCTCCTCCTGCACCCAATCCCTCCCAGCATCAGAATCTTTTCCAATGAGTCAACTCTTCTCAGGAGGTGGCCAAAGTACTGGAGTTTCAGCTTTAGTATCATTCCTTCCAAAGAAATCCCAGGGTTGATCTTCAGAATGGACTGGTTGGAACTCCTTGCAGTCCAAGGGACTCTCAAGAGTCTTCTCCACCACCACAGTTCAAAAGCATCAATTCTTCGGCACTCAGCTTTCTTCACAGTCCAACTCTCACATCCATACATGACCACTGGAAAAACCATAGCCTTGACTAGACGGACCTTAGTTGGCAAAGTAATGTCTCTGCTTTTGAATATACTATCTAGGTTGGTCATAACTTTTCTTCCAAGGAGTAAGCGTCTTTTAATTTCATGGCTGCAATCACCATCTGCAGTGATTTTGCTGTGTCCAACTCTTTGTGACCCTATGGACTACAGCTGGCCAGGCTCCTCTGTCCATGGAATTCTCTAGAGAAGAATATTGGAGTGGGTTACATTCCCTTCTCCAGGGGATCTTCCCGACCCAGGGATCAAACACAGATCTTCTGCATTGCAGGCAGATTCTTTACCTCTGAGTCACCATAAGGACCTCTATGCAGAGAAAATGTGCCAAAATAATACCTTCACAGAATGTCTTTGAGAACGGGAAAAGAAATGAAATGTCTCTCATTGAAGGGGAGAATTAGGATGATCTGGTTATTTTAAACAGGCTTTTAAACTTTAATATATGCTTTCCCCCAACTCCTATATAGTGTATTCCTAAAAATCTGCCTGGAAAATTAGACATGTACTACAGAATAAATGGACGTATGTGTAAAATGAGAGTTAAACACACATTTTCAGAGTATTAAATGCATCCTAAAGACCGTCATTTTACCCTCCCCCGCTTTAGATAGAATTTTAATGATCTATTTTCAGCATTTTATTCTGCTGTTTTTTCTCTTTCTTTATAATTCAGTATATTTGTTTACATTGACTACATTAAATAAGTTTAATTGACATCTGTCTTAGGCCAAAGATTGACCACATAATGATTTTTATCTTTGTCTCGTCTATTAAATTAATGAGAGCCTTGCTTCCTATCACAAATAAACACTTTCATTCTGTTCTCCAGTCACTGAAAACCTTTTCATGTGTATTAAAGTAAAACATGTGTTTGTATACTCAATACTACTGTAAATTTGAGAAGTTAAAAGTATATCCATAAGCCTCATTCTTCACATTCCAATGACCGTTCTTAGAAACTTTTAGCTGTTTCTTCTGATTTTTACTTTCTAAATATGCTTATACTGCCAATTTTTTTCAAAATTTTATATTTTGGAGATTATGTATTTACTTCTAATTGTAGATGTAGATAGGATTTAGTTTGGATTGATGAGGATTTAGTTTCCTTTACCCTTATACTGATCTTCCCTGGTGGCTCAGATGGTAAAGCGTCTGCCTACAATGCAGGAGACCCAGGTTCAATCCCTGGGTTGGGAAGATCTCCTGGAGAAGGAAATGGCAACCCAATCCAGTATTCTTGCCTGGAGAACCCCATGGATGGAAGAGCCTGGTAGGCTATAGTCCATTGGGTTGCAAAGACTTGAACACAACTAAGCAACTTCACTTTCACATCCTTATACCACCTCACTTAGAGCTATGACAGTGTTATTTTTTTAAACTAAATCAACATGCAAAATTATAGTAAAAAATATAAAATCAGAATTGACATTTTTATTGCTAGGTGCGTTTCTCTGGTGGCTCAGTCAGTAAAAAAACCCATCTGCCTGCAATGAATATCCCCTGGAGAAGGGCATGGCAACCCACTCCAGTGTTCTTGCCTGGATAAACCCATGGACAGAGGAGCGTGGTGGGCTGCAGTCCACAGGGTCACAAAGGGTCAGGCACGACCGCGTGACTAGCCACAGCACCGCACAGACCCAGGTCACAGCTAAACCACTCAGTCTACTTTGACTATATTTATTATCAAGTACTTTTCTTTTTCTCCTAAAGTAAATAATTATCTTATTTGTTGTTTGCTTCATTTTTCGTGTAATTATTACTAATTAATCCCTAAACTTTCTAAGAGAAATATGGTACTCTTTTAAGTATGATCAGCATCAGTAAAGTTAACGGTTTTGTGAAGCCATCCGTCCTGGCCGTCACCATCCTGCCTGACCTGCACCAGGTGCTCCTGAAGCTCACTTATCCCTGGGCTTGTCTTTGCCAGCAGCCCGAACATCCCTTTCACTCCACTCCTGTGAAATAGTCCCTCCTTCCTTGAGCCCACATTTTCCTCTTCCTTGGCTTATCCCCTCAATCTGGGCAGGGGAAGGGGGAGTAGCTTCCTGAGAAAGAGTACATTCAAAATATTTTTACGTTTTTGAGCCCTCAGTCAGTCTTATTCCACCCTCTAACTTAATTGAATATTTACCTGGGAATATTTAGTGGAAATAATGTTTTCTCAGGATTTTGAAAGCATTGTCCCAATGTCTTCTAGCATCTGTTATTGCTTTTGAGAAGTGCAATTCCTAATTCTTTGAACCTTTCCTTTTTTTTCGTCCTGGAAACTTCAATCTTTCTTTCTTCCTGTAGTATAGGAAGTGTGTTTTTGCTGTGTGTGTGTGTGTGTGTGTGTGGTTTTTCCTTGATAGGTAAGAAGTGGATTTATCAATATTTAAAGAGAAACATACTCCACAGAGTGTGGACCAGGACATTTTATTTTATTATTCTGTTGATAATTTCCTCCCCTTTGTTTCTTCTTCTTTCTCTTTTTAATTTTTTTGTACATTGCAGATTAATCTAAATTCTTGACTTTTCTCTTCTATTTTCTATTTGTTTCTCTTTTTTGTTCCATTTCCTGAATATTTTCTCAATTTGATCTTCCAGCTTTTCTATTGGACTCTTGATTTTTGATATATCAGTTGTTTTATTATTAAGAGATCTTTCTTGTTTTTTAAATGCTCTTTTTCTCTAACATCATATTCTTCCTTAATATATACAATGACTTTTAATTTGTTAGAACATACTGCTCATACTTTAAAAAAAAAATTTACTTCTGTTTTATGCATTGTCCTTCTTGTTAGTTTTTTTCCCCTTGCCTTTGCTGTTGTTGTTTTGGCTTTCAAGTTATAGGATTTCCTTGACTTAGTCTATTCATATTTAAGAATGAGGCACTAAAAATCTGATTGAAAGTTCTATGTGCATCGGCAAAGATTGTTAATTATCGAGTTAACCATGGTTGGCTAGTTGCTAACTTGTGTCCGACTCATCACAGCCCCATGGACTGTACCCCGCCAGGCTCTTCTTTCTGTGGGATTTCCCAGGGAAGAATACTGGAGTGGGCTGCCATTTCCTTCTCCAGAAGATCTTTCTAACCCAGGGACCAAACCTGAATCTCCTCCATTGTAGGCAGTCTCCTGCATTGCAAGAGGATTCTTTACCAACTGAGCCACCAGGGAACCCACAGGAGACCCCAAATGCCAGTGGCTATAGATTTGTTTTCTTGGGATGGTCAGTTAACTCAGAAGAGAATCTTCTCAATTTCTGGGAGTGGTGGGAAGGGCCAAGATGTATGTTTATCTGTCAATACCCTGGAATTCAAGTAAAGAATTTGGGGGGTCCTTATCATTTAGTAGGCTGACCTTCAGTTAATTCCTCTGTTTTCAGTTTGATGCCTTCCTCCCACCTTTAGCAGTGCCCAGGGTCCCTAAGCTCATAGTCTCTCCGCTTCTACCTGTAGGCATTTCTCTGCTGTTGGGGTTGGGGAGGGTTGCCTCACAACTATTAGGTTGAAGGAAGAGACCTGGGGATCTAACTGCTCTTTATACAGACTTTTAAGCAATACTCTAGTTGAGAGTTCCATCTCATATTTCAGTCTTTAGAATGACCTGTTGTCTTGAATAAATACTCTCTTTTAATAGATTCTCCTGCTAAATCAGAAATGACTCATTCATTCAGTGTCCCTCTTCCTAAAGTTTGTTGATATTGCTAAACCGTTGCTTTCTCTATTTTCTTTCTCTTTGTTTACGCCGTTTTGTTTTTTACAATAACAGTAAAGGAATAACAATCATAGTTGGGTTTTAGGAGGAAAGAGAGATGAAAATGTACATTCAGACACTCACAGTGTTAATGCTAGTTGCTCAGTGGTGTCTGACTTTGTGATCCCATGAACTGTAGCCCGCCAGGCTCCCCTGTCCATGGAATTCTCCAGGCGAGAATACTGGAGTGGGTAGCCATTCCCATCTCCAGGGGATCTTCTCAACCCAGGGATCGACCTGGGTCTCCTGCACTGCTGGCAAATTCTCTACTGTCTGGAAGTCTCTAATATTCTATTTTAAAATAAAATACAAAAATCAAATAATTGCACAATCAAAACTCTTTTCCCAATTTCGAACCAGGCCATTTTTCCATGACCGGTTCTCATTGTTCTTCTTGGCCTGGTTCAAAATTGGGAAATGAGTATATCAAGGCTGTATATTGTCACCCTGCTTATTTAACTTCTATGCAGAATAAATCACGTGAAATGCCAGGCTGGATGAAGCACAAGCTGGAATCAAGATTGCCAGGAGAAATATCAATAACCTCAGATATGCAGATGATACCACCCTAATGGCAGAAAATGGTAGAGGAGCTAAAGAGCCTCTTGATGAAGGTGAAAGAGGAGAGTGAAAAAGCTGGCTTAAAGCTCAACATTAGAAAAACGAAGATACTGACATCCAGTTCCATCACTTCATGGCAAATTGATGGGCAAAAAATGGAAACAGTGACGTGACAGACTTTATTTTCTTGAGCTCCAATATCGCTGTGGTTGGTGACTGCAGCCATGAAAATAAAAGACACTTGCTCCTTGGAAGGAAAGCAATGACAAACCTAGACTGTATATTAAAAAACAGAGACATCACGTTGCCAAGAAAGGTCTGTATAGTCAAAGCTATGGTTTCTCTAGTAGTCATGTATGGATATGAGAGTTGGACCATAAAGAAGGCTGAGCGTGAAGAATTAATGCTTTTGAACTGTGGTATTGGAGAAGACTCTTGAGAGTTCCTTGGACAGCAAGATCAAACCAGTCAATCCTAAAGGAAATCAGTCCTGAATATTCATTGGAAGGACTGATGCTGAAGCTGAAGCTCCAATACTTTGGCCACCTGATGCAAAGAACTGACTCACTAGAAAAGACCTTGATGCTGGGAAAGACTGGAGGTGGGAGGAGAAAGGGATGACAGAGGATGAGATGGTTGGATGGCATCACCAACTCAATGGACATGGGTTTGAGCAAACTCTGGGAGATGTTGAAGGACAGGGAAGCCTGGCGTGCTGCAGTCCATGGGGCTGCAAAGAGTCAGACATGACTGAGTGACTGAACAATAAGACAACAACAGCCAAAACAATTGCTGAACCAAAAATACCGCTGTTGAAACTGAAGAAATTTGCTGGCAGATACCAAAATCATATGAGAATTCAAAACATCCTCCTGTTAGCAGAGTATAGGAATTTGAATTCTACATATGAAAGGCTGAATGTATAATATATTAACTGTATGAAAGTCACCCAGATGAGGGTCATAATGAGAAAATTATGCCAAAGAATGTGAGTTATTTCCATGACTGAGTGATGGGTCGTATAGACAAAGGATAATGAAGATTGAAATTTTATTAATTTTTCTTATAGTCAGACTAGGAAGATGTAGTCTATCCAAGTCATACTTGGTATTTTAATATGTACAAACCTTTACAAAGTTTTCTTACTTTTGAAAAATTATATTCTTATATTTAAATGATTCTATAAATACTAAAGAAGTAAAAGAAAAGCAGTATTTCACCACCCAGAAATATGTTTAACATTTTTCATGTAAATAAATATAATTATGTGAGATGAGTGCAATTTGCGGTAGTTTGAGCATTTTTTGCATTTCCTTTCTTTGGGATTGGAATGAAAACTGACCTTTTCCAGTCCTGTGGCCACTGCTGAGTTTTCCAAATTTGCTGGCATATTGAGTGCAGCACTTCATCTTTCAGGATTTGAAAGAGCTCAACTGGAATTCCATCACTTCCACTAGCTTTGTTCGTAGTGATGCTTTCTAAGGCTCACTTGACTTCACTTTCCAAGATATCTGGCTCTAGATTAGTGATCACATCATCATGATTTTCCGGGTTGTGAAGATCTTTTTTGTACAGTTGTTCCATGTATTCTTGCCACCTCTTCTTAATATCTTCTGCTTCTGTTAGGTCCATACCATTTCTGTCCTTTATTGAGCCCATCTTTGCATGAAATGTTCCCTTAGTATCTCAGTGGAGGTGATGGAATTCCAGTTGAGCTCTATCAAATCCTGAAAGATGATGCTGTGAAAGTGTTGCACTCAATATGCCAGCAAATTTGGAAAACTCAGCAGTNGTGAAGAGAAGCTAAAAAGCCTCTTGATGAAGGTGAAAGAGGAGATTGAAAAAGTTGGCTTAAAGTTCAACATTCAGAAAACAAAGATCATGGCATCCAGTCCCATCACTTCATGGGAAATAGATGGAGAAACAGTGGAAACAGTGTCAGACTTTATTTTTTGGGGCTCCAAAATCACTGCGGATGGTGATTCCACCATGAAATTAAAAGACGCTTACTCCTTGGAAGAAAAGTTATGACCAACCTAGATAGTATATTCAAAAGCAGACACATTACTTTGCCGACTAAGGTCCGTCTATTCAGGCTATGGTTTTTCCTGTGGTCATGTATGGATGTGAGAGTTGGACTGTGAAGAAGGCTGAGCGCCGAAGAATTGATGCATTTGAACTGTGGTGTTGGAGAAGACTCTTGAGTCCCTTGGACTGCAAGGAGATCCAACCAGTCCATTCTGAAGGAGGTCAGCCCTGGGTTTTCTTTGAAAGGAATGATGCTAAAGCTGCAACTCCAGTACTTTGGCCACCTGATGCGGAGAGCTGACTTATTGGAAAAGACTCTGATGCTGGGAGGGATTGGGGGCAGGAGGAGAAGGGGACGACCGAGGATGAGTTGGCTGGATGACATCACGCGCTCGATGAACATGAGTCTGAGTGAACTCCAGGAGATGGTGATGAACAGGGAGGCCTGGTGTGCTGCGATTCCTGGGGTCGCAAAGAGTCGGACACGACTGAGCGACTGAACTGAACTGAACTGAAATATAATAATTTTATTAGTTGTAGGTTATACCACTGTACTGGGGCTTCCCTGATGGGTCAGTGGTAAAGAATCTGCCTGACAATGCAGGAGACACGGGTTTGATTCCTGGGTAGGGAAGATCTCCAGGAGATGGAAATGGCAACCCATTCCAGTATTATTGCCTGGGAAATCCCATACACGGTGGAGCCTGGCAGGCTACAGTAACTGACTCAGTTGGACACCACCCAGAAAATGAACAACAACAATAATTCCCCACAGCTTCCTTGGTGGCTTAGTGGTTAAAGAATCCACCTGTCAGTGTAGGAGATGGGTGTTCAATCTCTAGGTCAGGAGGAGGAGATGGCAACCCAGTCTAGTGTTCTTGCCTGGGACATCCTATGGACAGAGGGGCCTGATGCACATGGGGTGGCAAGAGCTGGACATGACTTAGCGACTAAATAGCAACAGTGGATACCCAAAGTAGCAGACTTCTATCAGCCTGCATAGTTTTGGGCTTCCCTGGTAGCTCAGCTGGTAAAGAATCTGCCTGCAGCGCAGGAGATCCCAGTTTTAGGGTAAGAGCTTCAGTTAAATTTCAAGTTCATTCCACACTGTGGAAGATCAGCGTCTAGCCCTTACAGGAGTGTATGAGTGCAGACCACCGGTCCCAGAAGCTACCTTAGCATAGCACAGCCTAACCTGAAGTATCCAGCGGTACCCGGTCGCTCTGATACCTTTCTGGGAACTGGAGCAGCTGGTGCAATACTTACCTTGCCCTGTTCTGCTCCAGCTGAGCAGAACTGACTACCAGACAGGGAGGCTGGCCTGGGGTCAGGTACAGGTCTGGTCCTAGGCAATATGTAAGTGAAGGAACTCAGTCTAGCCCCTGCAGTGCAGGTTGTTCCCTCTGGGATGTTGATTATGCCATTCCACCTTTCTGAACCTGTTTTTCTGTCAGTGCAGATGATGCAACATTCTCCTTGAAGTAAAGTTTCTTGAGGATGAAGTTAACGGTGATGATAGCTGGCATCACCCGAGCACTTTTTGCTGCATGTGTTTGCATCTTTCTCTAATTCTAACAGGCTTCCCAGGTGGCGCTAGAGTAAAGAACCCACTTGCCAATGCAGAAGACACAAGAGATTTGGGTTCGATCCCTGGCTGGGGAAGATCTCCTGGGGTAGGAAATGGCAACCTGCTCCAGTATTCTTGCTTGGAAAATTCCATGAACAGTGGAGCCTGGTGGGCTACAGTTCATGGGGTCAGAACAAGATATGACTGAGCATACATATGACTGAACATATGCTAATTCTACCATCTGTGTCTGTTCTGGATTGGGCCAGTCAACTTCAATGGATTAATTCTTCTCCTCAATCTGCATCATGTTCTCCTGCCTCTTTGCCTGCCTTCAGACGCCAGGTGTTGTGGGTTACATGTTGCAGGGTGTTAGATATTTGTGTACGAGCTTTGTTCTGGGTTACACTTACTTAGAAACACTAGCTTGATCCTTCTGGGCCTTGCTTTTATGATCCGTGAGGTGGTCCAGAGCAGTGCTCAGCCTAGCGCTGAATATTGCCCCTTCTGTGATGAGAACTTCTGGAGAACTCTACCCAATGTGTCATGAGTTATGAATTCTGTCCACCCGGCTGCAGAAGCTCAATCCAGGCACAGAGCCTGGGCCTCCGAGCCTGTCCGGGGCTCCTTCCCCATGTCCAGTGTTCTGACACACCGCCTCTGTCCGCAGAGCCTGCGGTGCTCTTTCCACACTCCTCGTATTCTGTCCTCTGTGTCCTGGCTGCGTCAGTGTCTCCAGACTCGCAGTTCTGTCTCCTCCACTCACTGAGATTGCTGGGCTTCGCCTCAGTGTCCCCTCTTTGTGTCCCAGCTTGCCAATTATCTAAGGCAGGGAGTGAGGGTCATCGCAGAGCTCATTCAATTTATTTCCCATTTCCCCAGAATCATTATCCATTGTTACCTCATCTCCATTGCCTTCAAACTGTCATTTCATATATTTGATCTCTTTTGTTGTTTCAGACTGGAGGATGAAATCCTGTTTCTGTTACTTCATCTCCCCAGACGCAGAAGTCAGGATTTCTTGTTTGAAGTCCCCCAAATCTGGGTTAAATTGCTGACTTTGTTCCTTAAGCCTTGTGTGACTTTGGTCAAGTTACATAAACTGTGTGTTTTCTGTTGCATGGGGGTGAACAAACTTGCTCCATTTGCTGTCACAAGCACGGACTGAGAAAGTGTGTCTCGCACGCCGTCTGTGTTGAGAAAAGAGAAGATGAGCACTGCAGTCGAGGAGGGAGAAGTCTTGGAAGAGAGACTGAGAGGTGAGAAGAGCAAGGGAGGGGATGAGGAGGGAGCCAGGCAGGGGCCCCTCAGATGAAAGAGACAGGGAGGAGCCTGGGCCGTGACGGGGAGGAGGGAGTCCTGGGGGGGGCTGACAGAGCAGTGGGGAGAGCGGAGGAATTCTGTAGCCACCCAGCTCGTGTGGTATGGGTCCTGCACAGGGTGCCAGCCCCGAGGTGAACGAGCTTCAAATCTAATGCAAATTCAGCAATCCAGGTGTCTCCTCAGGACATACCTCAACCCTCCTACAGAGGCTTCTTCTGCCACCAAGCTGTGCCCCGTGGAACTGCGTCTACCCAGAGGAGTACGTTTTCATAATTTGCACAAAGGTGCTGTGTAGGCCGTGAGGCCCTTTCTGCAAACACCAGGCGGTGTCAGGAGACTCATCAAGCCTGGAGGAAAACAGTTCTCTCTTTTGTGGGGGAGCTTTGGACAGTAAGGGCTTCCCTGGTGGCTCAGTTGGTAAAGAATCTGCCTGCAGTGCAGGAGACCCTAGCTCGATCCCTGAGTTGCGAAGATCCCCTGGAGAAGGATCTTTCCAGTATCCTTGCCTGGAAATCCCATGGACCGAGGAGCCTGGTGGGCTGCAGTCCATGGGGTCTCAAAGAGTTATACACGACTGGGCGACTAACACTTACTAACTTTGGACAGTAAAGCACTTAATGCCATTTACTCATTAATCAATATTCACTTTGAGACCCACTTTGAGCCAAGCGCTGTGATGGGGACTGGGGATAAAATGATGAGCAGGGCAGAGTCTCTGCCTTCTGGGGAGAGGCTGTCACAGGCTGCGAGGCATGGCATCTGAGGTGGGGCCAGAGGAGAGGAGCAGGGGCCAGGTGAGGATGAGGCTAGCTGGCTGCTGGCCCTTGGAGCTTGGCCAGCCGGCCAGGCTACAACCGCCAAAGGGCCTGGTCAAAGCTGGCCTGTCTTCCCAGAGCCTCTCACTCTCTCCTCTACCAAATCCGGAGAGACGATGCTGGTGTTAGGTTACAGGGAGCAGGACCAGTCTGGGGAGCCCAAGAAAGCTGTGTGCCCGCCACCCTCAGTATTGGGAGTTTTCTTTATAATGTAGGGTCCTCCGTGCTTGGCACCGACCTGGAGTTCCAGTCAACATCCCAGGCTTTGGGCACAGTGCAGAACTACCACAAAAACTGCTAGATAGATAAAATAACCGTGTGATACAACCTGCAAAGTCACAGTAGGGTATACTGGAAAGTAAATCTCCCAGCTACCCAGTTCTCTTCCCCAGAAGCAGCTATTGTCATCTGATGGTATATGTTTCTGGAAATTATGCATAAAGAAGCAAACATGAACACATATAGATGTCGATGGTTTTTTTACACAAAGTCTGGATGTAAGGTTCTGGCCAGCTCATACTTAAATACAATGATGTGAGAAAAGAAGAAGATAAGTTAAATTCCTGAATTCCTGGGCCACTTTTCTTGATCCGTTAGAAAGGCCCGTCCCCCTTCCATTTCCCCAACTTGCTTCTGCTGGCAGGTTCCTGCTCAAAACCTCTAGGTTTGACTCAGGGAGCTTTGCCACCCAGATTCCAGTTCTCAGTATCTGCTGAGTTTCCTGTCTACACCCCAGCTCACCAACCTTTTGGGATGTGGGAGTAATTTTACCCCAAGGGAGGCAAAGCCCTACAAATGATCAGCACCCATTGCCCTTGTGCATTTGTTGTGATGAAGTAAAACCTTGCAGGTCTGTGCTGAGAGTATAGAACTCCCTTTTTAAGTGCTGCCTGAAAATGCCAGTGACCTTTCCATAGTCATGTTCTGAGGCTGGCATGGTCAGTTTGTGTTTCACTGTGGATTTGGCAGCATCACTGGAAACCACTGCCATGAGAACCTCACCACTGACTCTGCATAACCTTTTAGGCTTCTGTACAAATCTCAGAAGACCGACTCAGGGCAGGTTTATTTTAAAGCGAGCTGTGCTGGGCTGTGCTTAGTCACTCAGTGATGTCTGGCTCCTTGCAACCCTGTGGACTGTAGCCCACCAGGCTCCCCTGTCCATGGAATTCTCCAGGCAAGAATACTGGAGTGGCCAGTATAGCCATGCGCTCCTCCAGGGGATCTTCCCAGACCAGGGGTAGAATCCAGGTGTCCTGCATTGCAGGTGGATTCTTTACCGGCTGAGCTAACAGGGAACCCCTTAAGCATAGTATCTATTCATAATATTTAAAGTTTCATACTCTCCATACACATTTTGTTCAAGAGAAAATCCAACTCATAGTGTTGACCAATTAGACATTCTTAGACAATTATTAGAAGAAAGCATTTACTTGACACAGAAATTTTTATAAATTGTAGAGTAGCTGGTAGATTTCTCAAAATATAAATAGTAGAATTATTCTCAGAAATATTTAATATCCAACTTGTGTTCATTTGGGCTTTCCTTATAGCTCAGTCGGTAAAAAATCCACCTGCAATGCAGGAGACCCTGGTTTGATGATTCCCGGGTCAGAAAGATACCCTGGAGAAGGGAGTTACCCACTCCAGTATTCTTGGGCTTCCCCTGTGGCTCAGCTGGTAAAGAATCCACCTGCAGTGCAGGAGACCTGGGTTCGATCCCTGGCTTGGGAAGACCCCTTGGAGAAGGGAAAGGCTACCCATTCCAGTATTCCTGCCTGGAGAATCCCATGGACTGTGTAGTCCGTGGGGTGGCAAAGAGTTGGACACGACTGAGTGACTTTCACTTTGTGTTCATTTAACTTGCGTTAAGTAAACAATATTAGATAGAAAAACCTCAGAATTTATTTTTCTCTATTTCCTTTGTTCTAATTTTTCTATTTATCCCTATTTCCTCTACTTATCTCCCTTGCTCTGCTTCTTTATTTTATAGAATTTTAGAAAAGAATTCGAGACCTTGGAAAATATTTTACAGGTTGTTTGTTTGCTTGTTTATTTGGTTTGATTAGTTTTTAAAATAACCACTGCTCATCAGAATCCCCTGGGGTGCTTTTTCAAAAACATGGATTCCTTGACCCTCCCTATCTCTGGAAAGTTTATTTCAGGAGGTCTAAGATGTGGAGCCTGAATTTTTGAAAGCTTTACAAGTAATTCCAAGGGAACTCCCAGAAAGGAAGACAGCTCTCCAGTCTGTGACAGGGTTCATCTCATTGAGTGCCATGTGTACCCGTGTCCAGGTCATGTGTGTGGGTTCAGGCACTGCAATAGGTGCTTGGAATAAATCAGAAAACCAAGAGGACAAAACCCCTGCTCTTGCAGAGCTTATACTATACCATAGCCTAAAACAAAACAAACCCATCCAGACCTCTGCACTTGTCTACCAACTCCGATTGCATACATGAACTGTCAACCCCCTTGCAAGTGTCTGTGCCTTGGTCGTAAGGGAAGCCAGACAAAACACGGCAGGATAAGAGTATGAATCCTATATACAAGAGCCGTTAATGTTTCCTCCCACTTCATACTGTCTTGGAGAACTTGCCCTTTTCAGAAGTTCTTTTCCCATGTGTCCTATTGAGTGGTTCTGATGTCATATAACTCCTGCTGTGGCCAAGCTGCTTGGACCAGGGGCAGACATGATCACAGCTGGGCCAATCTAATTCTTCTTCTGGGAGCTTAGCACGTGCACTAGGAAAACCGAGTACGATTGCTAGTGTAAATGCCTGTAAGGGCCAAGCAGGAAACATAACGAGCGACGCTTGTCAGGTTTAAGGGAACCAACAGCACACTTTCTATGGTTGACAGCACATGACCCATGACCTTGGGTCTTGCTATGCATTGAATGTTTCTGTCTCTAATTCTGTATGTTGAAACTCCAGTCCCTAATGTGATGGCATTTGGATTTGGGACCTTTGGGAGGGTCATGACGGTGGAACTCCTATAAATGGAATTGTGCGTGTGTGTTCAGTTGTATCTGAATATTTTGCGAGTCCACGACTGTGGCCTGCCAGGCTTCTCTGGAAATGGGATTTCCCAGGCAAGAATACTGGAGTGGGTTGCCATTTCCTTCTCCAGGGGACTCTTCCTGACTCAGAGACTGAAGCTGCATTTTTGCATCTCCTGCCAATGCAGAGTGTTTACCACTGAGCCACCCCTTAGTGACCTTATAAGAAGAGACAAGGAAATTGCCCACCTCCCCCCGGTCACATGAGGAAACCTGGAAGAGGACTCTCACCAGAACTCACCCGTGTCACACCCTGAACTTGGACTTCCCAGCCTCCAGAACTGTGGGAGACAGGTTTGTTGTTGAAGCCACCCAGTCTATGGCATTCTTATCAGAGCAGCTCCAATAATGAAGACAGATACAGTAGTGAGAGGTGAGAACTGCTGCGTGTAAACCCACTTTTGCCAGGTTGTCTGATGTTTACAAAAGAAGTCCAACATTCAGGTTTTTATAGGAAATTTGATAATCTAACAATGTTGAGATTATTTTACATTAAAAAAAAATTGCATTGTCCAAAGCACACCCAGTCACGGGCCCTGTCTGCTGTAGAACCCCAGTGTGCAACCTCTCTGCTTGTTCTAGCCAGACTGGTGGAGTCAAGGACAGAGAAGCACGAGGGAGCAGGGGTCAAGGCTGCTAGGTTCTGTGCATTTGTCTGGAGAAGCAAAGTGGCAGGGAAAATAAGGTGTTAATGACAAAAACAGTTTTTTTGTTTAGCGTGCAGGAAAGGCACCCTGATTCTTAATAGTCTTCTAGTTTTTTATTCTAGCCCATTGCTTCTGAAGCTTGGGTTCTATAAGACACCCATTTTTCTTTACAGTAAACTATTGTTTTTCTTAAGCTTCTATTAAATACAGTCAGTGGTAAAGAGTGCCAGGCTGGACAGTAGTTGCTTAAGTATTTAAAAAGGATCTCAAGAAGATGCCAGCTTCCAAGTTATCTTAATGTTACAGTGCCAAAGCTTTCCATCTCGCCTCCTTATCCTTTCTTGAGTTGGGGAGTAGGTTGAGAGGAGAAGATCCTGGAACATCTTGGTTAAATCCCATGTGGGAATTATACTCAACTGGCCTGCAATAGGCTTATCTAATTTCCTTCAATTACACAGGGCTAAATAGGTGAACATTACTGCTGAAACAAATTTCCAGGCACCTTCTTTATAAATGGGACAGAAGCGGCCAAATTTGTAGGTGGTCTCTCAGATCTTGGGGCTAAAAATAGTAAGGATACCTTGTAATAACAGGCCTCTCATTTAAAGCACTCAGAGTGCTTCATAAATGGTTAAGTGCTTGATATGCTAATAAGATTTCCAGTACATAAGGATGTGTTTTCTCATGTACATACTTGGAGTCTATGAGCTCAGTCAAGGCAGGGTCCTTCAGATGTTTATTTCTTTGAAGCTATTATTATGTATGCAGGATGATACCTCCCATCCCCATATTTTTCCTTGCTTCTTTATATCACTTTTGAAAGGAGATAGTGAAATGGAAATACAAACTAAGTTTATTCATGTGTAGGAGGTTTCGTAAGGAATCTCAGCTCTGCAGCTTCAAATCAGGAAACTTTTGGTAAAATGATCTTATACCTTTCAGGCTCAAACCAGGTTTTCTGGGAATCTACTGCTGCGTAACAAGTAACCCTTAAAGTTAAAGCTAAAAACACATCTACTGAAGTACTGATACATGCTACGAGTGAACCTCGAAAACATGTTACGTGAAAGAAGTCAGACACAAAAGGAGTATTGCATGAAATATCCAGAATAGGTAAATCCACAGAGAGAGAAAGCAGACTGGTGATTAACAAGGGCTGGGGGCCGGGAGGAATGGAAGGAAATTGCTTATGCACACAGGATTTCCTTTTGGAGTGATGAAGATGTTTTGGAACTGGATCAAGATGATTGTTGCACAATATGATGAATGTAGTAAATGCTATTGAATAATACACATTAAAATGGTTAATTTCATGTTACGTGAATTTCACTTCACTAAAAAAAAATGACACCGTTCAATTACATCTCTTGATTTTGTAGACCAGGGACTCTAGGAGGATTCAGGTGATACGTTCCATGTGATTAAAAGAGGTCACTTGATAGGACTATGGTATCAGCTAGGATGCTCAGTGGGATATGGGACAGCTCGGTCACCCCCCTGGCAGCTTGGTGGGAACAATCAGAAGAGGAGGCTCCGCTGGGCCTCTTCCTCTCCACGTCCTCTCAGGCCTCTCCACGTGGTCTCTCCAGAAGGCTAGTCAGACATGGCAGCTTAGGGCTCCCAGAGACCACGGAGAAGCCATCAATCCTTTTAATGGCTGGCCCCAAACTGACATAGTGTTACTTCAACTGTATCCTATTGACCAAAGCAGCATGATTTAGAGAGAGGAGTAAATAAACCCCATTTCTCAATAGGGGTGCAAAAATTTTGCAGAAATCTCTACTCTGCCTCCCCAAGTTTCCTTTCACTGATGAGGTCATTAATATTGGTTGTCAAGGGAAACTCAAAACTCAGGGCCTAGATTCCCGATAATGCTGAACAGCTACATTTTCCAGTATTAATTAGGTTTGAAAACTGATGACAATAGTTAACAGTCAGTAAGCATTTACTGAGCACCCATGATAGATATAGCCTTGAATTATAATAAAAATTACATATATCAATATTATAATAACTGTAGAAATCACAATCTTGGTTTTGTTAAATATGATTGGGCCATACTGAATATGAATGTCTAGAAGGTAAAGTCCGGAGATGGCGATGGCATCCCACTCCAGTACTCTTGCCTGGAAAATCCCATGGACAGAGGAACCTGGTAGGCTGCGGTCCATGGGATCTCGAAGAGTCGGACACGACTGAGCGACTTCCCTTTCACTTTTCACTTTCATGCACTGGAGGAGGAAATGGCAACCCACTCCAGTGTTCTTACCTGGAGACTCCCAGGGACGGGGGAGCCTGGTCGGCTGCTGTCTATGGGGTAGCACAGAGTCGGACACGACTGAAGTGACTTAGCAGCAGCAGCAGAAGGTAAAGTCAAGGACAATACTATTCTAAGATCTGAGACAGGAATTTATCTTGAACTGAAGTCTCTTTGGTGCTGTGAATCTGGTCCTTGGTCCCTTTGACTCCTGATTTCCTGCCATTACACACGATAATTGCACTTACCGTGACCTTTAAGGCTGTGCACACTCTGGGTCCACTCTTCTGTGTATCTTATCAACCATTTTGTGTCTGGTTTTCTGCTTTTTCCTGCTCTGAATCCTGAGTGCCTTGCCTTGCTTCCCCTATGCATTGTATGCGAGTATGACTTACTCTTAGCTCCTCAAGCTCTACCTTGAGACTCTACTGACATTTCCCAACTGTTCTATACAGATCTAGCTAGGCTTAGCATACCTTCTCAAAGCTTAGGCTTAAAGGAAGAGACTTAAGAGTCATCACACCAGTAATCTCTAGGCTTTTTTCCACTGAAGACTTTGGTTGGTTTTACATTTACTTGACTCTCCTGGAAGTGGTGCCTAAGCCCATTGAGGAAAATCAGGCAGGGTTTGGCTGTGTTGTTTGTAGAGGCAAGAACTCTGCAAATCAGCATCAGGAAAAACACAGCTCACTGGGTTAGTGACGAGTTAGAGAGAAAGAGAAACTTAGCCTATGACACCACTGCTGCTGCTGACAAGTGCTCAGCTGGGTCCGACTCTTTGCAACCCCATGGACTATAGCACACCAGATTCCTCTGCACATGGGGTTTTTCCAGCAAGAATTCTGGAATGAGTTGCCATTTCCTTCTTTAGGCGAGGTGATCTTCCCAACCCAGGGACTGAACCTGGATCTTGGCATCTGTGGCACTGGCAGGTGGATTCTTTACTAGTGCCACCTGGGAAGCTCCTATGACGCCACAGCAGATGGCATTTTTCAGCTTGCTAAATATTTCAGTTCCCTCCCCATAGAAAGGGCTTCCCTGCTGGCTCAGTGGGAAAGAATGCCTGCCAATTCAGGAGACGTGGGTTTGATCCCCAGGTGGGGAAGATCTCCTGGAGAAGGAAAATGGCAACCGACTTCAGTATTCTTGCCTGGAAAATCCCATGAACAGAGGAGTCTGGCAGTCCATGGGGTCACAAAAGAGGTATACACAACTTACAACAGCAAAGTTATGCATTATGTAGGAAGGCTATGCATTATTATCCCACTGATGTTAGGTTTGGCCACAAGACTTAATTTGGCCAAAGAAATGTGAGTGAGGTAGCCAAATGAGCCCTAGTGATCCTTGCTCCTGATATCCATGCCCTTGTATAATCTCCTTCTACAATGAGTCAGGGCTGGTTTTTGTGACCAACAGAATAGGCAGAAGTGATGATGTATGAATGATGTGTGATTTCAGAGGTTATACAAGACATGGCTGCTTCTGCCTTCCTCTGTGGGATCCCTTGGTCTGGGAAAGATCACCCGCTGCACTGGGAGCACACTAAAGCAGTCCATGAAGAGGGGCACGTGGAGGAGATGGAGGACCCGGACAATAGCCAGCACCAGCTTGCCAGTCTTGTGAGTGAGTCACCTTGGAAGTGGCTCCTCCAACCCCAGACAAGCCTTCAGGTGATGCTGCCTCAGCTGCAATCTTATGAGAAACCTTGAGAAAACCACACAGCCTGAATTCTTGACCCATAGAAACTGTGAGATAATAAATGGTTATTGTTTTAAGCCAGTCTATTTTGAAATGGTTTGATATACAATAAGTAGCCACTACAATATTTTTGGGGGCTCCAAAATCACTGCAGATGGTGACTGCAGCCATGAAATTAAAAGACGCTTACTCCTTGGAAGAAAAGTTATGACCAACCTAGANTACTCCTTGGAAGGAAAGTTATGACCAACCTAGATAGTATATTCAAAAGCAGAGACATTACTTTGCCAACAAAGATCCATCTAGTCAAGGCTATGGTTTTTCCAGTGTTCATGTATGGGATGTGAGAGATGGACTGTGAAGAAAGCTGAGTGCCGAAGAATTGATGCTTTTGAACTGGGGTGTTGGAGAAGACTCTCGAGAGTCCCTTGGACTGCAAGGAGATCCAACCAGTCCATTCTGAAGGAGATCAGCCCTGGGATTTCTTTGGAAGGAATGATGCTAAAGCTGAAACTCCAGTACTTTGGCCACCTCATGCAAAGAGTTGACTCATTGGAAAAGACTCTGATGCTGGGAGGGATTGGGGGCAGGAGGAGAAGGGGACAACCGAGGATGAGATGGCTGGATGGCATCACTGACTTGATGGACATGAGCTTGAGTGGACTCTGGGAGTTGGTGATGGACAGGGAGGCCTGGTGTGCTGCGATTCATGGGGTCGCAAAGAGTCGGACACAACTGAGTGACTGAATGACTGAACTGAACTGACTGACTGACTGACAATGAATATCACTAACGTGGGGTGTTTCCCACAGTGTGGAAACATTAAGAGCCAGTTTGTGATTGCCAAATTTTCTCTTCTGTCTATCATGGTACTAGCTATATTCCGGGTGAATATTGCTTCCTCAGTTGGATCCTAGTGCAAAGGCAACATAGAACTCAAGCACAGTGTATCTGTGTGCGTGTGCTTAGTCACTCAGCCATGTCCGACTCTTGTGACCCCATAGGCCGTAGCCTGCCAGGCTCCTCTGTCCATGGGATTCTCCAGGCAAGAATACTGGAGTGGGTTGCCTTTTCCTTCTCCAGGGGATCTTCCCAACCTATGAATTGAACCCGGGTCTTCTGCTTACACCTTATCTGAGATGGATGTAATAATGCTTGAGCAAGAAATAAATCTCTGTGGCTATAAGCCCTTGAAATTGTAAAGTTATTTGTTATCATAGCATAATCCAGCCTATCCTGGCTGATACAGCCAAAGATTGTCCATATTCCAAGTTAAATGCAAGCTATTTTTAAAAGACATAGATTAATGGAAGCTTCCTAGAGGTAGAAGAAAGAGCTGATGTATATTTGGGATAGGAAGTACAGGGAAGAGAGAGAGAGAGATTCTCTTTCTACCCCTGCCCCAAGCTCTCCAGACACTGTTTGAGAAGCTCTGAGCATCCCAGCCCTGCCCTCCCTTTCAGCAAGCCCTTGTATCTGAGAAAGGCTGTCTGTGTGGTCCCATGAAAGTAGGTGGCTTGTGCCCAGTGGTTCTGCCTTTAAACTAGTCCATAACTGGCTACCAACAGTGACCCTTCCAGGGTTGCTGAGATGAGAAAATCAAGGAGCCTTCCTAACTGTTAGTATGAGTGTGAGTGTGCATTGCTCAATAAATGCTAAGAGCTGTTTAACACTGTTAGGTAACAATTTATGGATGAGTTTGCAAAAAATCCAGATTTTATTGACTTCGCTGCTAATTACATCCTTTTAGGAAAGGAACCAGCTAGAGGAAGCAGGGAAGAAAAGAGTTCAAATTCATGTGCAGAGTTGTATGAATTTTCCCAGTATAGGATTCATTGCTTACATAATCTCCAGAGAGGTTATCTTGGAACACCATACGCATGTCAGCTTCCTAACTGAGAGACACCAAATGGGAGAAGGGGAACCTCTACTTTGTGGGCATTATTGCAATGTTTGTCTCAAAATGATTTGTAAGAGTGCATTGGGCATTGCCAGACCCATCCAGGCCCAAAGTTATGGTACCTTGAGAAAGGACCAGAAAATATTGCTGTGAGGGACAGAGAGAAAAGTGGGAAGCTACTCAACCAATGATATAATGAATCCTTGGGAAATTGTAGGAGGAGTTCCCTGAAGAGAAGGACAAAGAATCAGCTGGTGTCTCCCTAGCCTCCCTATCTCCAGAGGTGACTCATTGCATCTCACCCAATCCAGAGCACCCCATTCTGGAGACTTCTATGACCACTTTGGTGCTCATCACCAATTCTCCCCTACAGCTGACCTCTTTTGAATTTCAGGCCTGCGTTTCTCACTTCCTCCAGACCTCTCCCTCTGTGTGACTGTCTCTCTTCTATGCACCTCAAACTTCTCCATTCACCAAACCAACTTGCTCCTTACCTTAGGCTCTCCACTGCTCCTCGTTCACTCTTGTAGTGAACCAAGCTAGAAACTCTAATCCTTACTGAGAATTTCTATGAAGTCTAAGCCTCAAAAACCTTGCACACCCTCGGCCTTTCTCCAAAACAGTTCTTCTAAACTGTGCCCTGCTCATACCATGTGACCTGGCCTCCTTGGCCACAGCTGATTAGACCAGAGGCCTTGGCAGCCAGACCACAGAGGACGCTGCCTCTTAGAGACATGGATATAACTGAATTGTTAGACTCCCCTCTCAAAATGTGAACTAAAGATTCAGAGAGCAAGTCAATTAGTCAGTAGGGAGGAGAAATGAAAAGACACAGAGGAGGGATTTCCCTGGCATCCAGTGGTTAGGACTCCATGCTTCCAATTCAGGGGACATGAGATTGATTCCTGGGAGAGAAACTAGGATCCTGTAGGCTACAGGAGTGCCACCAAAACAAACAAACAAAAAGACACAGAGGAACAATCACAGGCAACTCTCATGAGGTCATGTGTGGCAGAGGCTGTGAAAGCTAAGAGCAAGCACAAACACAAGGACAGAGAAGTCCTGAGCAGTGAGCCCTGAGCAGTAGACCCCCAGCGGCAGCTGCTGCTGGCCACACAGCGTTAGGAGCTGGGACCTCCAGGAGGCGACCATGTCAGGAGCGTGCAGCCCTCATGGATGGGGCCAGTGCTTTCATAAGAAGAGTTATGAGAAAGCTTCTCTGTTCTCTGCTATCTGAGGATACAAGTCCGCCATCAGCAAACCATGTGGTAGGTCTGCCAGCACCTTGATCCTTGGACTTCCCAGCCTTCCAATGTGAATAAACATCTGCTGCTTATACCACCTAGTCTCCGGTACAGTAAGTCCCCTACATACAAATGAGTTCCATTCTGAGAGGATGTTCACAAGACCAGTTTGTTCCTAACTTCAGCAAAGTTAGCCTATCTCTCTGGAGTGCATGCATGCTCAGTCATGTGCGACTCTTTGTGACCCTACGGCCAGGTTCCTCTGCCCATGGGATTTCCCAGGCAAGCATACTGAATGGGTTGCCATTTCCTACTCCAGGGGATCTTCTTGATCCAGGGATCAAATCCTGGTCGCTTGCGTCTCCTGCATTGGCAGGCAGGTTCTTTACTACTGCTGGCACCACCTGGGAAGCTTGATAGTATTATACTGCAATAGGTTTATAATAGTTTTCACAAAAATAATATGTACATTAAAAAAGCAAACACAAAAGATAAAGAGAACATTTTTAATCTTATATACTAAAAGGTACAGATGGTACCTTGAAAAGTATAGTACAACAGCTGGTATACAAACATGTGAACAGTTGGCACGCCCACTCACATCTGTGAATTTTCACAACTTGAAGGTTCATATGTAGGGGACTTACTGTAATTTGCTACAGTGGCCTGAACTGACTAAGACAGTTCCTCTTGCTCTCTGTCAGGACTCCAGGATGTTCGGTGCTGGGTGGTGGATGTTCTTCTTGGGCCATTTCATCAATTCTGAGGTCTCATCTTCCACCATGTACTGAAGGCCTCAGATCTGTATCACAGGGAGACCACTCCTGAGGTCTAGGCTACCAAGTTGTAAGACCTATAATAGCTCTCCTCACCTTACCTGCGGAGAAGGCAATGGCAACCCACTCCAGTACTCTTGCCTGGAGAATCCCAGGGACGGCAGAGGCTGGTGGGCTGCCGTCTATGGGGTTGCACAGAGTCGGACACAACTGAAGTGACTTAGCAGCAGCAGCAGCTGCAGCAGCAGCACCTTACCTGTTACTGGCTTTAACTGCTACATTAGTCATCACATTAGTCATAGCAGGAGGCACCTGGCAGGAGAATTCAGTGCAGACCCTGGAGCTGACTTCCCAGGCCCTGGCCTGACCCTCTCACTAACTAGCTGGTATCTGGGGATAAAGTGCTTCCTCCTCAGGGCCTCAGCTTTCACTTTGAACACAGAGGTTCATGATAGTACCTACCTCATAAGTTGATCTGAGCATTAGATGAGCTTAACAGGTGGAATGGAGAAGGCAATGGCACCTCACTCCAGTGCTCTTGCCTGGAAAATCCCACGGGTGGAGGAGCCTGGTAGGCTGCAGTCCATGGGGTTGCAAAGAGTTGGACACGACTGAGCGACTTCCCTTTCACTTTTCACTTTCATGCATTGGAGGAGGAAATGGCAACTCACTCCAGTGTTCTTGCCTGGAGAATCCTGGGGACTGGGGAGTCTGGTAGGCTGCCGTCTATGGGGTTGCACACTGAAGTGACTTAGCAGCAGCAGCAGCACGAGATCTTAAGGGATTTATCCAACGCCAGAGCTTAAATTCTTAAGCCAAGACATATTGTACTGTTAGTCTTTGGCTAACCCCTTGCAGAGCTGGTCTTCCCTCTTTGGGTGGCCACCATACTCACACCAGGCTCAACTCACCCCACTCACTGTTTCACAGCTCACAGTGGGCATCAGCTCTCCACTAATCCACCAGCTTCTTCTTGCCTGTGAAGACTGGGCTTTATCTTATTTCCCCAGTAGAATGCCTGGTTCACAAGTGCTCATGCTTAACATGTGTTGCTAAATAAATGAACTCAGGAAAGTGCTCATAGAAATAACTACTCTGCATCCTTTCTTCTTCCAGATAGTCTATAATATGCAATTTATATTAAATTACTTTTTAATTGATCACATGTTTTTATAGAAAACTTATATTTACACACAGAATAATGTGGACATGTAACAACAGGCTGGTTCCAAGTAGGAAAAGGAGTACATCAAGGCTGTATATTGTCACCCTGCTTATTTAACTTATATGCAGAGTACATCATGAGAAATGCTGGGCTGGAGGAAGCACAAGCTGGAATCAAGATTGCCGGAAGAAATATCAATAACCTCAGATATGCAGATGACACCACCCTTACAGCAGGAAGTGAAGAGGAACTAAAAAGCCTCTTGATGAAAGTGAAAGAGGAGAGTGAAAAAGTTGGCTTGAAGCTCAACATTCAGAAAATTAAGATGGCATCCGGTCCCATCACTTCATGGCAAATAGATGGGGAAACAGTGGAAACAGTGTCAGACTTTATTTTTTAGGCTCCAAAATCACTGCAGATGGTGCCTGCAGCCATGAAATTAAAAGACGCTTACTCCTTGAAAGGAAAATTATGACCAACCTAGACAGCATATTAAAAAGCAGCTACATTACTTTGTCAACAAAGGTCTGTCTAGTCAAGGCTATGGTTTTTTTCAGTAGTCACGTATGGATGTGAGAGTTGGACTATAAAGAAAGCTGAGCGCTGAAGAACTGATGCTCTTGAACTGTGGTGTTGGAGAAGACTCTTGAGAGTCCCTTGGACTGCAAGGAGATCCAACCAGTCCATCCTAAAGGAGATCAGTCCTGAATATTCATTGGAAGGACTGATGCTGAAGCTGAAACTCCAGTACTTTGGCTACCTCATGCGAAGAGTTGACTCATTGGAAAAGACTCTGATGCTGGGAAAGATTGAGGGCAGGAGGAGAAGGGGACGACAGAAGATGAGGTGGCTGGATGGCATCATGGACTCAATGGACGTGAGTCTGAGTGAACTCCGGGAGATGGTGATGGACAAGGAGGCCTGGTGTACTGCGATTCCTGGGGTCGCAAAGAGTCGGACACAACTGAGTGACTGAACTGAACTGATGGTACATTTGTTTCAATTAACAAGACAATATTAATACATTATTCTTAACTAAAGTCCACACTTCATTCCAGCTTCCTCAAATGCTTTTCCTGTCCCAGGACCCCACACTGAATTTAGTCCTCATGTCTTCTCAGCCTCCTCTTGGCTACGACTATCCCTCAGTCTCTGGACCCGGAAAATACCCAGTTGCCACGGAGTTCAGGTCATCCTCTCCACCATAGCTCTGGTTGGATGTGTCCCCTGGAAAGGATTTTCACACCCAATCTTGGGGCGTTAAGGGGAAACCATAGAATTTGTTTGTGGAAGAGCCTGATACCCAACCACTTGGGGGGAGCTGGGGTCCAGGGTGAGGGGGGACACAGCACGACTTGGAGCCCTATACAGCAGAGATATAATAATGTCAGTTTCCTGGTGGTTTCTTCTCCCAAGTCCTTACTTTAGGCTTCTCAGAGCCAGGGACCTTGTTCTTTCAGGTGAATTTTACCCTGCTCTCACCTGGCCAGCTTTCAGTGGAGAGAAACAGGAGAGCTTCCTGGGTTCCCCTGCCATCCAGCCCCTGTTTCACAGTCATGCATTTTCACAACAGCCATAAATCTAGGGAGATCAAAATTAATACCCCACGTTGTCCCTAGACCACTGTTAATCACATTAGCAACATGCCTTAACGCCTCCCATACTCCTTTAAAAAGATTCTCTCTCTCATTCTTCCTTCTCTGCACCTCCTTCATCCTAGCTCCTTTCCCCACTCCTGACCAGGCGAAGATTAGAAACAAACAAAAGAATGTCTAATCTTGTCAGCTCTGGTCTGTTTCTTTTCATTTCCTAAGCTAAATTCCAGATTGGTAATTGCATTAGTCATCCCCAAATCCAGCCTTCCCTGTGGGGTCGGCCTCCTGAGCACTCTTTTCCTCACTTTTTCCTGAGGCTGGAACATGGTTTATAAAAAGCTTCTTTCCCTAAATTTCCAGTTTGTATTCTCTCTAGAACCTTGTCCCTTTGCAGAAACCGGTTATCTTAGTTAAACCTGAAGCTTCAAAAGTGTCCAGAATATAACCTTTCTCCTTGTTACACTTTCTACTTGCAGCCAATTAATGATACAGAAAGCTAACTGCTGGGCCTGCTGCATGGAGGAAGATGAATTAAGAAGAGGCTGGTGGGAGGCCCTGCTGAGAATGGGGCCAGGCCCTGGGCTAAGATGGGATGGAATGTGCAAAGGGCTTTATGAAAGCTTGGGCTGGATGTGAAACTGTGTACAGCCATACTGACCTGCAGGGCTGCTGATGAAAAACTAAAAATAGGGTGAGTCAATTTTCCCTACGAATTTGCCTCTTTCTCAGAGTGGCTCTGACTTTGTCCTGCGGACAGGGCAGGGGCAGTTTTCCTCGAATTGCAAACTGTACCTCCTTACCTGGCTCTGCCCCACAGAACACTCTGATGCATTCCACCTGAGAAGTTTCTTTCAACAAACACATTGGCACCCCCTCTTTGCATTTATGACAGAAACCTGTCTCTTTTTTGAGAAGGGGTTTTTTGTTGTTGAGGTTATTGGTCAGAAATGAGAAATTTGGTATGTGTAACTTTTTAAGAATTTTTAAATATGGACCATCTTTTTTAAAAGTCTATTGAATTTTGTTACAATACTGCTTCTGTCATCTGTTTTGGAATTTTTTGGCTGCAAGGCATGTGGGATCTTAGTTCCCCAACTGGTGACTGAACTGGTGACGCCTTTCACTGGAAGGTGAAGTCTTAACTGCTGGACCGCCACGGAAGTCCCAACTTTTGTTATTTAAAGATCAATCGATGGTTTTTTCAAGTGAAGTTATAAGAATTCATGCTCTTTCATGAGTTATCCATTCTGGGCTGAGGGCTCTCAAAAATTAGTTTTCATGACCCATTTGCTCTCCTGACATTCACTGAGCAGTGTGCAGGTGTGGTGCTAGATGCTGGGGATATAGAGAGGGACAGTGCACAGACCTGCTCTGAGAAGCCTAGATGGGAGGGGGACAGAGACTTCCTAACAGAAAAATTATGTGTGTGCAAAAGTACGGCGTGTGGTGTGATAGAAGCCTCAGCTATGAAAGAACAGCGAGGGAGCACCTAACTTGGGGGAAGTCAAAAAAGTTTTCACCAAAATACTGACATTTCTGCTAAGTTGAATTAGTATTCTGACACCCAGTTGTTATTTAGTTGCTTAGTCCTCTCTGACTCTTTTTTGACCCCATGGACTGTAGCCCATAAGGCTCCTCTGTCCATTGGATTTTCCAGGTAACTGAAGTGGGTTATCATTTCCTTCTCCAGGGGATCCTCCTGACCCAGGGATCAAACTCAGGTCTCCTGCACTGGCAGGCAGATTCTTTACCACTGAGCCACGGGAAGCCCTTGACACCCCATGTTGTATTGCAATTCAGTTACACCAGGGTTAGCATAGACCCCCAAAATTAGGGGTATAGTCACCTACGAGACTGCCCCCACTACAGATACCAGCACAAATTTAAGGGGTCCTTAGCCACTTGTACTTCTGGCTGATTGGCTGTAAACTCAGGCGTTCTTGTGATCCCTGCAGGTTCCATAATATGCTAGAACGTCTGACAGAACTCAGGAAAGCGCTACATTCCAGGTTCAGCTTTATTATAAATGATACAGATCAGGAACAGCCAAATGAAGAGAAACACAGGCTGAGGTCTGGCAAGACCCCATGTGCTCTCCTCATGGAAAGAGGGTGCATCACGCTCTGTGTATATCAAAGTGTTCACCAACCCAGGAGCTCCCCTCAGCTTTGGTGTCCAAAGTTCCATTATACATGCATAGCTGGTTAAATCCCTGGCCCCATGATTAAACTCAATCTCCTGTCTCCCTTCCCTCTCTGGAGGTTGAGTTGGCTCAAAGACCTAACCCTCTAATCACAGTCGTCCCAGTGACCAGCTCCCATTCAGAAGTTATCTAGGGGCCAGGATGAGTCACCTCATTAACATAATGACAGTACAACGATCCAAGGGGCTCATGAATAACAAAGATACTTCTATCACTCTGGAAATCCCAAGGGTATGAGAAGCCCCATGCCAAGAACCTGGGGAAAAATTCAGACAAATCCTTTCTAAAACAAATGTTTTATACTAACATATGGTATGCTGGGAAGAAATTCCATCAAGTGATTAAGGGTGGCTGCAAGGGTCAACTTGAAGATCCCTGGCCTAAGCTGGCCAAACACTAAGCTGAAGATGCCCGTTGGCCTCTGTAGGCAGGGTAGCAGGTGAGCTTAGCTTGTACTGAAGATAATATGAGTTACCTTTGTTTCTCCTCTCCTTCATTCTCAGTTTTGCATCTCTCTCCACTCTTTTTCCTACAGTTTCTTTTCATCAGTTTCTCCAACTTTTCCTGCCTAAATTGCTTAAAGTTGTGGCCCAAAGCCACCCCAAAGCCCACTGAAACCCCATTACATCAAATAGTCCTCCCTTCTAACTGACCCCCTCCCCAAGATCCCGAGTCAGATGCAGATCCGTGGAGCCCCTCCACTGTGTCTCATACCAGGAGCCAGAGTGAAATCCTGTGGAAGTCATAGTAACTAGGGGTTTCTATTCTTTAAAGCTGTCCCAACTCCAAAACAAAATCCTGGAGATTTTACAGAAGCTTTGGGATGAAGAGAGGAAATATCCCCTAGAGTCTCTTTGATGTGAGCTCTGCCTTACATCATGGTCTTCCCTTTATCACTGAATACATCCTTGTCCTCTTTTGGGAGGTAGGAAAGAAATCATCATCGTCCTTGCTTGGCAGACTTAAGGTTTGTCCCAAAAAGATGCCATGAAAGAGAGAGGGGTTCCTCTGATGGCACATACACTCTGAATTCTCTCTCCTTTGTAGGGGTTGGGGCACTGGTAGGAAAAAGTTATGTAAAAGAGGATAAGGATCAAATTGTAAACAAATAAAAACAATTTATTTCCAGGAGATAAAAATTTTAAATGAAAATTCTCGTTTTTCTCAGAAACATTGAGATTGGGTGAAAGGGGAAGATTTTTTAATTTTCTTAAAGAGTTCCTAGACATCTCCCATTCATTCATTCAACAAATATTTATTGAACATCAATAGTGTGCCAGGTACTGTTCTAGATGCTTGGAAAATATCAATAGCAAGGAATGAAATTGAAAAATGTCCCTATGCAAACAGTCTCGTCAATAAATGGTATTAAGAAAACTGGATAGCCACATGCAAAAGATAGCAACTGGACCATTATCTCATACTATACATGAAAATTAACTCAAAATGAATTAAAACTTGAGTGTAAGATCTGAAACCATAAAACACCTAGAAGAAAACATGGGCAATAAGCTCTATGACATCAGTCTTGAAGACAATTCTTGAATTTGATACCACAAGCAAAAATAAATAACTGGGATAAGATCAAACTTAAAGGCTTCTGCACAGCAAAGGAAATCTCAACAAAATGAAAAGACAACCTAGTGAATGGGAGAAAATATTTGCAAATCAGATAAGGGGTTGATATCCAAAATATTTTTAAAATTTAGACAATTCAAAAGCATAAAAATCAAACACTTTAATTAAAAAATGGTCAGAAGTTCTGAATGGATATTTTCCCAAAGAAGACATATAGATGGTCAATAGGTACATAAAAGGTGCTTAACATCACTAATTATCACGGAAATGCAAATCAAAATCACAGTGAGATATCACCTCACATCCATTAGAATGGCTATTATCAAAAAGTCTGAAAATAACAACTGTTGCAAGGATGTGGAGAAAAGGGAAACTGCACTTTGGTGGGAATATAAATTGGTACAGTCACTATGGAGAACAGTGTGGACACGTCTCAAAAAACGAAAAATAGAGCCACCGTATGATCCAGTCATTTCATTTCTGGATATTTATACAAAGAAAATAAAAACACTAGATCAAAAAGATTCACATCTCCATGTTTATTGTAGCATCATTTACAATAGCCAGGATATGGAAGAACCTGTGTCCACTGGTTAGATGAATGGATCAAGAACATGTGGAATGTATATACAATAGAATGTTTTTCAGCCAGTGAACAGAACAAAATCATGCCATTTGCAACAACATGGGTGGGCTTGGAGGGCATTAGGCTAAGTGAAATAAGTCAGAGAGAGACAGATACTGTATGATCTCACTTATATGCGGAATCTTAAAAGACAAGCAAACAAACAAAAAAACTGAACTCATCAGAGATACAGAGAATAGATTGGAGGTTGCCCGAGGCAGAGTGTAATGGGGTGGGCAAAATAGATGAAGGGGGTCAGAGGTACAAACTTACAGTTATAAAATATTAAGCCATGGAAATGTACAGCATGGGGACTACAGTTAATAATATTGTGCTTCATATTTGAAAGTTGCTAAGAGAGTAAATAGAGGAAAAGAACAGAATGGGAAAGACTAGAGATCTCTTCAAGAAAGTTAGAGATACCAAGGGAACATTTCATGCAAAGATGGGCTCGATAAAGGACAGAAATGGTATGGACCTAACAGAAGCAGAAGAAATTAAGAAGAGGTGGCAAGAATACACAGAAGAACTGTACAAAAAGATCTTCATGACCCGGATAATCACAATGGTGTGATCACTCATCTAGAGCCAGACATCCTGGAATGTGAAGTCAAGTGGGCCTTAGGAAGCATCACTACGAACAAAGCTAGTGGAGGTGATGGAATTGCAGTTGAGCTATTTCAAATCCTGAAAGATGATGCTGTGAAAGTGCTGCACTCAATATGCCAGCAAATTTGGAAAACTCAGCAGTGGCCACAGGACTGGAAAAGGTCAGTTTTCATTCCAATCCCAAAGAAAGGCAATGCCAAAGAATGCTCAAACTACCGCACAATTGCACTCATCTCACATGCTAGTAAAGTAATGCTCAAAATTCTCCAAGCCAGGCTTCAGCAATACGTGAACCGTGAACTTCCTGATGTTCAAGCTGGTTTTAGAAAAGGCAGAGGAACCAGAGATCAAATTGCCAACATCCGCTGGATCATGGAAAAAGCAAGAGAGTTCCAGAAAAACATCTATTTCTGCTTTATTGACTATGCCAAAGCCTTTGACTGTGTGGATCACAATAAACTGTGGAAAATTCTGAAAGAGATGGTCTAGTTCAGGTGGGAACTAGACCACCTGAAATGACTCTTGAGAAATCTGTATGCAGGCCAGGAAGCAACAGTTAGAACTGGACATGGAACAACAGACTGGTTCCAAACAGAAAAAGGAGTACATCAAGGCTGTATATTGTCAGCCTGCTTATTTAACTTCTATGCAGAGTACATCATGAGAAACGCTGGACTGGAAGAAGCACAAGCTGCAATCAAGATTGCCAGGAGAAATATCAATAACCTCAGATATGCAGATGACACCACCCTTAGGGCAGAAAGTGAAGAGGAACTAAAAAGCCTCTGATGAAAGTGAAAGAGGAGAGTGAAAAAGTTGGCTTAAAGCTCAACATTCAGAAAAAGAAGATCATGGCATCCGGTCCCATCACTTCATGGTGAATAGATGGGGAAACAGTGGAAACAGTGTCAGACTTTATTTTTTGGGGCTCCAAAATCACTGCAGATGGTGCCTGCAGCCATGAAATTAAAAGACGTTTACTCCTTGGAAGAAAAGTTATGACCAACCTAGATAGCATATTCAAAAGCAGAGATGTTACTTTGCCAACTAAGGTCTGTCTAGTCAAGGCTATGGTTTTTCCTGTGGTCATGTATGGATGAGAGTTGGACCGTGAAGAAAGCTGAGTGCCAAAGAATTGATGCTTTTGAACTGTAGTGTTGGAGAAGACTCTTGAGAATCCCTTGGATTGCAAGGAGATCCAACCAATCCATTCTGAAGATCAGCCCTGGGATTTCTTTGGAAGGAATGATGCTAAAGCTGAAACTCCAGTACTTTGGCCACTTCATGCGAAGAGTTGACTCACTGGAAAAGACTCTGATGCTGGGAGGGATTGGGGGCAGGAGGAGAAGGGGACGGCAGAGGATGAGATAGCTGGATGGCATCACTGACTCGATGGACGTGAGTCTGAGTGAACTCTGAGAGTTGGTGATGGACAGGGAGGCCTGGTGTGCTGCGATTGATGGGGTCGCAAAAAGCCAGACATGACTGAGCGACTGAACTGAACTGAACTGAAGAAAGTAAAAGTTTCATCACAAGTAAAAAAAATTTTGTAACTCTGTGTGGTGAGGGATGTGAACTAGATTTATTGTGGTGATCATTTCACAATTATACAATATTGAATCATTGCTGTAAACATGAAACTAATATAATATTGCATGAAACTAATATAATATTAAGATGTCAGTTACATCTTAATGAAAAAAATAAAAAGGCAGGCAATATACTTCAATAATTTCCAAGATCTTTGTTATTTAAATGCCCTAGGCAGAGCTGAGTTAATCACAGATGAGTTTTTAAAAAAGTAGAACAAAGAGTTTCAGATGTTTCTATTAGTTAAGTGAAATAATCTTATAAGAAATTTTGTTTCTCATTAAATATTGCTCTTACTCTGCAATAATTAGTTTTGGAAATGCTTAAGCTTCCTTTGTGTTTGAAGTTGAGATGTGATAAAAATTTATAGCAATTTAAAAAAAAGAAGAAGAAAAGAAAAAGTCCTTGTGCTGGGGAAATTTACAGTTCTTTTGAGGAAAGGAAAACAAACCAATAATATATAATATGGCAGATGGTAATAATTGCTGGTTAAGCAATTAGAGAGTGAGATAAGGGAGGGGACTTTATATAAGGACATCAAGAACAGTCTTGCTGTGAGGTGATCTTTGAAGTGAAATGAGAAATTAAGAACACTGAGGAGAGAGTTTTGGGTAGAGGCAACAAGTGAAAAGACCTTTAGGAACAGTCTTTATTTCTCACATCAGGAACTTGCTGGAGGTCAAGTGGTTAAGACTCCATGCTTTCACTGCAGCGGGTACAGGTCCAATCCCTGGTCTTGGAACTAAGATCCTGCATGCCTCAAGGTGCAGCCAAAAAAAAAAAAAAAATTAAAATAAATAAATGAATGAAAAGAGATGAAACTAGAAAGCTAGGTTTGGGTTATATATATATATTTTAAATCCTCACAACCCTAAATGTCAGTACTATTGTTATCCCTTTTGAAAAAACTCTTTGCTTTACCAATTTCTTCGCCTTTTCCTCTTCCCCTTTCTCTAATCTTTCCTCCAACTTTTCCTCCTTCCTTTCCATCCCTGATTTCCTCCCTCTTGACAGTCTTATCTAGCATACTTCCTGGAGTATGCCCAATCTTATCCAGAAAATGGTATTTTTTTTTTTTTCTTTTTTATGGTGGGGGAGAAGTGTACAAAGTCACTCACTCACTCTGCCCCAGTGAGTGACACTCAGGCCACATGTAGCTGCCATGTGACCAAGGCGCACTGCTGAGAAAGCCCTTCCCCAGTTCTGGGCCACCTGTGGAGCAAACCTCAGCTCCTCAAACCATGGGGTGAAGACTTTCTGTCAGTGTCTCCTGCCAACTTTGAGGAATATGGGCAGCAGGACATGGGATGGAGAGGGAGGGACTGTAAAAACACGTTTCTCTATCTGTCAGCAGTCAAGCTGAAAACTTACCAGGATCTGCCAGGTAAGACTTCCTAGTTCATGAATTAAAATCAGAATGCTTAACTCTCTACTTCTATGATAGAGGAAATAGAAGTTGTTCAGCTTGTATTAATTTTTAGGACATGCATTAGGTTTTTTAAAACAAAGTGAAAAAAATCTCTCTTAACAGTAGCATGATTTCCACATACTCTCCTCTTTAATCTTATGTCAAAAGATATGCAATGACTGAACCTCTTGACCTTTAAAGAAAACTCTCATTCATATGTACAAAGATAAACATTGCCATAAATATGAAGTTTAAGACTCTTAAGGAGGGAAATGCCTGTTGGAGGTATTATCTGCCTTAGACAGAGACTAAAGATGGATTGAAACAGTCTCTGTAATTTGTTTCCTCTTTTCCATCCTCATATTCCTAAATTCCTCTCCTCTCTCCTGTCTCCACTGCCACTATGGAAGACAGTAGGGAGGTTCCTCAAAGAAGTAGAGTAGCCATATAATCCTGCAATCCTACTCCTGGGTGTATATCCAGAGAAAATTAGAATTCAAAAAGATACATGCACTTTAATGTTCACTGTAGCATTATCTACAAGAGCCAAGACATGAAAACAACTGTCCATCAACGGAGGAACAGATAAAGTTGCACATGAACACAATGGACTATTACCCAGCCCTAAAAAAGAATGGAATAATGACACTGGCAGCAACATTTGTGCACCTAGAGATTATCACACCAAGTCAGTCAAAGACAAATATTGTGTGATATCACTTATACGTAGAATGTAAAATATGATATAAGTGAGCCTTTCTATGAATCAAAACAGACTCACAGATATAAAGAAAAGACTTGTGACCTCCAAGCGGGAGGGCAGTGGGGGAGTTTGGAATTAGCAGATGGAAACTATTATGGATAAACCACAAGGTCCTACTGTATTGCACAGAGAACAATATTCAATATCCTACAATAAACCATAGTGGAAGAAAATATGAAAAAGTATATATATATATATATATAACTGAATCACTTTGCTGTGTAATAGAAATTAGTGCATTATAAATCAATGATACTTCAAAAATAAAAATAAAAACCCACACCGAGGCCTGCCATTCCCACTTACAGTCTCTCTACCACCACCTTTGTATCATCTGCACTTTATGTCTCTGCTGTTGTTCTCACCACACTGTAGGGTGAAAAATTCATTTCCACATGGCCTCCACTATAAGAAGACAGACTTCTAACTTCATTCATCTCTGCATGGTCCGGGCCACTTTGCAGGTACAGGAATGGTACATGAACAGCTAAGTGAATGAAGGGGCTAATTTCTGAGTAGAATTTGGAGCCCTGCCTGGGCTTTACCATTCATATTGCAGCCACTGCAACAGCTTTTCTTGAGGCTCTTCTCTACTTTGAAGACTATTCTTGGTGCTTGTGTTCATTTACATCCTGGCTATATTCTAAGCTTTTCCTTGTCTTTGTGTTTTGTCTGATTGAGATGAAGAGGTCACTGGTTTTCTCTCATAGGGCGCTTGATGCACTTCAGATGGCAAAACCCAGTGCTGAATGTACCTAGTCCGTGGTGAGCTGTTAATTCCCAGTACATGCCAGAATCATCTGCCAGAGTCAGAATGGTGCCCTGAGAGTCTTAGATAAACAGACTCCGCTGGTGGTCCAGTAGTTAAGAATCCACAGGAGACGTGGATTGGATCCCTTCCCTGGGAAGATCCCCATGCTGCAGGGTAACTCAGCCCATGCATCACAACTACTGAAGCTCTCCTGCCCTAGAGCCGGGGCTCCACAACAGAAGTTCCTGTAATGAGAAGCCCACGCACCACAACTAGAACACAGCCCCCACTCGCCGCAACCAGAGAAACCCCACACGGTAGCAAAGATGCAGTGCAGCCAAAGGACAGAAACTAAATTAAAAAAGAAAACAGCTAGAAAATGACTTCATTTGTCCATTCACTCATTCACTTATTAGGTGAATAAGAAAATTTGTTCAATAAGCGTGTGAACTATTAACTGAGCCCCCATCATCCCAGGCGGGCTTCCCTGGTGGCTCAGTGGTAAAGAATCTGCCTACTAAAGCAGAAGACATGGATTTGATCTCTGGGTCAGGAAGATCCCCTGGAGAAGGAAATGGCAGCCCACTCAAGTATTCTTTCCAGGAAAACCAAATGGACAGAGGAGCCTGGCAGGATACATTCCATGGGGTCCCAAAGAATCGGACACAGCTTAGTGACTGAATTACAAATCTTAGGTATAAAAAGTATAAGAAGAAACATGGTATGTGTATTTATAGGCCTCATTATGTTTATAGTCCAGAACCCCTTGGGAGCTGGGGGAAATGTGTGGCCTAGATTATATAGCTGGAATACTTTGCTGTTTCCCATAGTTGCCATGAAGATCTCAGACAGAAGAGGAAGGAGGGGACCTCTGGTATCACCCAGAAGTTTCCAATATTCTTCCATCTTAGCCTGAGCTGTGGCCCTTTCCCCAGCTGCAAATACCACCCACAGGACTTCCGATTCCAGATGGTGGAGTAGAAGGACCAGTGCTCATTTCCTCCTCCGAGAGCACCAAAATAGCAGCTAGCTGTTGAACAACCATCAACAGGAGGATGCTGGAAGCCACCAAACAACAACAACAACAACAACAACAAAAACCCACATCCAAAGACAAAGAAGAATACGCAGTGAGACAGTAGGAGGGCACAGTCACAATAAAGTCAAATCCCGCACCCCCTGGGTGGGTGACCCACAAACTGGAGAACAATACTAAAGAAGTTCACCCACTGTGGTGAAGGTTCTGAACCCACTTCAGGCTTCCCAGCCTGGGGATGCAACAAAGGGACTGAGAATCCCCAGGGAATCTGGCCTTGAGGGCCAGCAGGATTTGATTATAGGACTTCCAGAGTACTGGGGGAAGCTAAGTCTTGGAGGGCACAAACAAAAATTTTGTGTGCACCAAGACCCAGAGAAGAGGAGCAGTGACCCCACAGGCGACTGAACCAAAACTGCCTTCTAGTGTTGGACGGCCTCCTGTGGAGGTGTTGGTTGGCAGGGGCTCACCACAGGTGTGGGGGCACTGGAAGGTCCCCCTTGGTGTAAACCCTCTTGGAGTTCACCATTAACCCTACCACAGAGCCCATAGACCCCAGGACTTGGTCACCTCAGGCCAAGCACTACCAGGGAGAGAGTACAACCCTGTCCATCAGTGGATAATCGGATTAAAGCTTTACTGAGCAAGGCCCTCCCCACCAGAGCAAGAGCCAGTTTTTCCCACCACCAGTCCCTCCCATCAGGAAGCTTAAAAACCTCTTAGCTACATCCATCAGAGGGCAGACAGAAGAAGCAAGAATCACAATCCCACAGCAGTTATAACAAAAACCATATTACAGAAAGCTAATCACAATGAAAAAGCAGAAAATTATGTCCCTGAGGAAGGGACAAGGTAAAACCCCAGAAAAACAAGTAAAGGAAGTGGAGATTGGCAACATACCAGAAAAAGATTTCAGAATAATAATAGTAAAGATGATCCAAGATCTCAGGAAAAGAATGGAGGCAAAGATTGAGAAGATGCAAGAAATGTTTACCGAAGACCTGCAAGAACTAAAGAACAAATAGAGAGCAATAATACACTAGAAGGAATCCAAAGCAGAATAACTGAGGCAGAAGAACAGATAAATGACCTGGAGGACAGAATGGTGGAACTCACTGCTGCAGAACAGAATATTGGGAAAAAAAAAATGAAAAGAAATGAAGACACCCTGAGAGATCTCTGGGACAATACTAAATGCACCAACATTCACATTGTTACAGTACCAGAAGAGAAGACAGAGAGAAAGGACCTAAGAAAATATTTGAAGAGATTATAGCTGAAAACTTAGAGAACATGGGAGAAGAAATAGTCAACCAAGATCAGGAATCACAGAGTCCCAGGCAGGATAAACCAAAGGAGGAACATACCGAGACATAGCAATCAAACTGACAAAAAATGAAAGACAGAGATAAAATATTAAAAGCAAGAAGGATAAAGAGCCAAATAACACACAAGAGAATGGCCATCAGGCTATCAGCTGATTTCTCAACAGAAACTCTACAAGTCAGAAGGAAATGGCATGACATATTTAAAGTGATGAAAGGTAAGAAACTACAACCAAGAATACTCTACCCAGCAAGACTCCCCTTCAGATTTGATGGAGAAATCAAAAGCTGTCCAGACAAGCAAAAGTTAATTCAGCACCACCAAACCAGCTTTACAACAAATGCTAAAGGAACTTCTCTAGGCGGGAAACACAGAGAAGGAAAAGCCCTGCCTACAGAAAATAAACCCCAAACAATTAAGAAAATGGTAATAGGATCATACATATCGATAATTACCTTAAATATAAATGGTTTAACTGCACCAACCAAAAGACATAGAATGGCTGGGTGGATGAGAACATGTGCATGAATGCACTTCCACTTACCACATCACTCTGCTTGACCCCCAAACCATATGTAATTATTTTATATTGTTAAGTTAATCATGTTCCTATTATGGCTTGCAATTGTAATTGTGTTATTTTTTGTTTGGCTATTGATTGTGAAAACTGATAAACATTTTTTACTATTACGATTATGTAACTACTACTCAACTTGATACCATTGTATCATGATTGGTCAACAGAAAAATAATATAACTCTATATCACCAAAATTAGGATCTAATAGAAAAACCTGTAATCACTTTTTAAAATCCAGGTGCATATCAGAATTATCTTGAATTTTTTGAAAACTACAAATATTCAGTATTGCTTTTTTGCTCCAGAGCTCCAGATAGGTTTCTGATAAGCAGCCACTGTATGATGATCCTTTACTTTTATCTAGCTTGCTTCACTTTTTCTATTTCATATTCAGTGCTCCCATTTCATTTTAGTTTATGTTCTCCAATTTCTCCATCCCTTCTTTGATGTTCTTTCTCAAGCTTTTACCAAGTGTAGTAGGAAAGCTTTTGTATTGCTGCTGTTCAGTTGCTCAGTTGTGTCTGACTGTGACCCCATGGACTGCAGGGCCCCGGGCCTCCCTGTCCTTCACTATCTCCCAGAGCTTGCTCAAACTCATGTCCACTGAGTCAGTGATGTTATTCAACAGTCTTGTCCTCTGTTGTCTCCTTCTCCTCCTGCCTTCAGTCTTTCCTAGCATCAAGGTCTTTTCCAGTGAGTTAGCTGTTTGCATCACGTGGCAAAATTATTGGAGCTTCAGCTTCAGCATCAGTCCTTCCAATGAATATTCAGGGTTGATTTCCTTTAGGATTGACTGGTTTGATCTCCTTGCAGTCCAAGAGACTCTCAAGAGTCTTCTCCAACACCACATTTCAAAAGCATTAATTCTTCAATGCTCAGCCTTCTTTATGGTCCAACCCTCACATCCATACATGACTACTGGAAAAACCATAGCATTGAATGTATGGACCTTTTTGGTAAAGTAATGTCTCTGCTTTTTAATACGCTGGGTTTGTCAAAGCTTTTCTTCCAAGGAGCAAGTGTCTTTTAATTTCATGGTTGCAGTCACCATCAGCAGTGATTTTGGAGCTGAAGAAAATAAAGTCTGTCACTGTTTCCATTGTTTCCCCATCTATTTGCCATAGATATAATATGTATACTATACATATTTATCACTGACTCAATGGACGTGAGTTTGAGTGAACTCTGGGAGATGGTGATGAACAGGGAGGCCTGGTGTGCTGTGATTCATGGGGTCATAAGGAGTCGGACACAACTGAGCGACTGAACTGAACTGAACTGATACATATTTATATATGTGTTAATACATATATTTTGGAAAACTTATTAATTTTTGCCTAACTAAAAGAATTGTGGCATTTTGATTCCCTTGTTTGACTTAGTATGAATAAGATGCTAGATTTCTAATTTAAAAATATGCAACAAGATATGCAACAAGCCACAAAGGTTTGCTGTATTCCATAGCAAACTATAATCAATATCTTGTAATAAAATATGATGGAAAATAGTTTCAAAAATAATATGTGTATTTGTATAACTGAATCACCTTGCTGTATACCTGAAACATTGTAAGTCAACTACACTTCAATAAAATATATGTATTAAAAAAAATACCACCCCCGTGGGACTCTGGGTGAGGGAAAAGGAGCGGCTGACCTCTGGGAGCTTCAGGCTGCAAGTGAGATATGCCATGGAGGGGGAGATAGTTGGCTCTGCCTCAAGGCCGGCCAAGGAGAGCTGCCATGAAGAAAATAATGAGGTGAATTAAACTTTAATTTGATTTTTATTTGGCTTCAGCAGCCAATAAAGGGACAGCAATTTTCCAAGTCCTGTCACTGGTTGGAGGAATTCTTTGAGAACATCTGTTTTACCAATAGCAGTGACAGTACAAGCTTATCCTATATTGGCCGAGAGGCTGTCTTCCAAGCTCCTCTGAGCACTTTCACTGATCTTAACTGCACTTCCTTCCCACAGCAATCCCAAAGAAATGATGTTGACTTGTAATTAAGCTTCACTGCTGACCTCTTCTGCAGCCCTCTCCGCCACTGCCTACTCAGCTACTCAAATCGCACAAAGGAAGACCAGGATGGCCCAGGTGGGAGCCGGTCAAGTTAGAGAGTCAGAAAGCAGAAGGAAAGAACAAGGGGGTGACCTCCATTTATTCATTGTCCTTTGCTCAACACTGGCCATCTGTGTGCTGAGTTTTCAGGGCTTATGAAAGTATTCAGATCTAGATGTGTGGGCACAGGAAAAGTGGGGAGAAGCATTTCTGGTTGGCAGAGAGTTCTAGTTTTCTGGAACAGAAGAAAAATGCAGAAATTTCCTGTTCTTTCCCAAATCTTTTCTCTCCTTTTCCCCTTTCTCTTGATGAGATGTTCAATTTTTTTAAAGACTTTATTGAATTCGTTACAATAACCCATGTTACCTTGTGAGTTTTTTTACCATGAGGCATGTGGGACCTTACTTAGCTTCCCACCAGGGATGGAACTCTCACTCCCTGCATGGAAAGCAATTCTTACTCACTGCACCACCAAGGAAGTCCTTTTTAAAAATTTTTATTGATGTATAGTTGATTTACAAAATTGTGTTAGTTTCAGGTGTACAGCAAAGTGAATCAGTTATATGTATACATATATCTACTCTTTTTAAGATTCTTTTCCCATAGACCATTACAGAGTGTTGAGTTCCCTGTACTATATAGTAGGTCTGGAGTTTCTTTGGGAGTAATGAAGGTGTTCTGGATTAGATAGTGGTGATCGAAGATCTTACTGTATAGCACAGGGAACTTTATTCAATACCCTGTGATAGACCTTAATGAAAAAGAATATGAAAAAGGATGTATACATGTATAACTGAATCATTTTGCTGTATAGCAGAAATTAACCCGACATTGTAAATTAACTATACCTCAATACAATATTTTTTAAAAATATGTGTTTAATAATGGGATAAATCTTCAAAACACTGTATTGGATGAGTAAATTAAGAGACTGCATAGCATACATACACACCGAGGAAACCAGAATAGAAAGAGACACATGTACCCCAATGTTCGTCGCAGCACTGTTAATAATAGCCAGAACATGGAAACAACGTAGATGTCCATCAGCAGATGAATGGATAAGAAAGCTATGGTACATATACACAATGGAGTATTACTCAGCCATTAAAAAGAATACATTTGAATCAGTTCTAAGGACATGGATGGAACTGGAGCCGATTATACAGAGTGAAGCAAGCCAGAAAGAAAAACACCAATATAGTATCCTAACGCATATGTATGGAATTTAGAAAGATGGGGATGATGACCCTGTATGCGAGACAACAAAAGAGACTCAGATCTATAGAGTGAACTTTTGGACTCTGGGGGAGAGAGAGAGGGAGAGGGTGGGATGAGATGGGAGAATGGCATTG
>SJYQ01021803.1:69878-100985 GCA_006410935.1 Redunca redunca
TGCTTTTGAATATGCTATCTAGGTTGGTCATAACTTTTCTTCCAAGGAGTAAGCGTCTTTTAATTTCATGGCTGCAGTCACCATCTGCAGTGATTTTGGAGCCCCCCAAAATAAAGTCTGACACTGTTTCTACCGTTTCCCCATCTATTTCCCATGAAGTGATGGGACCCGATGCCATGATCTTCGTTTTCTGAATTCTCACACTGAAACTCAAAATTGTAATCCTCTTTTTTTCTGTCCATGTCATCAGAAGCACTTACTCATATCATTACACATTTTTAGTAAACATCATGTGAGTCAGACAACTTTCTGACTATGTTGTTAGAAGAGAACAGATTCAAAATGACTAACAGTCTAAAGGAGGGTGAGGGGAAGGATAAATTAGGAGTTTAGGACCAAAATATATACGCTACTATACATAAAATAGATAACCCCAAAGGACCTACTTCATAGCACAGGGAACTGTACTCAGTATATTGTAATAACCTGCAATGGAAAAGAATCTGAAAAAAAATTACATATATATGCGTGTGTATAATGGAATCACTTTGCTGTATACCTGAAACTAACACAACATTGTTAATCAACTATAGTTCAATGAAAAATTTTAAAAATGACTAGCATTTTTTAAAAATGCTAGGCAAAGTTTGATTAATCTGAATACTCAGAGAATGAATTCTCATTTACAGAGTATTTACTTTAAAACTCATGGGGAAGAGAGGAAATACAGTTAAAAAGTTCAACAGCCCAAGTTAAAAAAATTAGCTTTTCCCCAGCAGTCCCTCAGCAATGATTTTTAAAAGCTATTCTCAGGATGAGGGCAGATACAGAATGGAACAAAGACCTCAATTGGATGGTTGAATGGGGTTGTTTTAAACTCATAGCTGAAATAAT
The DNA here is from genome assembly GCA_006410935.1 of Redunca redunca. Classification (NCBI taxonomy): domain Eukaryota; kingdom Metazoa; phylum Chordata; class Mammalia; order Artiodactyla; family Bovidae; genus Redunca; species Redunca redunca. The sequence continues at coordinate 70,773 of SJYQ01021803.1, forward strand.
AATCTTGAAAGACTAGCTTCTGGAGAGTGGAAAGTTTTTTAAATTCCAAAAGCTGGCTTTGAACACCAAAAGCCAACTCCGGAAGGAAATTGGGCATAACATTTATCCACAAATCACAGAATAGGGAGGAATGCACAGCAAAATAGACTGCCTCCTGAGAACTGTTTATTACTGAGATAAGGAGCTCATAACAGAATGTAAATCAACTTTATTACAATGAACACTGTTTAGTTCAGTTGGCACTTTTGCTTTTGGTAGTCAGACTGTCTTGACGAAGGAAGCAACGTGTGGATTTATGAGCTGGCACAGTGTCCTTTTCTTATTGCAAACCAGCACTCTGAATAGCACTGACAGAAGAGAGAGTTTTCTATCCCAAAGGAGGAGGGAAAGGAGAGCAAGAGAGGCAATGCTGATGAGCTTCCTTGTGAGAAGGTTCAGAGCTCTGACCACTAACCCTACTTCCCTCTCCTCGGGTTTAATCTCAGAAGCTGAGTGTAGAACAAGACTGATAGAAACCTTAGAGTTGAGGGGGATGGGGCCTGAGATATGTAGGCACTTGAACCTTGCTCAGGAAGATGCAGCCTAGGGGCATGGCCTTTCTGTTATGAAACAACCTCCCTTCCCTGCCATGAGGCATGGTGCCAACAGTGGCCCCTGTAAATGAATGAATTACTTGGGGATTACTTCACAGCATCTTCAAGGTCTTGAGGACCAAAGATTTGTGTGGAGGGACAAGAAATATTATAAGAGGGTTAGTAGACCCCAGAGGTCTTTGGTTGGGATGCTGCTGCTGCTGCTGCTAAGTCGCTTCAGTCGTGTCCGACTCTGTGCGCCCCCATAGATGGCAGCCCACTAGGCTCCCCTGTCCCCGGGATTCTCCAGGTAAGAACACTGGAGTGGGTTGCCATTTCCTCCTCCAGTGCATGGAAGTGAAAAGTGAAAGTGAAGTCGCTCAGTTGTGTCTGACTCTTCGAGGCCCCATGGACTGCAGCCTACCAGACTCCTCCGCCCATGGGATTTTCCAGGCAAGAGTACTGCAGTGGGGTGCCACTGCCTTTTCCATTGGTTGGGATGAAGAGGGGGCAAAGTGGTCTATCAAGTATTCAGCAGTCCTGACAGTGCTTGACATCTACCACAAAGGTCGAGAGGAAGGTTACATAGCTGTGATGGCCTGCAGATAAGAAGACAGCCTTAGGGCAAAGGTCTCATCCTGTACCTCTTGCTGTGGGACTCTTAACTATACTTCTTGCTCTCTCCATGAGTCCAAACTTAGATTTACTCCCCCGAGTCCCCAATGGGAAAGGAAGACAATGGACAGAACCTAGAGCTGACCAAGTAGTTCTTCCTTGAAACAGCTGAGCATTACAGAAAAATGGATTGAATGGACAAGACTTGATTGTTTTTTTTACATTGGTAGAAGTGAGGACTTACTAAGTTCTGTTAAAGGTAAATAATGATACGTGTTTGTACTCCCTAGGTTGTGACTGTATCAGTCGGGGTAGGCTAGATTATGTTGCAGCGTCAAATGACCCCCAAATTTCAGGCACACTCAACACACTGATTTGGGTCAGCTGGATCCTCACTTCAGGACCTGTGGTGTTGGAGCTGGCACGTGGCCATTCATGGAAGGGAAGAGAGCTCTGGGAGGTCTCCCATCAATGCTTAAGTGCCTTCCTCCACAGGTGACACATATCACTTCTGTTTCTTCCTCTCACAACTGCTGCTACTGCTGCTACTGCTAAGTCACTTCAGTCGTGTAAAACTCTATATCACCCCATGGACGGCAGCCCACCAGGCTCCTCCATCCCTAGGATTCTCCAGGCAAGAACACTGGAGTGGGGTGCCATTTCCTTCTCCAATGTGTGAAAGTGAAAAGTGAAAGTGAAGTCACTCAGTCGTGCCCGACCCTTAGTAACCCCATGGACTGCAGCCCACCAGGCTCCCCTGTCCATGGGATTTTCCAGGCAAGAGTACCGGAGTGGGGTGCCATTGCCTTCTCTGCCTCTCACAACTCAGTGGCCTACATCAGTCACAGGGCCCCACCCAAATAGGAGGTGCCAGGGGAGAAAATAAATTGAAGTAACTCAGTCGTGTCTGACTCTTTGTGACCCCATGGACTGTAGCCTGCCAGGCTCCTCTGTCCATGGAATTCTCCAGGCAAGACTACTGGAGTGGGTTGCTATTTCCTTCTCCAGAGGATCTTCCCGACCCAGAGCTCGAATCTGGGTCTCCAGAACTGCAGGCAAACTCTTTACCGTCTGAGCTACCAAGTGTTTTCCTTTTCTGTGTCTCAAAGGTGGAAATCTGAAAATATTTGGTGAACAGTACTAATGATTACCCTAGCAAGTGTAAAATTCTTACCTACAACATGACTTAGGACTTAAAAAAAAATTAAATAAATACAGCATAGCAGATAAGAGCATAAAACCTGGGGTTGAACTTTGATTCTGCCGTTGCAAATGATGGTTTGATCTTAACTAGGTTACTTACCTCTTTAACACTTAGAGTTTCCCTAGGGTTGGTGTAAGTATTATAGAAAAATAACTTACTGGCACGTAGAAGTGATACAACAAATAGCTATTATTTTCATCTTTAAAAAATCCTTTTGCTTCTTTCTTTTCTTTATAGCTTGCAATCCTAAGTAAGAGTTCTAGTTAGTTGAATTCCAACTAACTGAAGGTTTCTTTTTTCTTTTTTAAGTTCATTTGTTTTTAAAAAGACACTCAAGGGGGAAAGAATCGGAACTTTGAGATTAGCAGATACAAACTACTATATATAAAATAGGTAAACTGTATAGCACAGGGAACTATATTCAACATCTTATAATGGAAAAGAATATGTACATATGTATAAATATAAATAAAAGTGAACCCCTTTGCTGTACACCAGAAACTAACACAACCCTATACATCAACTGCGCTTAGTCACTCAGTTGTGTCCGACTCTTTGTGACCCCACGGACTGTATGGGCTCCTGTATTCTTGGGGATTTTCCAGGCAAGAATACTGGGTAGGTTGCCATGCCCTCCTCCAGGGAATCTTCCCAACCCAGGGATCAAACCTAGGTCTCCCGCACTGCAGGTGGATTCTTTACCATCTGAGCCACCCGGAAAGCCCAAATCAACTATACTTCAATTTTAAAAAAACACAGAAAAAAGAATATAATCGATACTCACATGTATTTCCAGTGGTGGGTTTCTGGGGTTATTTGAATGATGGGTGTCTTGGCTCCCATCCTGGAGTGGCCCTATATATATGTTCTACCCAACGATATAGTCAGATAAAAGCAGAGCTCAGTGGCTGAAGTGGCCTGCGTTCAGTTTTGTGTGCTTACAGTTGGCAGTGATTGGAAACAACTGGTTCCCCACCCTTCCCCCACACCATGACTGACAAATGTGAAATCAGGAAGATAGCAATGGGAGACAGATGGGAGGGAGAGAGAGCAAGACCTGGCACAAAACCACCTCCACCTTAAACCAGCATCGACATGATTCACCGTGAACCCTGTCAGATTTCCATGTGTAAACTGTCCTGCCACCTCTTTAGAATGAACCCAGAGCGTCTAGGACTTACATCCTATGTTTCGGTTTCAGCCTGGAAAAGCCCCACCAGAAATCTGGAAATAGCAGAACTCTCCGTTTCCACTTCCTCCTCTCCCAGGGAGCTTAGCATCTGCTCTCCATGGAGCAGAGATCTAGAGGAGTGTTTCTCACTCAGCAGGTGTTTCCATACCTCTCCTCTCCTCTGCGTCCTTCACCATCTGAGTCCAGACTCGCCGCCGGAGAGGTGGAGGAAACGTGGGGACCAAACTCGAAGGTGTTTTCACACATCCCCAGTACTCTCCTTCCTTTCTATCCCTTCTCAAGGGGGAGGTTCGGTTTTAGACTGCAGTGAAAGGAACACTCTGGAAGGCACACTCCTCCTCATGTGTGTTCTTTTTAACCCCGGAGGGACCAAGTTCTGCAGCCGAGAGCAAGATGCTAGACACTAAAGAAGAGGGGCCATCAGGTGAACAGGCCTGGCCTGAGGCAGAAGGGTATTTTTATAGACGTGGTTGTCAGCATTTCAGAATACCCACTGTTCACACTGATTATGTGGTAAATTGAGCTCAGAGAGTGAGGACTTCCTTTGCTTAGTTGTGTTACCAGGTCACCCATCCCCCAAGTAACCCAGAAAATAAAACAAAGGCCCCCAAAGAATTTTTTCTATAGACCAATCAATCCCCAGTGCACATTCCACAGAGAGAATATAAAAATGTCCTTCAAGGAAGGACAACCTCAGAAATTTCGCTCCCTTTTAAAATTAATTTTAAAACCCAGTGGCAGGAGTGGCAAGAAAATCCTTTAGCATACCTTACAAAATGCAGGATAAGGTCAACCATAAATAGCAGAATCCCTCTCTTAACTTGGTTTGAAGGAAAGGTGAGACTGAGATAAAGATACATGGAATAAAATATTTCACAAGAAAGGGAAAACAGAATGCTGAAATAAATGAGAGGTTATCTGCAGAATGAGAATTTAGACTTCCCGTAGGACACAGATGTCCTCTGTGAATCTTGTCTGGAAATGATGTTGGAAAGGTGAGATTCCAGGCTGCTTAGAGGCTCTCTGCCTCCTGAAGTAGCAGAGCAGAACCAGGGAAAATGCTTTCAATTTACAAGGTGAAACATGGAGTGAGCCACCATTTCAGGAAATCAGCAGCAGGGTTGACCAGCAGCCTTGGAAGTCACCTGGATCAAGAGCAAAATGTGTGTGCCAGTGTGCACGCTTGTATATGCCCATGATCATTTGTAGATACACGATGAGGGAGGGAATGGTTGAAAAGTCATTGATTGAACCCAGGAAGAAATGAGGAAATGCAGGAAGGTTACATCCCGACCTGCCAGTGCCACCTGTGTCCATCACAGGACTGCCGGGGCGACTCTGTCGCTGTAAGGGCTGAGCCAGGTGTGGGAGGAGCGGCTGTCTCCTGGGCAAGGCCGTGTGCGGAGACCCTGGGTGGAGCTTGGGACCCGGGTCCCTCAAGTCTGCCCTGCTGACTCTGTCGCACTCCTGTTCCTGGTGACCCTGGGAGGAGGCACCCCGCGATGGGAGCTTTGCACTGAGCCCAGTGATGACAGCGGGGCCACGGTGGACCAAAATGTGGCAGGAGGCCCACACGCAGTTTTACAAGACCACCAAGCAGACCCTGCAGAAGTCACGGGGGCTCTGAGCCTCATCCCGCACACAACCACGTGCCCACATGTGTGCAGACACACCACCAACTGGTTTCTGGGGTCTCGCCTCTGCAACACTAGGTGACAGTGACACTGTGCTGGTGTCAAAACATGGCCAGCCGGCAGAACCACAGCCTCTCCTTTTTGCTACCCTTTCCACCCCAAACGGGCTTCTTTTCTGAAGCAATGGTTTCGTAGAATGATGGCAGCTGGGCACAGTTGAGGGCATCTTGCCCAGGTGGCTTAGGTAGATAATAAGAGCTGTCACCACTTCCTCTCCAGCTGGCAGGCCTGCGGACCCAGCACTTAGTGGCCTCCGTCCCTCCCAGAGCAGTGAGGGGTTCGCACTGGCCCGCCACCGCCGCTCGACCAGTGACGCTCCTTCTGAAGACATGGGGCCTTGTCGCCCAGGCAGAGGGTATCCAACGTACCTGGGGGCTTCTCCTGTTTCCCTTGTCTCCCATGAGGAGCACACGACTTTGTTTCAGTACTTTTTTTTTTTACAAGATTTTTTTCTTGTAATCCAGTCACATTTTTCATTTGTTGTATGTTACAAATAATCACGGTTGCAAGTGGAAAAGAATCCACCTGCCAATGCAGGAGCTGCAAGAGATGCAGGTTCGATCCCTGGGTTGGGAAGATCCCCTGGAGGAGGAAGTGGCAACTCACTCCAGTATTCTTGCCTGGGAAATCCCATAGATAGAGGAGCCTTGCAGGTTACAGTCTATGGGGTTGCCAAGAGTTGGACACGACTGAAGCAAATGAGCATGCATAAATAAGCACATTAGAATACTTTCAGGAAATACTTTTTTAAAATGTGAATTAATGAAGTAAGGGGTACATGGAAAAGAAGTTTCCTGCTGGCTGTGAAGACTGACGTTTGCCATGCTGGTGTTTATCACAGTTTGCACTCATGTCTCAGTTACTAATGCGTTTACAGAGTAGGAATACTGGAGCCTGAGTGTAGTCAAAACGTCTTCTGAGTGTAGTACAGTTTTTCTTTTCCAATCTAAAGGCTGGGAATTCTCAGCTTTTGTACGTGGTGGCTGCAGCAGGAATATGTTGGGACAAAACTGTTCCTTGCAGCTTGGGAAGGGAAGGGTGCAGAGCACAGACCGTGCATCATCCTGGACCTGACTGGCACCTGTGGAAGCGTGGAACTCGGGGTCGCCGCGTGGGCCATGCACTCAGCTGTGGTTCGTGACTGTGAGGTGGTCTGGATCCCTCCTGCGTGGGCAGCTCAGTCCCGGCCCGAGGCTCTGTTTCAAGCAATAACAGATCTGTTGCACGCAGACTCAAACATTTGGCCTGTCTCAAACAGGTTAAATGTAAATAGGAGTTTCTATTTTTGAAATCAGAGGTGGTCTACAAGACATACAATATATTTTACTCTATGTTGTCCTTGCCCTTTCATAAAGTACCTGTGGACAGGAGTCCGTTTTACTGAAACTTCACTGATTTCTTGGTATTAAGTGGTACTGACTGAAGGTCTTTTGTGGAGACCAGATCTTTCCCTCTCAGAAGGGAATCATTTTAAAGCTGAAATTCAGTATGAGGACTTTGTGCTTGGAAGGGGGTGGAGAAAGGGGAGGTGTTGTAGATACAGAGTATTTGCAGGCAGGTGGCTGAGCCCAGCCCTCTCCAGAGAGAGAAGAGCATGGCTGTGGGGTGGATGTGCTGGGTGGGCGCCAGCAGAGTGTGGGCCTGTGGCCACGAGAGCTGTTGGCTATGGGGCTTGCAGGAAATCTGGAGAAGGAAGAGAGGCGATCCATTTGCAAAATAAGGTATTTTTATTCATTTGTATTTATTAAATGAAACAACAGAGAAAGAATCCCATGGTATCCTTACTCTGTGAAGGAGTTTAATTCCTATGGTTAAAATAAAATTGTATTTTTCCCCTAAAGAAAAAAAAAAGGCATTGAGCCTGGGCAGTCCTTGGCAGGACTAATTCCGCTGAGGTCCCATTCTGAAGGTGGGAAAGGGACAGGAGTGTGGGAAGCTATTTACCTGACTTAGATGGAATGGATGCAACTATTAGGTGCGTCCAGTTAGAGCTGGTGTCTTTCTACACCACCTGAAGCATTTTGTCTCCCTGTGACTTTACTGAGATAGCAAAGTGATTCATGGGGAGCCACTGTACCCACATTATTGGGACTCTGATGACTGTGAGCATCACACTAAACAAATGAATGGCTTCTTTTGTTGCAACGATGGCTTAAAATGCTATCTTTAAGACATTATTGTAAGAAATTCCTTGGCAGTCCAGTAGTTAGGAACTGGGGCCTTCACTGCCATGGCCTGGGTTCAGTCTCTGGTCTGGGAACTAAGATCTGGCAAGCTGCTCAGTGCAGCCAAGGGGGAAAAAAAAAAGACTATGAAAGTTCTTCAGTGTGCTTTTGATGGCAATTCTTCTCTTTATCTCCCTGCAGATTGGACAGGACAGGTTCCAGCTCCACCCCGTTGCTGACGGCTTCCACCTTCTTTGGTTGGGTGGTTCTGCATCACTTCCTGATTCTCTGCTGCACCTGGGTTTGTTGACATTCCAGCTCACACGGCAGTGGTACTCCCTCTTCTAGGTGGGCCTAGGAAGAGCCTTGTTCGACTCTCTGTGGATTGCTGGGACAACTATTTGGAAACATGAGGCAGCATGGCAGGGTCCTGTGTCCACTGCAACACAGAAGGAGAGAGAGAGAGACCCATTACCCAGCCTTTAGTGCAGGAGATGTCCAGGTGAGGACAGCAGCAGGTCAAGTGTAGCTTTGGCCCCTGGAGGACCTGGCATATGGCCACAATAAGGACTCCAGCTGGAGAAGCAGAAGGAAGAGGCCTAGCAGCATAAGGCTGCATTTGGTGCCAGCCCTGGCCGTGGGCATCACAGGGAAGTACCAGGGCAGCAGAAATGATCAACGAGAGCGGAGGAGAGGAAACAAGAGCAGGGGTAGCCCAGAGGGCCCTTTCATCAGCACACAAGGACCCCCTAAGTAACTGGTGAGGCTGCGGGAGGTGTGGGGGTGAAGCATGGAAAGATATGAGGCCCACAGTAGTAGGCTGAAGCTAGATCCAGAGAAACACCGTTTACTTCTGTTAATGTGACCCTGTCTCAGACTCCAAACTGATGAAACTTTGGAAACACAGGCTATCACTTCAGGGATTTTATATAAAACACATAATAAAAATATTTTATTCTGTCTACAATGATTTTGAGCCTACTCTTAAAATGTCATGTAGTATCTTAAAATGTTATGCACTCTTAAAATGTATGCAGGTCAAGAAGCAACAGTTAGAACTAGACATGGAACAATAGACTGGCTCCGTATCAGGAAAGGAGTACGTCAAGGCTGTATATTGTCATCCTGCTTATTTAACTTATATACAGAGTACATCATGCAAAATGCAGGGCTAGATGAAGCACAAGGCGGAATCAAGATTGCTGGGAGAAATATCAGTAACCTCAGATAGGCAGATGACACCACCCTTATGGCAGAAAGTGAAGAAGAACTAAAGAGCCTCTTCATGAAAGTGAAAGAGGAGAGTGAAAAAGTTGGCTTAAAGCTCAACATTCAGAAAACGAAGATCATGGCATCTGGTCCCATCACTGCATGGGAAATAGATGGGGAAACAGTGGAAACAGTGAGAGACTGTTTTCTTAGGCTCCAAACTCACTGCTGATGGTGACTGCAGCCATGAAATTAAAGGACACTTGATCCTTGGAAGAAAAGCTATGACCAACCTAGACAACATATTAAAAAGCAGAGACATTATTTTGCCAACAAAGGTCTGCCTGGTCAAAGCTATGGTTTTTCCAATGGTCATGTATGGATGTGAGAGTTGGACTATAAAGAAAGCTGAGCACTGAAGAACTGATCTTTTGAACTGTGGTGTTGGAGAAGACTCTTGAGAGTCCCTTGGACTGCAAGGAGGTCAAACCAGCCAATCCTAAGGAAATCAGTCCTGAATTGAAAGGACTGATGCTGAAGCTGAAACTCCAATACTTTGGCCACCTGACGCAAAGAACAGACACATTGGAAAAGACTCTGATGCTGGGAAAGATTGAAGGCAGGAGGAGAAGGGGACGACAGAGGATAGGATGGTTGGACGGCATCACTAACTCGATGGACATGAGTTTGAGCAAGCTCCGGGAGTTGGTGGTAGACAGGGAAGCCTGGAGTGCTGCAGTCCATAGGGCTGCGGAGTCGAACACAACTGAGTGACCGAACTGAACTGAACTTAAAATGTAGAGTCTTCCTCAGCTGTGTTTTAAAGTGTATAGCGACAGTAAAGCTGCAGAGGCAACTGGGTGAGTTCAGAGTAGACCTGGTCATTACTCACAGACACTGTGAAAAGTTAATCTTGCCAGAGTCCTGGGGGTGCTCAGACTCCGTGGCATTACCACCATTTACAAAGCTCATAAAATACAGATGTAAACAATGAAGATGCCCATTTACTAATGTGCATTTAGATTTATATCCACCAAGGTGACTAGGTGTTTCTAAACAATTGGGGATGCTCCTTTATGATCAGAAGCCTTCCAGGTGAGTGTGGAATCAGGAGGAATTGGTTTTGTGATTCAGCTGTTCCTGGCAGCAGGCTGAGCTAGCCCGTGGCGTCTGTCTCTGCTGGGGGATGTATGTGCAGGCCAGAATGGAGAATGGGACACGGTCACTAGTGAGCTCTCCCCATACTAGCTTCTGTCACTCTTTTATTTCCAACTCCCTTCAGCCTAGCACATCAGATTTTGGGGCAAGCAAGCCAAATTTCCAAAAGGCAATATTTCTGTTTGCTTAAAGGAAATGTTCTAGGTCATCATACGTCAAATGACCAACTGACCAAATCTTTGTTTCATCAAAACCCTGCTTTTACTAACTACTGACAGAGCTTATAACAGATTTCTTGTGTGATACTGCTTCCACATTCTTTAAAAATATATATATTTTTTTATTGGAGTGGAGCTGATTTCTGGTGGGCTGCCGTCTATGGGGTCGCAGAGAGTCAGACACGACTGAAGTGACTTAGCAGCAGCAGCAGCAGAGTTGATTTACAATGTTTTGTTAGTTTCAGGTATACAGCAAAGTGAATCAGTTGTACATAAGCATATATCTACTCTTTTTAGCTTCTTTCCCCATATAGGTCATTATAGAGCATTGAGTAGATTTCTCTGTGCTATACTGTAGGTCCTTGTTAATTATTTATTTTATATATAACAGTGTGGACTTCCCAGGCAAGAGTACTAGAGTGGGGTGCCATTGCCTTCTCTGATATGTCAATCTCAGTCTCCCAATTTTCCCTTCTCCCCCTCTCCTTCTGCCCTAGTAATCATGTTTGTTTTTTATGTATGTTTTGTACATCTGTTTTGTAAATAAGTTCATTTGTACCACTTTTTTTTAGGTTGCACATATTCATATGATATGACATACCTGGAAGCTTCAGTACTCTGAAGATATGTTTTCAGTTTTGTTTAGTGTGGTTCAAGGGAACTGCTTCACCCCAACTCTTTCATTGAGAATTTGTCAGGCTGGCTCGGTTGAATATCTGTTTTATGTTTTTCACCTTTTAGATCCTGTACTTCTTTAACATATAACATTTTATATGTTAATGCATGAGATCACCCTAGTTTTGAGGCCTTATACCTAACTTGGATTTTATAGGTCACATGCGTAAATTTATACATAGACCTTATTTCATGCAAGTATTTTTTCCAGTTTCCACATTTGTTGTATATATGTAAAATTAACAAGCAGGCAAAAATCTTTGTTCAAAAGACTGATAAAGTCAGCAAAAATATGAAGGGCAAATTGGTATAAAACTGCATTTAAAGGGCAAACCATTCTTTCATGTATATGACATTAAAGTGAAAGGAGTGTGAAGTCTGAAACATGCACAAAATATTTATTTGCTTGAGCTTATTCACAGGCTGTGATTAAAAGTAATAGGAAAGGAAGTGGGCTAAATCTATTTGCAGAGAGAAAACAAACTTACTATTTACAAAATCCACAACATTGAATTTGTGCACAATGCATGAAGTTTAAAGTACACAATATCCTCTCACACAGACCAAAGTGACAAATACACAAGGGCTGACTGGCCTCAGTGACACAACTATAGCAAACCAATTTGTAGTGAGATCACTACCGTTAACTGTTTGAGACCTGGCTTAAGGTAATGGAATTGGCAGTTTAGGTGAATTAATCATTCAGCAAATTAATTTTCAACACACTGCCTTTTGTTAAAATCAGTTATTTAAGGACTTAACTTTTTCAAATTCATCTTTGACCAACTGATTTTAATCAAATTTACCTAAACTTTTCCTTTGGATCTATCACCACCATTAGTTAGATTAGCATTATATTTCCAGTTGTAGGCATTCCTAACTATTTAAGGTGATTTAGCAAATTGGAGAAGGCAATGGCACCCCACTCCAGTACTCTTGTCTGGAAAATCCCATGGACAGAGGAGCCTGGTGGGCTGCAGTCCACGGGGTCGCTAAGAGTCGGACTGAGTGACTTCACTTTCACTTTTCACTTTCATGCATTGGAGGAGGAAATGGCAACCCACTCCAGTGTTCTTGCCTGGAGAATCCCAGGGACGGGGGAGCCTGGTGGGCTGCTGTCTATGGGGTTGCACAGGGTCGGACATGACTGAAGCAACTTAACAGCAGTAGCAGCAGCAAATTCCCAATTAATTCCTACTGTGTTGATTTTATAGTTTACTCTGAGGGCAAGCATATTTTCAACATCTTGGGAAATATGTCAGTAACCTATGTCAGTATTGCTGTTCAGTGTTTAACACTTACTTTCTATTATGCTACTGAAATACTCATGCTATGCACACAGTTTCAGGCATGTGATCATCCTACAAATCTTTTCCTGGGGGTATTCCCAGACATTGGTTCTCAATGAGGGTAATTGAAGAGGGTATTCCCACTTTCTCATTGGGAATATTTTGGAAATTTATAGCGGCATTTTTGCCACAGTTTGCCAGTGACTGGAGAGTACAGCTGACTAGGGATGCTATACTTCCTGAAATGAGGAAGAGTAATCCTCCACGACAGTAACTGTTTTTGAATGAATGAATGAATGACTTTGGAAAATTATGTTAGATGTTTGTGTAGTTGCAAATCCTACAGATAATGATATGAGCCGAGAGTGTAACTGTAACTGGGTGAATCAAGGGAGGGTGGCATTTTGCTTTTACCAAAAATTCTTCACAATTTTGGAAACACACGTTTCTGGCAACAATTGCCACTTTAACCACAACTATATCTATCTGTATTTGTAGCTCCTGCATTCATATAATGATTTTAGGTAAAGCTACAAGCATCTGGCTTTTGCTATGTCCTCTAGTGTAGTTGTGTGTTAGTATTCACAAATTTAAATATATTTTATTTTGTTATGTTATTACTTTCTTTTTATTTTTTTTTCATATTATAGGTAGAACATTACATTGATTTTAAAAATTATTTGGGTAGGTAGGTTATATTATCCAAAAATTTCTAGAAAAGGGACATTGTTAAATATTTCATATAAAAGGGAAGTACTGTGTTTGAGAGTGCTATCCAGCACTTTCTTTCTCCCTGCACTGTTCCATTTTCTGGTCCTGGCAATCTGTTTTCTGTCCAATTGTGTTCTGGGTGTGGGAGGGGCTCTGTAGTCAGCCTCAGCTTTTAGGCAGGAAAGAACAACCTCCAAGATGAATTAACCTCACTAGAGTCCTCAGGGGCTCTGAGGTCACCAACATTCTGAGACTTCCTGTGTTGCCACATGAAATATCTTCCCTCCAACCCCTTCCCCCCACCAAAACTTTCCCATCACAACCCAGCATCAGGAGGTTCCACTGTAAAAACACTCCCCACTGATAAGGCAGCAAAGTCGAAGTTATGGGCTTCCCAGGTGGTGCTAGTGGTAAAGAACCTGCCTGCCAGTGCAGGAGACACGTAGAAATGGTTATGTTTTAAGAGAACACCAAAAGCCTATGCAAGCCTAATGTAACTTTACATTGGACTTTAGGCTAAAAACTACATGTGTGCCTGCTAAGTTGCTTCAGTAGTGTCCAACTCTTTGTGATCTTATGGACCTTAGCCCACCAGGCTCCTCTGTCCTTGGGATTCTCCAGGCAAGAGGAGTGAAGTGGATTGCCATTTCCTCCCACAGGGGATCTTCCTAACCCAAGGATTAGACCCACTTCTCCTGCATCTCCTGCATTTCAGGTGGATTCTTTACCCACTGAGCCACCTGGGAAGCCCCCCAAACTACATTATCTTCTCCAAATTCCCATCTACTTAGAAGCATGCAAGCTGTGAGGAACAGCCTACTAAAGGTTTGGTGCATTTTACCTGAGATCAGATTAGCCCAGAAAGCGAGAGAGGGCAGGTCTCTTCAGAAACAGGGCCTTGGTGTGGGAAGGGAGAGAGAGTCAGGCTCTAGGTCTGGGTACAGCTAGTGAGGGTCCTACAGGGGTCCCCTGGAGGGGCAGAGGCACAGTGCTGACCAACATATTGTTAAAGGCTAGTCTCAAGATATAAAGCTGAGAGGAGTTCTGGTTCAAGATGGCAGAGTAGAAGGATGTGTGCTCATCTCTTCCTGTAAGAGCACCAAAATCACAGTTAGTTGTTGAACAAACAGTGACAGGAGAATGCTGAAATCTACCAAAAATAGATACCCCATGTCCAAAGACAAAGAAGCTTCAGTGAGATGGTAGGAGGGGCATAATCACAATAAAATCAAATCCCAAACCTGCTGGGCGGGTGACCCACAAATTGAAGAACAGGTTAAAGTGTCTGCCTGGGAGGCCTGGGTTCGATCCCTGGGTCAGGAAGATCCTCTGGAGAAGGAAATGGCAACCCACTCCAGTATTCTTGCCTGGAGAATCCCATGGACTGAAGAGCCTGGTGGGCTACAGTCCATAGGGTCGCAAAGAGTCGGACACGACTGAGCGACTTAACTAACTAATGACAAAGAAGTTCTCCCACTGTTGTGAAGGTTCTGAACACTACATCAGGCTTCCCAGCCTGAGGATCCAACAAAGGGACTGGGAATCCCCAGGGAATCTGACCTTGAATCCCAACAGGATTTGATTACAAGACTTCCACAGGACTGGGGAAAACAGAGACTCCAGACTTGAAGGGCACAAACAAAATCCTGTGTGTACGAAGACTCAGAGGAAAGGAGCAGTGGCTCCTTTCCGAACTACCTGCTAGTGTTGGAGGGTCCCCTGTGGAGGTGTGGGTCGGCAGGGGCTCACTGCTGGGACTGGGGCACTGGCAGCAACTGTCTGGGGAGGTCCCCTTTGTCATAAGCAGGCTTGGCGATCTCCCTTAAACTGACCATAGAACCTCTAGACCCCAGGGCTGGGTTGCCTCAGGCCAATAAACTATCAGGGAGGGAGTGCAACCCCACGCACCAGCAGATAATTGGGTTAAAACTTTACTGAGCAAGGCCCTCCTCATCAGAGCAAGACCCAGTTTTTCCCACCACCACCAGGAAGCTTACACAAGCCTCTTAGCCTCCTCCATGAGAGGGCAGACAGAAGAATCAAGAATCACCACAGTCCCTCAGCAACTAAAACAAAACCACATCACAGAAAGTTAATCAGAATGAAAAAGCAGAAAGTTATGGCCCAGATGAAGGGACTAGATAAAACTCCAGAAACACTACTAAGTGAACTGGAGATAGACAACTGTCAAAAAAAAAAAAAGAATTCAGTGTTTGGGAACGCTTGTACACTCATGGTGAATTCGTGTCAATGTTTGGCAAAACCAATACAGTAATGTAAAGTAAACTAAAGTTAAAATAAAAATTTTAAAAGTTAAAAAAAAAAAAAAAAAGAATTCAGAATAATGATAGTGAATATGATTCAGGATCTTGGGAAGAATATGGAGGCAAATATTGAGAAGATGCAAGAAATGTTTACCAAATGCCTACTAGAACTAAAAAACAAACAAAAAGAAACAAATAATACACTAGAAGGAATCCATAGCAGAATAACTGAGGCAGAAGCACAAATAAATGACCTGGAGGACAGAATGGTGCCACAGAACAGAATATAGAAAAAGAATGAAAAGAAATGAAGACAGCCTAAGAGACCGCTGTGACAACATTAAACACACCAACATTTGAATTATAGGGGTCCCAGAAGAAGACAGAGAGAAAGGTCCTGAGAAAATATTTGAAGAGATAATAGCTGAAAACTTCCCTAATGTGGGAAAGGAAATAATCAGCCAAGTCCAGGAAGCAGAGAGTCTCATGGAGAATAAACCCAAGCAGGAACACACTGAGACACAGAGTAATCAAACTGACAAAAATGAAAGACAGAGATAAAAATATTTAAAGGAACAAGGGAAAAACAACAAATAACACACAAGGGAACTCCCATCAGGCTATCAGCTGATTTCTCAATAGAAACTCTTCAAGTCAGAAGGGATGGCATGGCGTATTTAAAGTGATGAAAGGGAAGACCCTACAAACCAAGGATACTCCCCCTAGCAAGACTCTCCTTCAAATTTGATGGAGAAATCAAAAGCTTTCCAGACAAGCAAAAGTTAATTCAGCACCACCAAACCAGCTTTACAACAAATGCTAAAGGAACTTCTCTAGGCAGGAAACATGAGAGAAGGAAAAGCCCTACCTACAGAAAATGAACCCCAAACAATTAAGAAAACAGTAATAGGATCACACTTATCAATCATTACCTTATGTGTAAATGGATTAAATGCACCAATCAAAAGACATAGATTGGCTGGGTGGATGAAAACATGTGCATGTATGCACTTCTACTTACCACATCATTGCTTGACCCCCAAATTGTAGGTAATTATTTTATATTATTAGTGAAAAAGTTGGCTTAAAACTCAACATTCAGAAAACTAAGATCATGGCATCTGGTCCCATCACTTCATGGGAAATAGATGGGGAAACAGTGGAAACAGTGACAGACTTTATTTTTGGGGGCTCCAAAGTCACTGCAGCCATGAAATTAAGATGCTTGCTCCTTGGAAGAAAAGCTATGACCAACCTAGACAGCATATTAAAAAGCAGAGACATTATTTTGCCAACAAAGGTCTGTCTAGTCAAAGCTATGGTTTTTTCCAGTAGTCATGTATGGATGTGAGAGTTGGACTATAAAGAAAGCTGAGCACTGAAGAACTGATTCTTTTGAACTGTGGTGTTGGATAAGACTCTTGAGAGTCCCTAGGAGTGCAAGGAGATGCAACCAGTCCATCCTAAAGGAAATCAGTCCTGAATATTCATTGGAAAGACTAAGGCCGAAGGTAAAGTTCCAATATTTGGCAACCTGATGGCAAAGAACTGACTCATTAGAAAAGACCCTGATGCTGGGAAAGATTGAAGGCAGAAGGAGAAGGGGACGACAGAGGATGAGATGGCTGGATGGCATCAGCGACTCAATGGACGAGTTTCAGTAAACTCTGGGAGTTGGTGATGGACAGGGAGGCCTGGCGTGCTGCAGTCCATGGGGTTGCATAGGGTCAGACACGACTGACTGAACTGAACTGAACTGAATCATGTTCCTGTTATGGCTTGCAATTGTAATCATGACTTATTTTTGTCTGGCTATTGACTGTGGAAACTGATAGACATCTTTTACTACTGTGATTATGTAACTGTTACTCACTTAATACCATTTTATCATTATTGGTCAACAGAAAAAGTACAGAATTCTATATCACCAAAGCTAACATTTGATAGAAAAACCTGTAATCACTTTTTAAAATCCAGATGCATATCAGAATTTTCTTGGAATTTTTTGAAAAATATAAATGCCCAGGTAGTGCTTCTTTTTTTGCCAGAGTTCCAGATACATTTCTAATGAGCAACCATTTTTAAAAAGAACTGGACTATATGATGACCTTTACTTTTATTTAGTTTGTTGCACTTTTTCTATTTCATATTCAGGGCTCCCATTTCATTTAGTTTATGTTTTCCAATTTCTTCATCTTTCTCTTTTTTGGATGTTCTTTCTCAAGCCTTAATCAAGTGTAGTAGAAAAGCTTTTGTATACATATATATATANCTTAGTTCCTTTGTTGTTAAGGTGTCTAATGGTTTATGATTCTATTTTTTTGTGTGAATTGTATATTTAGCATTAAAAATATTCATCTTTGTTTCATTTAAAATAAATAAATTAATTTTAAAGAAGGAAAGAAAATATGTTAAGAAGAGAGACCATTCCCACAGGAATGTGCCTGGAAAGCCAACATTACTGCCACATAAAGTTGAGGTTTACAATAAGGGTAGCAGGTAGGAAGTAAAACAAATTGCTGTCTCTGTGGCTGGTAGTCACAGGTGACTTTTATTCTTTAACCTTTTCTTTTCTGTATTTCATAGAAAACAGTGAATAATAGTGCTCTGGCTAGGGTTTGCCTGCTTAGTCACACTTGGGTGTGAACCCCAAAGCTACTGAAATGGGAGGGAAGGGGGAGCACATAACCTCTGCAAGAATGACTTAACTCTTGAGGATATGACATAAACTGGTTAGAACTAACTAGGTCCAAGATGGTGGAAGACTGAACTTCCTGTAGGCCTTGAAATTCATTACGCCCTTGTTGTGACACATCAGCATGCTCAATGACATATCCACATCTACCCGGATAGTTTTGAGGCCAACCATAAATGGTCAAAAGAGGGTGGTGGCTCAGTTCCTGGAAATCTCTACCCCTTCAGAATGGGTGAACTAAGCCTCCCACTCATTGCATGCATGCGTGTAAGTTGCTTCAGTCGTGTTTGACTCTGTGACCCTATGGACTGTAGCCTGCCAGGCTTCTCTTTCCATGGGATTCTCCAGGCCGGAATACTGGAATGGGTTGCCATGCCCTCCTCCAGAGGATCTTCCCAACCCAGGCATCGATCCCACTCATTAGCCTATGAAATTCCCCAGCCCATTAAAAACTACCTACCTCATATTTTGGGGCCTCTGACCTTCTAAGATGCCCACACTCTGTGCAGTGTTTTTCTCTCTAAGTAAATTTACTTATCTATTGCTTTGTCCTTCACTCAGTTTTTTTTGGATAAGACATAAGAATCTGAACTCTTAAGTCCTGAGATCATGTGTGTGATCTTAGTTAAAAGACAATGGGTTCAGTCCCATCTGAGTTGTGTGGTTGCACTAACACATAGGAACTGTGATCTGAGATAAGTGGATTTGTTACCGAGTCCAAACTCACTCTGCTTACTACATGACAGGCCAATGAACTGAAGAGATGAGGTGTTGAGGCAAGGAATACGACTTTATTCAGAAAGCCAGCTGACAGAGAAGATGGCAGACTAATATCTCAGAGTAATCACCTTGTCAAGGTCTGGATGCCAGGTTCTTTTATAGATTCAGAGAGAGAGAGAGAGAGAGAAGCAAAGAGGAACTAAAGTCAAAAGGCAGAATAGAGAGGGAGAGGCAGTGGGGACATAAGTGAAAGGGAGGGAGAGACAATGTGGAACTAAAGGGAAAGTGTGTCCAGCCTCCCAAAACAGCTCCAAGAATGGTCAGCCTTTGGGAGAGATGTGTTAAGCTCTTCTTTTTATTGTGGCTGTTCACAGATGGGCAGGGTCAGATTATCTGTCTATGAGCTGAACAAAGGTAGAGTCAGGTAGAGGGGGCAGGGTCCTCTGAGGCAGACCATTACATAAGATTATAATAACAAGGGTCTTCCCTGGTGGCTCATATCGTAAAGAGTCTGTCTGCAGTGTGGGAGATGGGGTTCGATCCCTGGGTCGGGAAGATCCTCTGGAGAAGGAAATGGCAGCCCATGCCAGTATTCTTGCCTGGAAAAATCCCATGGACCTAGGAGCCTGGCAGGCTACAGTCTATGGGGTTGAAAAGAGCTGGACACAACTGAACGACTTCACTTCATCTCATAATAACAAAAGCAAGGAAAAGCAAGTTGAAGAAACAGTTTGCAACATTGAGTCAAAATCGGCTTCTCTGCAACAATTCCCGATGTTAAAGTCCATTCCACAATCTTATGGAAAAGGGGCTGATCACGGTTCTGCTTCATCAGATGGGTCTTCCTGGAAGTGTCCAGCACTGGTACTGTTTCAAATGTTGAGCTTTGTCTTCTTTTTGTTCCTCTTTTGGAAAGTGTGTATTTTACACTTGTAGACTTAGAAATGCCGAACTTCAAATCCATGAGACAGGATCTCAAGTTAAGAAATTTGGTGCTTTTTTATGTACTGGAAGAATCAAGAGTTGGGGCTCATTAAAATTATTTTCTTAGTATGTGCCGCAGCTATCTGGAGGCCTGTCACCCCGTATCCTCAGTTTCCTCGGGACTCACCTTAGGGAGTGGCTGCAGTCTGATGACTGCTTAGGTGGCATGTATTCCCCCTTCCTTGGGGCTCACTGGTTCACATTAAAGGTCTACAATCACTGACTCCACTCCTCAGACCTTCCCCTCTTGGTCAGGAACTGACCAATATTTGGGAGACATTTCATAATCAGCTCTTGTCCCATGGTGCTGGGAGACTCAGTCCAATTCAGGCAAAAATTCTTGAGTTTTAAGGTGTTAAGTTTCAGACCAGGCCACATCAACAATTAAAAATTCTCTAGATTCTGTCTAACTATAATCCAGGAGACATGTTCCCTCATTGCTTCTTCCCATACCTATAATCACACTATTACAATTATTTTATGTTACAAATGTGATTTCCTCAAAATATTCAGCCATAGAAGTTTTGTTGGAGGCCTAATTATATTGGTTTCTGCAAGAGATAACTATAGAGATAACTAGACAGAATATAAGTAATGCAGCAATATTGACGGTGATACAGCGATGCGGGGAGGCACAAAGCACAATTTGAAAACAAAGAACAAATTTAAACAATGATTAGCATAACTAGTTGTGATCCAGTTACAATAATCAACTGACCAAAGAATCCATAACTAATTTAATGAACTATTTGCAGTTTCATTGTACCAGCCAAGCATATTTATGCATGGCTTAATCTGAGACAAGTGGATGTTACTGGCATGTTCCAAAAGGCATAATCTACCAAACTGTTCTAAGTCATAATTAGTTGAAGGAGAAGGTTTTTCTTATACCTGGAAAACACAGATTCAAACCAGCAATCCTTTTAGGTAGAAACCAAAAAATTACAACCATGTTTAACAGTTTACTCAGTCTTATGTAACTAATCCTTTTGGCTAATGGTTTTTTGAAGTCATCAGGTTTCTCATTAGAATTCTTCAATTTTTTTACTCAATTCAGTATTATGTTCTGAAAATCAGAAACTTTTACTTATCCAAAAGTCCTTTTTATAAATCTTCTTGAAGAAGTGGCATTTTTGCAAAGGCATCAGAGTGAAACCATAACTGTGTATATTAACAAAAGACTTAAAGAAGGCAGGTTTAAATCTGATTACATTGCAATTAACAAAGCAACCCAATTGCTGCTGTGACATACAACACCTTCAGATAACTAAAATTATGACTGATAATATTCTACCAGGACATATCAGATTCTTAGGAACACCATTTAATCTCTAGAATATCTAGAGATTTACCATATAATATAATTTAAAATTTATCACTCATTTGACAACACTTCCCTTATAATTTAACATACTAAATGAATCTAATTAGTTTAATATCTCCCTTTGAGGTGCTTCAGGGGCCCATTGAAGCACTCCAGAGTTAGCTAAAGGTCAAAGGAACTTTATTGTAATTTGATTTGGAAAGCCCTGTCAAAGGGATAGGACAAAGGGATACCAAAAAAAAAAAAAATTTAAATACAAGACCATAGATCACTATGAAACTTAGCCAAAGTAACAATACAAGATTTCAAAGGTAAATACAAATTATTTGAAAAGTAGATAAAAATAAAATCTCTTATCAAAGGCAGTTTAGCATCTTCAGAAAATTTGTCTGCTTTCACAGAGAGAAAAGCCAAATTTATGTTTTGTACCAGCTTACTTTTAAACTTAATCAGTCCTAACTGGTCATGTACAAAACCGTTTTTGGGGTCCGTTTTCCACAAACCTTTCATCATTTAGCTTACTTTAGCACAATTTTAACTTGTTGTAGAGTATCTGGAGAGATCCTTACAGCTTCCCAGGTAGCGCTACTGGTAAAGAACTCATCTGCTGATGCAGGACACATAAGAGATGCAGGTTGGACCGCTGGATTGGGAAGTTCCCCTGGAGGAGGGCATGGCAACCCGCTCCAGCATTCTTGCCTGGAGAATCCCATGGACAGAGGAGCCTTGCTGGCCCCAGCCCATGGGGTTGCACAGAGTCGGACACGACTGAAGCGACTTAGTACGCATGAGTGTACCGAGAATTCCTAAAACATGTATTTCTAACAGTTCACTCAAAACTCTGTTCTCATTTGTATTTTCTTTCCTTAAAGCTTCTAGATGAAGAGTCTTATTTCATTTATATTTACTTTACCTGAAAGTTTCTTTACATTGAATTGGGCCACTACCCACTTGATGGTGCATCATTTAACTTGCTGATGTGTTACAAAGAGTGTGTACTGAGGCTCAGGGTCTAATGGAAGTTGACTAACCCACCATCTTGGCTCACATAGCCATCATTTTGACGTGGAACTATTGTAATTGCTTCCATAGTCTTCCTGTGAATCTCCTTGATAAAAGAAGCCTTTTTGTAACAGCATCAGAGTACAAAAATGTCTATAAATAACAAAAGACTTAAAAGTCATGGTTAAACACCTGATTAATTGATAAAGACATTTGAACAATACTTATTCCTTAACTAGAGTAACCAGAGATCTCAAAATCAATACAAATCACTTAAAGGCAAAGAAATTCATATAATCTGTTTTCAAAAATGGCATTCCAAGAAAACTTTTATCTGAACATAAAGAAAAAGCCAAATCCAAGACTTAGCTTACTCCCAACAAGATTCATTTACCCAACTAAATTCAATCCAGTCTTAGGAAAATTCTGATCAAGCATAACTCTTTTCAGCATTTCTTTATTTTTATTCCTCACACTTTCTTCTACTGAAAACACATACCTTAGGGTTCCTTAAGGTTTTTCCCCCCACACTGAGGTACTTTCCTTGTTGACAAATTAATAACAGATATATTACCTTATTTATGTTAAACTTAGGCACAATGAAAGTATTATACTTAGTATTATAGTTAATATGTTGATGACTCAAGGCCTGTCTGTAGTATAATAATTAGATCAACAAACTTAAACATTAATAGCAAGTACTAATTTAATATTAACTATTTCATAGTTCACATGAATCTGAAACTCACCTAACTTAATTTCTCATGTATTTAGAATTGTTTGGTTTGTAAATGCTTATTACTCTTATTTTGGAGAAGGGAATGGCAACCCATTTCAGTGTTCTTGTCTGGAGAGTTCCATGGTTGGAGAAGTCTGGAGGGCTACAGTCCATGGATTGCAAAGAATTGGATACGATTGAACGACTGTCATTACTGTTATTTAAGCTAATCAAATAGAGCTCTTTTAACAAATAAACTGCAGCAATGTTATCCAAAAACAAAGATATATATAAACACACAAACAGTGAGGCCTCAGTTCTTATTTCAAGATTTCAGTCCTGAATCAGGTACAGCAATGTAAAACCCATCAGTTTACAAAAGAGTTTGGATTAATATTGGGTTTCTCACAGAAGGAACAAGTCAGGCTCACTTGGCTAGATGGCTAAACATTAATATTTGCAGAAAAAAGCAATTTCTAATTATCTTGGACAAGCCAACTTCTAAATTACTTTCAGTTCAGTTCAATCACTCAGTCATGTCCAACTGTTTGTGACCCCATGGACTGAAGCACACCAGGCTTCTCTGTCCATCACCAACTCCCCAAGCTTGCTCAAACTCATGTCCACTGAGTCGGTGATGCCATCCAGCCATCTCATCCTCTGTTGTCCCCTTCTCCTCCTGCCCCCAATCCCTCCCAGCATCAGAGTCTTTTCCAATGAGTCAACTCTTCACATGAGTTGGCCAAAGTATTGGAGTTTCAGCTTCAGCATCAGTCCTTCCAATGAACACCCANCCAGGTAGCGCTACTGGTAAAGAACTCATCTGCTGATGCAGGACACATAAGAGATGCAGGTTGGACCGCTGGATTGGGAAGTTCCCCTGGAGGAGGGCATGGCAACCCGCTCCAGTATTCTTGCCTGGAGAATCCCATGGACAGAGGAGCCTTGCTGGCCCCAGCCCATGGGGTTGCACAGAGTCGGACACGACTGAAGCGACTTAGTATGCATGAGTGTACCGAGAATTCCTAAAACATGTATTTCTAACAGTTCACTCAAAACTCTGTTCTCATTTGTATTTTCTTCCCTTAAAGCTTCTAGATGAAGAGTCTTATTTCATTTATATTTATTTTACCTGAAAGTTTCTTTACATTGAATTGGGCCACTACCCACTTGATGGTGCATCATTTAACTTGCTGATGTGTTACAAAGAGTGTGTACTGAGGCTCAGGGTCTAATGGAAGTCGACTAACCCACCATCTTGGCTCACATAGCCATCATTTTGACGTGGAACTATTGTAATTGCTTCCATAGTCTTCCTGTGAATCTCCTTGATAAAAGAAGCCTTTTTGTAACAGCATCAGAGTACAAAAATGTCTATAAATAACAAAAGACTTAAAAGTCATGGTTAAACACCTGATTAATTGATAAAGACATTTGAACAATGCTTATTCCTTAACCAGAGTAACCAGAGATCTCAAAATCAATACAAATCACTTAAAGGCAAAGAAATTCATATAATCTGTTTTCAAAAGTGGCATTCCAAGAAAACTTTTATCTGAACATAAAGAAAAAGCCAAATCCAAGACTTAGCTTACTCCCAACAAGATTCATTTACCCAACTAAATTCAATCCAGTCTTAGGAAAATTCTGATCAAGCATAACTCTTTTCAGCATTTCTTTATTTTTATTCCTCACACTTTCTTCTACTGAAAACACATACCTTAGGGTTCCTTAAGGTTTTTCCCCCCACACTGAGGTACTTTCCTTGTTGACAAATTAATAACAGATATATTACCTTATTTATGTTAAACTTAGGCACAGTGAAAGTATTATACTTAGTATTATAGTTAATATGTTGATGACTCAAGGCATGTCTGTAGTATAATAATTAGATCAACAAACTTAAACATTAATAGCAAGTACTAATTTAATATTAACTATTTCATAGTTCACATGAATCTGAAACTCACCTAACTTAATTTCTCATGTATTTAGAATTGTTTGGTTTGTAAATGCTTATTACTCTTATTTTGGAGAAGGGAATGGCAACCCATTTCAGTGTTCTTGTCTGGAGAGTTCCATGGTTGGAGAAGTCTGGAGGGCTACAGTCCATGGATTGCAAAGAATTGGATACGATTGAACGACTGTCATTACTGTTATTTAAGCTAATCAAATAGAGCTCTTTTAACAAATAAACTGCAGCAATGTTATCCAAAAACAAAGATATATATAAACACACAAACAGTGAGGCCTCAGTTCTTATTTCAAGATTTCAGTCCTGAATCAGGTACAGCAATGTAAAACCCATCAGTTTACAAAAGAGTTTGGATTAATATTGGGTTTCTCACAGAAGGAACAAGTCAGGCTCACTTGGCTAGATGGCTAAACATTAATATTTGCAGAAAAAAGCAATTTCTAATTATCTTGGACAAGCCAACTTCTAAATTACTTTCAGTTCAGTTCAATCACTCAGTCATGTCCAACTGTTTGTGACCCCATGGACTGAAGCACACCAGGCTTCTCTGTCCATCACCAACTCCCCAAGCTTGCTCAAACTCATGTCCACTGAGTCGGTGATGCCATCCAGCCATCTCATCCTCTGTTGTCCCCTTCTCCTCCTGCCCCCAATCCCTCCCAGCATCAGAGTCTTTTCCAATGAGTCAACTCTTCACATGAGTTGGCCAAAGTATTGGAGTTTCAGCTTCAGCATCAGTCCTTCCAATGAACACCCAAGACGGATCTCCTTTAGGATGGACTGGTTGGATTTCCTTGCAGTCCAAGGGACTCTCAAGAGTCTTCTCCAACACCACAATTCACAAGCATCAGTTCTTCGTCTCTCAGCTTTCTTCACAGTCCAACTCTCACATCCATACATGACCACTGGAAAAACCGTAGCCTTGACTAGACAGACCTTTGCTGGCAAAGTAATATCTCTGCTTTTCAATATGCTGTCTAGGTTAGTCATAACTTTCCTTCCAAGGAGTAAGTGTCTTTTAATTTCATGGCTGCAGTCACCATCTGCAGTGATTTTGGAGCCCCCCAAAATAAAGTCTGATACTGTTTCTACTGTTTCTCCATCTATTTCCCATGAAGTGATGGGACTGGATGCCATGATCTTAGTTTTTTGAATGTTGAGCTTTAAGCCAACCTTTTCACTCTCCTCTTTCACTTTCATCAAGAGGCTCTTTAGTCTTCACTTTCTGCCATAAGGGTTATTGATATTTCTCCCAGCAATCTTGATTCCAGCTTGTGCTTCTTCCAGCCCAGAGTTTCTCATGATGTACTCTGCATAGAAGTTAAGTAAGCAGGGTGACAATATACAGCCTAGATGTACTCCTCTTCCTATTTGGAACCAGTCCGTTGTTCTTCATAGGATGACTTGATTTCTCCTTTGTTCAATATTTACAAGCCTCTTAAGATAAACAGGGAAGGTTTTAGGAGTGAAAAGAATTTTTGGAGCCACACTTCTGGTCCTGTAAAGACTACATTTGTAAAACAGAGACAGTTTTGTTTCTTCCTTCCTTTCCCAAAAGAATTGGGTGGCCACCTCATGGAAACTGAAGGGCTGACACATCCATCTACTCATGGAAAGTTTCACCCCTTTTCTTCTAATCTGGGGGAGAAGGCCGCCTAATAATCAATCTATACTGGGGGAGAGAGGTGAAGGTAACAGAAGAGAAAGGCTGAGTAATCCAC
Source organism: Redunca redunca (assembly GCA_006410935.1). Lineage (NCBI taxonomy): Eukaryota > Metazoa > Chordata > Mammalia > Artiodactyla > Bovidae > Redunca > Redunca redunca. The sequence goes on from SJYQ01021803.1 coordinate 96,878, forward strand.
CTTGTAGTCCTGCCAGGAAGGCGGCAGTCAGGGGGAACCTTATAGCAAGTACCTCTCATTTTAGCTTGAGCGCTTAGTACCAGATGTCTGCACATTACCAAAGTAACCAGAATGAACCAAAACCTAGCCAGCCAGATAGTCACATTAACGTGATTTCCCAGTCCCGTTAGACTTGTGATCTTTGTCCAAAAGATCAGAGTTTTCCTTCACAGGGAGAACACCCCAAATTGGAGCCAAAGCCCCCCAGTTGGGAGCCAAAGCTCCCCAGATTGGACAAGGGCAAAAAGGCCCTGGTAGGACCCCGATGTCAAGCTGTTCGGGGGAAAAGATTACTTGAGAGTTTAATTTACGAAGAAAAGTGGTATCTATTAGAGATCATCGTGTTCCCCACTGTCAAAGTTACCCAGGGCTCCTGTAGGGGAAATTAGAATTGGACGCCTTAAGTCCTAGGGAACCCTTGGTCCTTTTCATTATCAGAGTGGTCCTCTCCTCTGTAAAGTACTTCTGCTGAAGGAGGAAACAGACATAGCTGGACTCCATCTTAGGCCAGACTGTGAACAGTAGGCTACACACATGGTCACCCTCCCAACGGACTCTGAACTTTGTGCCCGGTGTCTATAGAAATGGCATACCAATGGAAAACCAGACCCCCAGGGTAAAAGAGCCTCAGGACTTGTACTTGGATTCTCTGTCCCCTAAAAGAATATGCTATTATCTCTGTAACAGAACAAAGTTGTAAATTCCATTATGTTTATCGGGATAAATGTTCACAGTTTAACTATCTAGGCTTATGACACATGAATCTTGGGTTAACTTTGATCGTATCTCTCTTACCTTGTCCAGACTAGTTTCAAGGAATTTGGGGAGGTGGGTTTGAGCAAGTACACTTAGGGTATATAAGGTTTTCACAAAAACTGGTCGGGGTGCTTGGCTAAGAGGAGACTCTGCCTTGGGCTCGCCCGTGTAATAAACTGCACTCCAGTATCTGCATTGTCCTTCTGAGTGAGTTTGTTTCCCAGGACACGTGGCTATAACACTGACTGCCGGATTGTTTAACTGTGAGACATTCAGGGGCCATTGATCATTTGATCTTATATCTAAAATGTGCCCCCAAGATCTTTCCTTTGGGATAGATGAAATATTTTCCATTTTTATAAGTTTGATACACCAAAACCCAAAAGACGTAGGCAAATTCCAACAAAGATGGCACAAACAGATTCCAGCATCAATGCACAGATGAACTGGTTCCCAACTCAGGTCAATAAATTTACCTTACAAAAATGAATTAGTTCCAACTAGGGTAGGCTTACCCTCATAAGAACTAGTTCCTAGTGAACCAGTACCAACTCAGGCAAAAGTGCAACCAGTACAACAGGATACCCCAACCAGATTCCCTTGTCCCATAAAGGAAAAGCCCAAATTGAGGGGCAGATGTGTTTCTGGTGTGCACATCAGAGCAACTTACCCTACAAAATCGAACCCACTGACTTGCAACACAAAAAGACACAGCACAGATGAACCAGTTTCCAAATCAGGGAAATAAACTTTACCCTACAAAGGAACTAATTCCAACTATAATAGGCATGCCCCACAAGAACTAGTTCCCCAGTGAACTGGTCCCAACTCAAAATTTCCCTCTTCACAAATTGAGGGGGAAATATGTTGACTCACAAGACAAAAGGGCACACAAACCCACAAACAAATGAACTGGCTGGACTGGCTATTGAATTGGGTAGACTTACCCTATGAATGAAGTTGAGTCCATTGACTTGTAGAAGTTTGTCAGTTCCTCGCCTCAGTGACCAAGGACTAGGGGCAATTGGTGCCATTTCAGGTGTCTTGAAGGGAAGATCCTCAGGACAAATGGTCCTAGCAGTTGCTAAGGCCTTGCTGCAATATTCCCTAACCAAGGTCAGCTAACCACGAGCAGCAAGACTCCTGGCTGGCTTGCCAAATTTGTTACGGAGTCTAAGCTTGCTCTGCTCAGCACACGACAGGCCAATGAATCCAAGAGAAGAGGTGTTGAGGCAAGGAATACGACTTTTTTCAGAAAGCTGGCTAACAGAGAAGATGGAAGACTAAATTCTTAGAGTAACCATCTTCCCAAGGTCTGGATGCCAGGTTCTTTTATAGAGTCAGAGAAAGAGAAGCAATGAGGAACTTAAGTCAAAAGGCAGAGTAGAGAAGGAGAGGCAGTGGGGAAGTGAAGTGAAAGGGTCTTCAGTCTTCCAAAATATCTCCAAGAACGGTCAGCCTTTGGAAGGGGTGTATTAATCACTTCTTTTTGTTGTACCTATTCATAGTTGGGCTGGCTCAGATAATCTCTCTATGAGCTGAACAAAGGCACTTTAGTTTTCAGTCAGGCAGCTGGGCAGGGTCCTCTGAGGCAGGCTATTATATATGATTATAATAACAAAAGCAATGAAAAGCATGTCAAAGAAATGATTTCCAACATGGAGTCAGAATTGGCTTCTTCTCTGCAACAAATTAACCTGTATAAGTTTGGTTCCTCAAATGCAGAATGTGCACAATGATAGAACTGGCTTCAGAGAGTAGGTATTAATGAGGTAATACACATAGAGATGTGTGTTAGGGATATGTAAGAGACAGTTTCCATCCTTGGGTCAGGAAGATCCCCTGGAGGAGGGCATGGTAACCCACTCCAGTATTCTTTCCTGGAGAATCCACATGGACAGAGGAGCCTGGAGGGCTGCAGTCCAGAGGGTCACGCAGAGTCAGACATGACAGAATGACCAAGCATGTGACTTAGCATGCACACACTCATAGAGAACTGTGGTGCTCAGTAGCAAAAATAACTGTTGTGACCTTAGCTTTTTGGAAGAGTAAGTTTCTCTGGGGTTGATCTGGGCCAGCCATAAGTGGAGCCTCTTAGGTGGTCACTGCCTGGGTCACCTTGGGCCTGACTCTCCCACCCAAGGGAGCCACAGGCATTTGGCGCTGTGGACATCCTGGTCAAGTTCTCTCCTGGCCTGAATAAACACCTAAGTGGGACTGGTCCTGCACTAAGAGGAGCCAGGAGGTGGGAGCCAAAGCAAAGCAGGACACAATGGTTGGTTGGCTTGGAGAGGGATTATCCAGGAGAGAAATGGCTACCATGGTCAAACCATGGCTTGGGCAAATCTGTGGCTCAGGGAAAGTGGTCAGCAGTGGTCTCACTTCTTTCAGCTCCACCTCCTTCCTTGTTTCTTTTAAAAGCTGACATCACGGACCAGAGCCACAGGATATTCTTATATGGGACTTTTCCCTTACCTTCCATCAACTACCAACATAAATCTCAACATAAGTGCCTTCAGTTATTTAAAATACACTTTCCTCAACCTTTTCACCCACCCATGGAAATTTTGGCCACTTTTACTTTGGTGATTCTTTTTTGTCCTGTTAATTAATCAATTAACATCACTATGAACAAAGCTAGTGGAGGTGATGGAATTCCAGTTGAGCTGTTTCAAATCCTGAAAGCTTATGCTGTGAAAGTGCTGCACTCAATATGCCAGCAAATTTGGAAAACTCAGCAGTGATCACAGGACTGGAAAAGGTCAGTTTTCATTCCAATCCCAAAGAAAGGCAATGCCAAAGAGTGCTCAAACTACTGCACAATGGCACTCATCTCACACACTAGTGAAGTAATACTCAGAATTCTCTAAGCCAGGCTTCAACAATATGTGAACTGTGAATTTCCAGATGTTCAAGCTGGATTTAGAAAAGGCAGAGGAACCAGAGATCAAATTGCCAACATCCATTGGATCATTGAAAAAGCAAGAGATTTCCAGAAAAACATCTACTTCTGCTTTATTGACTATGCCAAAGCCTTTGACTGTGTGGACCGCAACAAACTGTGGGAAATGCTTAAAGAGATGGGAATACCAGACCACCTGACCTGCCTCCTGAGAAGTCTGTATGCAGGTCAAGAAGCAACAGTTAGATCTCCTTGCAGTCCAAGGGACTCTTAAGAGTCTTCTCCAACACCACAGTTTAAAAGCATCAATTCTTCAGCTCTCAGCCTTCTTCACAGTCCAACTCTCACATCTATACATGACCACTGGAAAAACCATAGCCTTGAATAGACGGACCTTAGTTGGAAAAGTCA